>SMSQ01025856.1:41588-132415 GCA_019453375.1 Ctenoplectra terminalis | reverse complement strand
TTTTTTTTTTTTTTTTTTTGTATGTTTTATAGCTGGTGAAGGAAATGTTTGTAGACTAAAAAAATTGTGAGTTGGTTCATTTTTGATTTAGTTCTTTAATTTGGAAGATTTTACGGCGAACGTACAGGCCAATTACCGACCACGTACCTCAATAGACACGTCATGGTAATGCCTTCCTAATAATACGCGGCGTTTTTCGCCCGATAGTCCGGGTTCTCGGTAGTCGGCAGCTTTTTCACGAGGATTTCAGCGTTAGACAGGCGAATCACGTACGGCAGGTGTGCCACGGCTCCGTGGAATAGCATTTTATTCCCAGAATTTCGCGAGGGAATCGCGCGGACGAAAAGAACGCCGGGGAAGCGAATTTACATAGCGCGGCGAAACGCATTCAAAAAATGCGACCCAACTGCTTTCGACGAATAATATTTTCCTGATCATCGATAGAGAACTCTCGGTCAGAGTGTTTCAAAATTTCATAACTTCATCCTCTGTATGTCCAACAAAGTAGAGATCTTTAATATCAACCCATACATCCATGATTCGACTCAAATGATCACCGACTTCCTTAATCTCCACTTGTTTTAACGACCCCAAAATTGAATACAAAAAATCTCTCACACAAAGCAACTACACTTCCTCCACTTTCCTTACCAAATACCGCATAAAAAAAAAATAAGAAAAAAGGAAATCATTCTTCGGTTGACCCACCGAACAACAACAAACCCACCCTCCACCCAAAACTCCCGAAAGAACTTTCTAAGAACATCTCTGGACCCATCGCGGCAACACCAAGTCAAATCCAGTAGCCCGTGTTACCCTTGACTCGCCACCATTGACCAACTGGCTTCATTGTCGCTGAATTAGCCTCATCGTTCCCTTCTCCTTCCCCTGAAGAGCTTACGCAGCCGTTTACGAGCGGCGGTCCCCATTACCCTCCGCCATGAGGCCCCATTCAGCTCCGCTTCTGCCACTATTCCCTTCCCGTGTGGCGTGGCGTGGGCCTAGTTTTCATTCATCTCCAGTCCGCTGATGGCCCCGCTGACCTCGACCAGGACCCGGGATGAATATTACGTCGGTCGTGCCCCTCCGACTGCTTCCTCTCCTCCTCTCCTCACTTCTCGTCTTCCTGGTCCGCTTTAACTCGCGAGGTTTGTCGGCTGGCACGTCCTTGTTCCACCTTGGCCTGAGCCGCGACCAGCCACCTTGCTCCGTGGCCTTTTTTTCCCTAGCCGCGACCCGGCCGAAACGTTCCCATAAGATGCGTATCTGGATACGTGCCGGTGAGACCGAATCGTTTGACGGAACTCGGACCCCTCTTTCCCATTCGACGCGTTCTCCAGAACGTCTAGCACGAAGACGTGACCGCTGGGATAAGTTTATTGTAAGGCACGAGGATGATTTCAGCTCGGGAGGAGGTGGTAATGGGAGGAATCGGTGATCTTTGACTTGGGGCATTTTTTTTTCTTTATTCCCTGGAGACTGTTTGCTGATGGGATTTTTATTGACGCTTAAGGCCCGACACAGACGAACCACTTTTATCCCCGCGATCTCGCTGCGATCGTATGTTTGTCTCTGTTCTTCTTCTACTTGGGAAACAAAGAAAGATATGTTTGTCTTCGTGGTTCTTGACTTGGAAAACAAAGAAAAATAAATTTCATTGCAGCGAGATCAAAAATCGCTCGTCTGCAAATCGGGTAATTAAATTTATTTTATTTATAAAGGCCATAAGTGACCAACAGGGTGTAAAAGAACCCCCAAAATAAAACTCAGTCTGTAGAAAATTCCAAGGAATTTAGAGGACATTTAGAATCGTGTTAGGTTAGAAATCTTTTTAGTAAAAAATTGACCAAGATACAGAAAATTGTTATCGATACCTACAAAAAAATTAACGATATGCATGTTTGGTTTGCAGATAGAGGAATAAAAATCAGGATAAAGGGAGTTAAATTTCCTACGCCTTGCATTTTAAAATTCTCGAGGCAGACTTTCATCGCGGAGACGAAATCGTGGAGACGCGAAATGATAGCGCGGTGAGTCAGGGGACACGCGAAACCACTGAATGGAGCATGTCGGCCTCGAAAGTGTGGGAATCCTTCTTTTTCCTAGCGTATTTCAACGCGGTGTGCTCTGAATTCAAATAGACGCCGGACTGTACACGTCCGCGAATACGCCTGCTCTTCCTCTCGCTGCAAAAAGTCCTCGTATCGCGGGACACGTACAATCCTCGTCCTTTCCCGTCCCCAGGAAGGTGCGCGAAACGCAAGAATTTTATAATTCTTGCTTTAAACGCAGCGGTTCTTCTCTTAAACCAAGTAAACGCTCATTTTCGTCTTTCAACTAATTTATAGTCAAATTTTGTTTTATAACTCAATGCAGTCTGAGTCGCGTACGATACTTTGTTTCAGCTGACTCTATTTAATAAGCTAACAGCTGTTGATAATTTTTATATTTTTTTAATTAAATATTGGTAAGTTCCTATTAAATTTTGTTTTAATATGAGATATTATGTTTTATATTTGAATACCGTAAGGAGTTGATCTTGATAAAGAGTTTTAAATAATTCTTGAATTATATTTGATTGTATTGAAAAAATCAAAATGGAAAGCATGTGATAAAATAGATAATATAAAAGAAATTTATTTTTATCGATATTTTTAGTAAAAATTTGTAGGAAGCTTTGAAATATTTCTACGAGAAATTATTTGTTAATCCTGTTAAGGCCTTCGGGATTTATTCATCCTAATCAGCGTTTCCTTTTTTTTTTTAATTTTTTTTTAATTTCAAAAAGTGTAACACAAGAAATTACGTGTATTTATATCTGTTTGAAAGTCAGAAAATTTTCGATGAAAGATGAAACAGAAGAGTAGGTAGCAGAGTTAAGGGGTAGTTTTATGGAAAAGTAATTGTAAAAAGAGATGAGAAGGAGGAATAGGTGAAAAATGATGAAGAACCGCTGTTTCATGCGAACAAATGGGTCGGTTTTTCTGAAGAAACCGGTATTTTTCGGGATAAACAGCAAACAGGATATTTATCGTCATTACCGTGGTGAATTCAACGAACTGTGCAAGAACCGCGGGCCTCGTCTTTCCGAGAGAAGCTTCTTTTTCGGTCGCTTCTTTTGTGATGTTTCGGGAAAGTTTTGGTCGCGTGGATCGAGAAACATCTCAAAATTTTACCCTTTTTTCATATCTTAAAAAAACCCCTCAACTTCGGTCCTACGTATACGATAAAAATAAATATTGCGTGCACAAAGTTACAAGCAGCCTGAATCTCTGTAATGAATTTTAATCTTCCTACAACCCTTCGGTAATTTTCGATGCAATCGTCTTCCTAATTTTGAGAGAAATATAAAGAAGCTGTTATTTATTTATTACCCAAATTTCAATAGAAAAAAAAAATAAGAACTTAAAATTTGTACCTTAAAAAATTTCTCAGTGAGAAATTCATTAAGCCATCGATTGATATTTAACATCGATTAATTTCAATAAATTCAATTCAAGTACAAACTAAAAAATAATTCCAAACCATCAACCTTTAGGCACACTTGAACAAATTAAAAAATTTCCATAAAAAACCAGCGAACCCAAAAAGAAACCCATCTCTGCACGCAAATTCACTCCACACACCCTTTAGAAACACCCACGTTAGAAACTCCCCAAAAAATGTAGAAGAAGTCAAGGAGTAAAGGAAGGAGAACTATGCAGCCCCCGTTACCTGTCTCGACCATCCGCGAGATGAAAGGGGTGCCGATCGCGTGCTAATTAAAGGAGAATAAAAAAAGAACTATCTCGCGGCGAGAGTTTCGCTTGGCCATGTCAAAATCACAAAGAAAAGAAAAAAAAAGGGGTTGCAATGGAGAACGACAGAGAAAGGAAGGAGGAAGGAAGGAGAAAGAGAGGAGGATTACACTCTTCGGGAGGGTTCTGTGAAAAAAAAGGGGCGAGCGGGGCGAAAGACGAGGCTCTCTGAGAGGGAGGGGAAGAACAACCCCCTTCGTTAGGAGACGAGGCGAGTTCTGAGAGGTTCGCCAAAGAGTGATGCACTCGAGGCCTGCATCCCCTAAGTCGAGCGATGAAAAAACATGGCCGACGACGAGGACGAGGACGAGGACGACGAGTCGAAAGGTTCTGCCATCGAATTCATTATCGACTCTCCGCCTACCAGGCCTCGATCGGCTCGAGCGGACGTCCGTCGAGGAAATTTGTTTCTCTGTTTTTCTTTTCCTTTTTACTTTTTTTTTTTTTTTTCTATTTTATTTGTTCCTTTCGTCGAGATCTTACTTGCAGATTGAAAATTCCACGACCACCGTGGATGACGAGCCGGCTCACGATGGCCGAGACGTTTTGCATTGGAAAATAATGGGATAAGCTGCATTTAGTTGTTGAAATGAGAAGGGTGGAGAGATTGGTCTAGTTTATTTGGGTGCGTTAGGGGTTTAATTGGGGTATAGGGGATGGCACGATTAATTGTAATTTGTGGAAAAATGTAGAGAATGGATTCTATAGTTGGATTCTTAGTTGGATATTTGTTGAAAAATCTTTCGAGGTTAATGCGAAGTTTTAAAATGAAGTTTGTTACATCTTTCTGAGCGTATTGTGCAGCATAATTCTATAGAATGAAGCACAAAAGTGTAACTATAAGTAATATGTTAAGTTAAAAGAATTTTAATAACCGAGATTTCATAGAAAAGTTTTAAAAAACGGTAAAACTAGCCTTGAAAAATATCCAGCCACAAACCACGATTTAGCGCCACAATTTTTTAAGAATACTACAAGGTTACTATCTCGTAAAAAATCATATCCTAAATCAAATACATTTCGAAATAAAAATTGGAAGGTGTTTCTAAAACATTGGAAAGAAGAGTACGTTCATCGACGCCATGAACGGCCATTATTTTCCCCAGCACTGATTGAACGGTCCCCCCGGTCGGATCGGTCGCATTTTCCTAATAAGTCCCGACTATAAATCCATCGAATTACTTTTGCCCGTTTCCAATGATTCATAATGCTTCTTTTGAGACCTCCTGCAAATCCAAGCCGTGGAAACGTGCAATGAATGTTCGCTTCCGATGCGGCCACCAGCGGCTCACCGTTCGCGCTTAACTCCAGCTACCTTTCCGGCAGACGTGGGTCGTTTATGGTCACTCAGGGGGCAAGTATTACCAATTACCCTCCTATGAACGCGTTCGATAGCATGAAACGTCAGGAATCCACCAATTTTATACAACTTGTATCTTTTTAAATTTACATAGCATGTTTTGAAAAATTAGTGACGCGGACCTGAAGGGCCATTTATTTGCTACTAAAGACGGAAACATTTGAAGTACAATGTATTGTATTCAAACATTCTAACATGAAACAAATTAGAGATCAATGAAAATCATTCCAAATTCTCCAAAAGAAAAATGGACAAAATATTTCAGCGAATTACAATTTTAACGTTAAACTCCGTACAGCTCGCGAATAAGACACCCAGAAAAACAATCGAAACTTTCCTAACTTAAAAAATTCTTCAAAAGAAAAACAAATGAAACGTTCCAGTGAAAACTCCATATAACCCATGAAAACCATCAGAATTTTTTTTATAACTTAAGAAATTCTCAAACGTTTACCGATTCTAAAACTCAAACAAGCTGACAGACCGGTCTATTGCCGAAAATCAGCATCAAACGGCTGAGCAAATCGATTGGGGAGATAGATTGAAGCTGGGACCGGAAGCTGTCGGTGTTTCCGCGAGCAACAAGAATAACAGACGGGTCGATGCGGTCAGGTGCGTTTCACGTGTACACGCGAAGCTCTCAAAGGCCTCTCGATGAGCGTCGATCATAAATCCATCAGACGGATCCTGGAAACGTAGTCGGAGAACGCTCACCGGCAAAAGGGTCGCGTCTTTGCACTTAATTCCTCGTGGCCGATCAACCGGTGCTCGTTTATGGCTGCGTTCGACGGTCAAGTATTGCCAATTAGTCAAGTCAAACCCGCTCGAAGACGCTTCTGTCGATCGTCTTTGCTCGATGGCATGAATAGACGAGGTACCATTCATGGGATGCTATGAGAGCACCGTCGAACGACGCCGATCGTCGCGAATGAAAATTCGATGCAGAGGACGAGGCTTTTATTCGGTTTAGGCATTGAGAAATTGAATTTTGTATTGGTAATTGGGAGGATAATGGCGGCGGAGCTACGAGTATCCAAACAAATGGTCGCGAGGCATTTAAAAATACTATTCCACATTTTTTCCACGTTTTTCCATCGTGAGACTTTTTGCAAATTTTTTACTGATCACAGAAGAGGTTTGAGTGTCGCGTTAATTTGATAAAAACATGTAATATTTAAACAATTTCCTATCAAAAAGAACAACCCTAATTTTACTTCACGAGGATGCATTCGAGATCTCTCACAGAATATAATTCTTTTTACCAAAGAACACTGAGCAATAGCAATTGAAAACCATTTTTACCATTACAGTGTCACAAATAAAACAATTTGTAACATTAGTTTCCACATTTAAAATAAAAAATAGTAACCAAAAATATAAACACAAAATAAAAGGTAGGAAAAAATTGTAACCAATTACAACTTTTTCTGCCCCGACCGATCAAAGCTCCGATTACAGAGGGTTGAAAAAAACAAATACACGTTTCAACCATGGGAGACAGAAAAAAATAACAAAAAGGTAAACTAAAAACCCACGATATATCTCCATTACACGATACAAACAACGTTCTATCAACCCTGCACCACCCCTAACCTGATTCTCCCATCCCTAACACCTTCCCGTTCCATATTTGCAATCGAAACAGGTGCAGCAGCACGAACAACCCCTAAAATCCTGGAGGATCGCTTAAAGAAGCAAACATCTAGACAAACATCGAACTACCGGTCACGAAACCGTCTCCTACCATCCTCGTTCATCCGCGATCCTTCGACCATCCCTTGTCCCCAGGTTTCGCAATCAAGCAGCGTAGGCCGGTCAGTTTGTTCTAATCAGTGCTGACCGCGAGAGCCGGGGCTAACTCAATCAGCTAACGAAGCTAATTTTGCGCCATGGAGCCGGCCAATGGCAGCTCGCGGCCCTGTTCACCTAACCAACGATCCCGGACCACCGCAAACACTTAACCCGTGCGCTCCCGCGGGAGCACGGGGCTGGAATCGGTATCACGGTCACGTGGGCGCGTGCAACGTGAAAGAATATGCCTCCGGTGTCCGGTAAACTGGCCGCGATTCGGTTGATTCGAACAAATATGTACCGGAACTGTTGGGGAACGTGAACGAGTAGCGCGATGCGTGGTGTAGACTGTTTTCGTAGTTGCCCGGTGTTCAGAGTGATTCCTGAGGGAGGTATGGACAGTGCAAACGCGATTGATGGTGTTTGTGCAACGAGGGATTAGGGTGATCGAAGGATGGGGTTGGAAAGAAATCTCGAGCTTTGGGAATCTTTCGCAGCGGGATATCGGATTTTGTTTCTTTTTTGTTTTTGTGTATTACGGAGTAAATTTGAACTGGAATTTTGGTTAGGAGGAAAAAATCTGGTTGATTATATTTTAAAGCTGGGAACTGGGACAGTAATGATTAGATGCAATACTACAGTGAGAGAGGATTAAAGACACGTGGGTGTTTAATTTCACAAATCAGATAGAGTTAAAAAAAGTTAATAGACAAATAGTCAAATGTCCTGCGCAGGATGCGCCTATATCCTAGGTAATATTCCTAAATAATATCGACACCATCGAAACAGACCCGATTCCGAAAGAATCGCAGAAAAAAATCCTTCAAAGAACCAATCCCAAATCTCTCCGACGCGATATCGAAATCAAACACTACCCCGATTGCGTAATACCGATGATATCCCCGCGTCCTCTGTGTCGGTGTCGGCACGGTGGAACCGATTTGCATGCGTGGCAAACGAGCGCGGGCCTGGTCCTGCATAAATCCAAATTTGAGTACGCCGGGGGACAACTCCTGCCGGTCTGTCGGCGTCCTTTCATGTTGGATCATACTTCTGTTTGTCCCCCGGGCTCCTGTTGCTCGCGTCCTTTCGGACTTTGGCCGATCGTTCGCGAGACCCGCCACGACCCGGACGCGAAAAGACCGAGAATAAGAGGAGACGGGAAGGGGAAGGTGGAAGGACGAGAACCGAGGGAAGCAGGAGTAAAGAAAAAAAAAGAATAAAAAAGAAAAAAAAAAGAAAAAAAAAGGAGTAAAAGGAGCCGCATTGTCCTGGCGGATCCGCAAGAATCGGCCGCCGGATGTGCGGCCCGAGTACAAACGCGAAATCGTCTCTTTCTCTCGATACACGGGGCCCTTTCTGCCACCGTTTCGAGACAGCAACCCCTCTCGATCAACCACCCCGTCGATCATCCTTCATGAATAGTTATGATACCGTTTCTCGCTGGAACCGGCCGATAAGATCGGGGACCACACATGGCGGCACGGCGTTGATTGCTGAGTACCGCTGTTGTAATTAGTCGGTGGACGGGTTCGGTAATGTTTTGCTACGTCCATGGGACTCATCCGGGCTTTTTGTTGCATCGGCAATCTGGACAGAAGACCCGCTCGGGTACTGTGAAACATTGTTTTCTTGTTTCGGTAAGGGGGTTGTGTTCCGGTGTTTGATATTCTGGTGATAATTACAGCGATGGAGAGGGTACTTTAAGTGGAGATCGTTTTCTTGGGTAATTCTTTTCTTGCGATATCGCGGCTGCATAAAATATTTGTATACTCTTGAATTTGAACGGTAGTTAATTTCTTACAACTGGAATCTTAGTTAAGATCAATAAAAGGATCGATAAAAATTGGTTTAACGTGTAGGGACTAAGAGTTAGTATGATTAGCCTCCTTGATACTAGGGAAATGGTACCTATTGTAATATATAAGAATGGTACAGTGATAAGTGGATAAAATAAACTTAAAAAATATAGTCGGAGGGTGCTTAATTTTTATGATTTAAAATTAAAAGTCTCACCGGTCTCAATTCCTAAATAGTTGAAGATATTCCATGGTTTCTTCGTTGGATTTAAGAGGCGTGTAGCTAATTCCACGGTGAATATACAGAAAAGGAGCACTCAATTTGCCGAGAACTTTCACTGTCCGACAATTTCTCACGGGGCGCTTACTCGAGGACGGGGGATCGACTTTTTCGAGGAGATTTCCAATTTCGTGCAAAATTCCAGCGTTTCGCAGGTGCACGCCGCGAGCCGACAAGAAACCCGCAATTCCCGATGCTGTCCGTCGGTTTTTCTCCGCCGGTTCGTTCCTGATCCGTCGTGCCATAAATCAGCCTCGTTTTCGTGATACGTACGTATTACGTACGTGCGCGCCCCGTGAGAAACTAGAGCAGAACAAGAGCGTTCCGCTTCTGAGTATCGATATTCTCGCTCGATCTCGCGATTTTGTCTCGTTCACGCTTTCCGATTTAAAGAAACCTTCTTTTTCGCCAATTCTTAAAGCGCTCTAAGGTTGTCTGGTATCGAACAATTTATTAAACATCTAAAGGTATCTATCCACGTCTTCTAAACCTAACTCAAAACTTAACCCAACTCCGTGTGTTCTAAAAAGTTTACAAGTGCAAAGGATTAAAGCCAGATGCAACCTGCTGCAAATCTTCAAGCAAGTCGCTTCCAATTGAAACGAGCACCCAACCCACGAATATAACACTGCGATCTAGCTATTAACCACGGACAATAGTCCCTGAATCCTAATAGCACCTTCACGACAGGTTCACCCACTTTATATGGACACCTGGTCCGAGCGATCAGTTATCGATTATAGTCGGCAAGCGGTTGTACACGAGTATCTAACTGCTCTAACAGCCTCAAATCGGCCCAGACTTTTTTCCTACGTCTACGACATCTCTTACGGTATTCAACGAACGTCTCTGGGATCGTTTGGTATCGGTATCGACCCGAACGATCGCATTAGAGGCGGACGACACCGGGTACACGGTGTCCGTTTCGTCATCAGTGTGTTAAAATGACGGTCACGATCGCTTGACGTCTAGCATCGAACTGGTTTCTCGTCACCTGGTCCCTGGTCGATTGTTCGCTGGAGGACGGTGTTCTCGTGACGATCCATAGCGAGGACGACCTTTCACCGAATTTCGCCTCGTAGAGAAGAAAACGAGCGAGAAAGGTTAATAGCGCGCCGTGGACGCACGTAGCCGCCGGCGAGGGATCAAAGAATCACGTCGCTCCTACGCACGTCGCATCGTCCGGCCGCGGCACGCTGATTCGTGATGGGCATGGCACCGATTGTATTATGGACACCGGCTGGCTTCTTTCGACGGACATTGTGGAGGACGTGTGGAGAAGATCATATTGGGGTGGTAGAGGAAGGATTCTGTTCGGTATGTTGGTACTTGGTTGACGATGGGTGCTTTGTAGTTCGGTATTTTGATAGTAGATGCCAGATACTTGATATAGTAGATAGGTTGTATGGTCTTTGGATATTATCTCGATGATAAATACATTGAATACTAGGAGGATAATGAGTGTTTTGGTATTTTGGAAATTGAACAACGCTTAAATCTTTCGTATAGTAGGTTGGCTGTATGTCTTTGGTATTATCTCGATTCAAAGTACATTAAATACTAATGTCATAGTAGGTGCTTTCGTACTGTCTCGATTTTAAAAATCGATTATTTTAAATATTCAGTTGACTGTCTATGGTATCGGTAAATTAATTACGTCTTAAGTTATAATCATCAGAAATAGATACGATCAATTGTTCAAAACTGGAGCTCGAATTGCGTTCAAGAATAAATTTCCCCGAAAACTTTGTGCCAGTTCCATGGAATACAACGAAGGCTCGAAGTCCATCATCGCGGAAACTGTCGAAGCAAGTTTGTTCGTCGCACAAAAGGGCCCTCGCGTGGAGGAAAGCGGTGGACAACGAGGCACAAGCACGATTAGCGTTAATATCGAAAATGGGCCGTGGAACGTAGAACGAGGGACGATCGAAGGGACGGAAACCAATCAGGATATACATCCATCGAGGCAGCCAAGGGATCCTGTGCTGCCGTGACCGCTAAGAGATTACTTACTTGACCTAATACCTCTCGACCGGTTGCATCGCGAGACCCAAGCCGGTTACACAACCACACTAATCTATTCTGCCATCGATCCCTGGCCGAAAGGCTCGTGCAGCCACGACACCTCTTACAGGATTAAGAACTGAACGAACGAGGAAGCTTTTTCAATAGTTGGAGATGTTTTCTAGCGAAGATAGAAGATACGATCATCAAAATGAGAAGATTCGAGTTTTATAGTGGTAGTTTCGGTTTGCCTTCGATCGGTTTAAGTCTGATGGGTGCCATCTTTGTTTCTAGCGTGGCGCTAGTGTACGAGGTCCATAACTTCCATTCTAAATTAACTTCTGAGATTTTTTACCTGTACAAGGTGGAGGATTTAGAGTTTAAATTAATTTTTAACTACTCTGATAACGTCATTGTTGGTATGACGAATTTCTAATTACAGTTTTCTTTTATTTGTAGCTTTTTTAAATCTTTAGATAACCGTAAAGTATTTTCTAATAAAAATATGTAATATTACTTGTTTCTTAATACTGCAAATATTTCCAAAAATCTGGTAAATAAATTTTATGAAATAAATCGTACAAAATTCGTGTTTCCCAAAACTTAATCGAGTCTCACCCGCGATACGAAGAACTCCAAGAAATTCTGTAACCAGAGCCTCCGCGAGTTATATAGTCCACGGCTGGCAAAAGCGTCGAGCAAGCCGCGCGACATAGATCATCGTATCTTTCGAGGCGATCGCTCGACGACGGCGTCGACGACGACGTAGAGGAGCAGCGTCGTGACGCGCTTGTAACTCGATGACTCGATGAGGACAGGATAAAACGTTCTTTCAGAGGGATAGAGGAAGGGTGACGAGGTTTATCTTATCAGATCGGGAGCGGCTTCCGAGGCGAGCTCAAAGTGCTAGGCCAAGCCGGACCGACACGACTGCGAGGCACTAAAGATAGCGATGGCTACTGTTTGATTCACGTTCAATTCAAAATTTTATAATGTTTCTGCATAAAAGAAAAATAAAAAAATATAAAGAAACACTGTTTGATCCGTCAAGACGTAGTTCAGTGTTTCTTTGATAAGAAAAATTAACGCGATCTTGAACTATTCAATGAATTATTAATGAACTCTTAAGAACTATCGTGATCCACTCTTAAAGCCATCGCTACTATCGAAGAACTGGTGATTCTCTCTGCTGGCTCATTACCGTAATTAGAACCTGAACGACGATCTCGAAACAGCATCTCGTTGGACGAACCAGTGGCAGCTTAAGAAGATTCAAACAGGAAGACTCGTGTGTTCGGATTTTTACGATTTAAAAAGGTTGTCCATGCGAAAAGTGATCTGGAATACGCAAAATACTCGAACAATGTTGTCACGGTTTATGATCGGCAATAACGATCACGTTAAAACGAGTTTACGATCGATCGTGGTTGGAATGACCCGCCGAATGACGATCAACGATGATATCGTGCAGCGTAACGAAAACGTCGCTCGTAATTAATAAATGACGCGTCGATTCTGACATCGCAATTGCCCGGCGATCAATTGGAACCGCGATGGCCGGATGCGTTCCAGCGGACATCTTGATCGCGTCGCGACCGGCTGAATCGGCGTCGAGTCGCGGCCAATTATCCGGTTGCTTTCCGATTCTGTCGCGATTGTATCGAATTAAAATTGCGTTAGATTGTAACGTGCACAAATAAAGCATTATACAAACAGAAAAGAGATGATTTCTCGTGGAAAAAATAAGTCATAAATGGGAAACAAATTTAATTTCCTTTTGAGGCTTCATTTTAAAGAAAATCATATTTAAAAATTAATCAATGAGATATCTATCGACACATATTAGTGTCTTTCAAGATAAATTTTTATTGACAAAATTTTACAAGCATAAACCATAGAAAATTCCAAATTAAGTCGAGATTACAATTAAAACCCCATTGGAATAAAGACTAATTTCCTCGAGCCAAAATCGCATCGTCGTTCCAAAGACCATCCAACCAGACCAAGACACCCGCAACCAAAGTCCTCAAACAGCAGATACCACTTTCCCAAAAAATCCACGCCGTAGATCAACGTCTAAACACCATCAGACAAGCCCTCTCTTGTGTCCAACGACACAGCAAGCGTGTAACACTGCCATCAAAGACCTCACTGTCCAACCACCATCCAAACAGACCAACACGTACCAACGAACTCCTAACTGACAAACGAAACTCGCGAGATCTCCGAGGCTGGCACCGTGGAAGAGGACCATGTCAAAGGATCTAGATGATCTGTGGCACGAGGAGGCGACAGTCGTCTCCTCGAATAGAAGCTGGTCCGGTCATATCTATTTCTGTCGTTGCTGATTCGAGCTTGCGTCACGTAGACAGAGGGCGTACGTACGTGGCCAAACGCGAGTATCGGCAGATGCAAATAACGAGGATGACGATTAGCGTCCGGCGACCCGGCGACCCCTTGGCCGGTGGTCCAATTTGCGGCTGCTTTGTCCAATTACTGGCCATTAGCCATTAGCATCGGCTGCCGCAAGAACTCCTACGCCGCGCGTCTAGCTTCCTCCAGGCCCGGCTAGGAACCGTCTCGGCCGACGCCGAGGATCGGCCTCCATTCGCTTGGGCAATGCGCTCGTTTGGATCGTTCGAGATCGTATTTGAACATTGAGCGATATCGTGACATTGTTAGAGAAGATAGAATAGGTTTGCGTCGAAGCATTGGTGAGACTGATTCTGAGAGAAAAATTAATTAGACCTTCGGGGACGATTTGTTAGATGCGAGTTTGAGAAATGGATACTTTGAGGTGTTTTCTCTTCTACTGGCCCGTCGCTTTGTAAATTTTTTGCTTCCATGGTGTCGATTTACGAAAGAGATGCCTGGGAATTAAATTTGGGAATGGTTACGAAAAAAAGTTGAAGATCGATTTTTCTTCCAAAGATCGTAATATTAATACTGGTACCAGTGTGTCCTTCGAACTCTGATGAAGTGTTAGATTAATAATAACAATCTAGTGTTAATAAAATATTTTACTAAATTGGAAAACACAGTTTCAGCGACATATTGATATAGAAACGAGTAAGAAAATTAGTACCGGTGTTTGGTTCTCAAAAAGAAACCTAACAGAGACCACGAAGGAAGGTGAAAAACTAACGCAGTGAACTAGATTTTTCTCTGCGATACAGTTCAAATTGAGGACAAATTCACAATTATCGACAAATTTCGCCAACACAGCGATACTTCATTCAGAAACATTAATTTCTGCCTCGTTACGCGAGTCAGAAGAGCGCGAGCAACCTGGAGCCAGGCAGTCGATTTGTCGCGGCCATTCTTACGGCCGCTTTCGAATCGGGAACGGTGGGGAGCGTAAGTTGGCACGGTAGCCGGGGTCGATTTGCATGCAGAAGCATGACTCTGATCGCCGTAAATTGGGTAAGCCGGATAATCGGGTCTGATACGTGTTCTGGTTCTTAGTCCAACAAATAAAAACCCACCCACGTGGGTGGAAATTACTCCAACACCAATCCCTTCGAA
This sequence comes from Ctenoplectra terminalis, assembly GCA_019453375.1. Lineage (NCBI taxonomy): Eukaryota > Metazoa > Arthropoda > Insecta > Hymenoptera > Apidae > Ctenoplectra > Ctenoplectra terminalis. Next base: position 117,859 of record SMSQ01025856.1, on the reverse strand, counting down.
ACCTTCGACACGATCCTAAAACCAACCAGTTACGATCACCAATAAATTCCTTCCAAGAGGATCCCGTAATCCGTTTCATTCACAAACTCGAGAAGCTTCTCCTCAACGAACTACCAACCAACCAAAAAACAAAAAGAAAGAACAAAAAAAGAAAAATGAAACACCAAATAAAAAGTAAGAGAGGAAGAAGAACCGAGCAAGAAGGAAGAAGAAAAAAGAAGCAGAACCGGTGCCAGGTTGGCACGGCAAATTATCAATGAGCATCACCCGGGCCCATGTACGAGGCCCCCTAAAACACAGCCTCCTCGAGGAGAAAAATATGCGCGTGGAGGGGGCGTGTTGCGCGAGGGATGAACGAAGCCAGAACGATCCCGCGGATACGGCATGGATTCCCCGAATTTCGGCCAATTTTAACGGCGCAGGCGCCAGAGCTCCTACGAGAAGGGGCGCTGAATGAGCGACTGAATATGGTCAGCGGGCCCCGGCGGGCTAACAAGCCGGGCCCGCCTCGCGTAATGACGGGTTTCGCGCGCGGGGCCCCGCACTTATTGCCTTTTATTTATTTGGAGTCATCCAGCCACACAGACGGACCTAGGACGGACGTGGGGCCCACATCCGGGCCCCAGGGGCCAACGCGACCACGTTCCTCTCGCGATTCATTAGCTGCGTCGGGATTGATGGCGAAACCTCGCGACTCTGCCCCGATCCGTGGGCCCCTTTCATTCATCAGGTTTGTCAAAAATGAGATCTTGGTGTGGTTATTAATTTAGACGGACAGCTTATGTGTTATGGTAATCGGGAATAGGCACGTGATACTGTTTATGAATTGTGATACACGGGTAGGTGGTTTGGTGGTACTTGTGGCAGAGTTTGGGGTGATTGGGTAAATTTAATTTAATTCTAGTAGAGATCCAAAGATTCGCCATCGTGATACTTTCTTAGAGCACGATTTTTTAGGGTATGAAAATCTAGTAAATTAGCTATACAGAATACTAGTAAGCAATTTAGTTTCCCCTATTTTGTTCCACTATTGTACAGTAGTGTGTCAAGCTGTTCTAAACAATTAAAAAATAAGATCATTCAAAACTATTAAAAGAACCAGGTTAATACAATTCGGTATAACTACAAAGCTCGCAATGTATCTACGTATTCGACAAACCGTGCTCCTCAGAAGTGATGCAATTTTATTGGCCACGATATTAACCCTCTGCGTAAACCTCGTCAAAGAAACTGCTTATTTAAATAAACACTGCACTTTGCACGATTCTCAACAAAAAATATGTAAAAGTGATCTTAAAAAAGTGGCAACTAAAGGAACGAAGAAATTCCCACCAACAATATTCTTTTTCAATACGCATTCGATGTACGTTCACCAGAAGGGTACATAATCATAACTGTTACACAATTATCGTCATTTTTCCTGAACACAGTACCACGATTAAACCTTCCTACTTCCTCCAACTCGAACACCAGTTCCAAAAAAGACCGTGGCCCGTTCGCCACCTACGATGCTCGCCCAAAAGCCACGATCCCGGCGCGAAGAGGAGCAAACGTCATCGTCGGCGTCGTTATCGTGCCCATAATTGTCATGGTGGCCGGTGACCGGCGTCATCCGGCTAATGGCAGAGCCTCGAACATCTCACCGTTTAACGACTCGCCGGATCAGCAGGTCGTGTGTTTTCTTAACGACACCACGGGCTCGAGGAATCGCGGCAACATATAATCAACACATTTTTATGTCCCGCAGCCAAACTCCACTCTACTGAATGGCGAAGCACACGCTCTCTCCATCCCCCTTTTACACCCATGACTCCATCCTTCTCTCTTTCTCCGTCTCTCTTCGACTCTCGTTTTTCCTCTTCTGTTCTGGTTCACGAAGAAGAAGAAGAAGACGGAGGAGAGAAAGGAGGCAAGCAAAATTACTCGACCACCTTGGGCGCCAGGGAGCGCGCGCGCGCGCGCGCTGCCTTCTCTCGCAATTTGCCAATCGAGGGCTCAGGACCCAGGGAGATCGTTCATTTGCATTTTACGATTTTTCGAAGTGAAATTAACACGGCGCCTTCCGCTCCCTTTCTCTTTCTGCGGTGTCTCGTGACACCGAGTCATACCGACCCAGAAAACTACCGTTTGCGAAATCCGTTGAAAAATGGCGGTTCGAGAAGGTTAGATGTGGAGGAGACTGAATCGACTATGGGGAAATTTGAGTTTTTTAATTGAAGGATTAATCGGAGATATCATATTTGAGATAAAGATACGATAAAGAGAATTGTACTGTGCACGATGGGGATGCGGAAATGATCGAAACCTAATTTAAACTTTAAAAGGATTTATAGAAATTGTAGTTGAAAAAAAATGGAGAAGTATATTACTGAAATTAAAAATGAGGAATTAAAACCATCGATGAAAGGAAATGACAATTTTAAAGGCTACATATGCTCCAAACAGCAGAATAATAAATAAATGATGTATTATTAATTACGGAGGCTCGTTTAACTATTACAAATTACTCGACGACCAATCATTCCTACAGTATCGTAGCAACATGAAACATCGCGTTGGGTGGTCTAGCATATTCGAAGAGAGGATCTCCAACGTGTTCGATATGGACACAAGTACTCGAGGGTCGGAGAATTTAGTCAGTTTTAAGAATACCTGTTCGATTTTATGGAGCAAGAGGAACTGTGGGAATGAGAGAAAATCAGTCACTCCTGAGGAATCGTCTTTTTTAATGGGAAACGTTTCCTCGGAGCTGGGAGGATTACATCACCGGCTCAGAACGCGCTGTTGGGCCAGTCATTAAATCAAAATTCACATTCTCGGACATGCAACCGTGCCTCCTAACCATAATACACCTTCGACTTATGAATATTCATGGGAAAAATTCAATAGACGCGCAACAGAAAATTTCCAGAACGAAAAAGGCACGTCTAAAAAGAAGTAGAAGTCTGAAAAAAAATGTGTCTAATTGTTGTTTGCAGGAATAATTAACAAAGTGTAAAGTTAGAGGCCTCGTTTGAGAAACAGGCCAATAAATATTGCGAATTTGTCGAAGGAGAAAGGAACAGAGGAATAAAATGGTAGCAGCTTGTTCGATGACTGTTCCACGAACGGCCCAGGAAGCAGTTTTACGAGGATCGGTCACTGTTCGGTCGTGGCAACGGTCCGATTATCTCGTTTCCATGGAATGACCGAGAAATGCTACCTTAGAAAACGAGGAGGTGGACCGGGACTCGAGCGGAGCCGCATAAAAATCGCGCGGAATTGCCGGTTACAGGCTGGTCCCTTTAGCCACGAATTCGTGGTGTTTCGATTTCTCGTCGATTTCTTTCGCATTATCCAGTCGTGACTGTTGTATCGAACGTATAGTAGAACTATCATTGTTCACTTCGTATCGGTACTTGGATATATTTTAAAAACGCTGGTAGGTTACAGGAAGACGAACTGAATTGTCTCTTGTCTTTTTATAGTTGGTAACTTTGTAAAAATTAAAGTATCGTTGCTTGGCATTGATTATGACACGGATATAAAAACCTTTAATTTGCTTATTTTTAGAGGTTTACCAAAGAGTACAATAATTAATTAAAAATTATATTAATAAGGCCTGTATTTGGTATTTCCAAAGATGTAAATTTTCAAAAGCCTCTCCTCTAAAATTAATATTTTTTTAAATAAGACCCTATCAAAGTGGAGCACATATCTTACTATTCGTTGAAACATCGCGTTTCCTCTTTGAAATCAAAAACTTAAAATTTAAATGATATTACGATTAGCAATAAGTCCTAAGAAGGACGGCTTGAGAATCGTGTAAGTTTCAACAGGCTCACAGAAAAAGCTATAGTCAATTAGCTACCATAATTAGCGAAAATCACAAGTCTTCAAAAGGAATTGAGAGAGGGGAAAACTTGGCCCCTAAGATGGCCAAGTTTGACTATCATCCAGGATCATGGGGGAGACCAAGTTTGTTTCGAATTAATTAGCCAAACAAGAAGCCATCAATCTACTTATTCTCCCATTCCTATCTATTTATATTAACCGAACTGTAACACCTGTTAATATTACACGATCATTCTCCTATAAAATATCAATCATATTTTAAATTTATTTCGAAAGAATTCTTCGTATATACTTTTAATTGTTAAAAAGAGAATTAGAGCTAAAAAAATAATCTAAACTAAAGATCCCAAATTTAATTTACGAGACACAAATTGGGAACGCTTAGCCTAATCAACCCTAAGATAATTGTTCGATAATAAAATAAAAAAGACTTGGAAAATAGACTGCAGATTTTTATGAACACAATTAAAAAAATATAAGTTAGATAGGCAATTTTTTTATTCGCCGAATATTATAATGAATACTATTGTGTCTTTATATTTTCCATAAACGCATAAAAATCCGCAGTCTATTTATGAAATACAAATAACTATGCGCCTTAAAAATCACATCGAGTTACAGAGTTTCAGTTGTCACCTCGAAAAAAAACAATACTTTCGCCGGAAGCCACGAGGGCGATCGGAGGATCCTTCCCCGTTTCCCGCCGCTGACCCTGCGATTATCCTGTCGACACCGCTTCCTCACCCCCGTTGACACGCCTCTTGGTCCTTCGACGAAGCCACGAGTCACCGTCGCGATCCGCCATTGCGGTTCTCGCCGTTGCACCCCTTTCCACCCCTCTGACCCTTCTGTCCCTTTGATTCCAAGCTTTTTTGTTCTCGTTCTCCCACCCCCTAGGGCTGGTTCGCGCGATTCCGCGCGTTAGTTAAACCGCACCACCTTTTCCTCTCTGTCTCTCTCTCTCTCTCTTTGTTAAAATCATTCGCGCGGCCAGGAGCGTGTACGCGCGCTCTAGCTTAAATCGCGTGGGTAAAACGTGGGCCGCCGAGGGCGTGGCGGCTCCCTGGTGGTCTCACTGGCCTGGCCTCCGGTTCCTGCGTGGGCCTTACGAGAAAACCCCCGAAGAACGCGAGGCTTCAAGGTGCCCCCTTTGGTTCCTATTTTGGGCTCCGACATTAGGTTCATCAAGGGTGGGTTTGTCGAATGTTTTCAGGATTTCAATGCGATGATAAAATGGCGGAATCGCGAAGTGTTGAAGGCTTGCTACGAATCTTTGGCGATTGAGTTAGTTCAGATTTTATGGGTTATTAATATCGTTAACTGTTTCGAGAATTGAACAGCTATGTTATGGGGGGTTGATATTCCATTTCTGAAATTTGCTTTCTTATAAAAGTATAGATCAAGTATTTTTCTAATTTGTTTTAGTAGAATTCAAGTCTGAAGATTTTGTCGGTTATTAATATCATTGGGTGTTTTGGTATTTGGTCGTAAAGATTGAGTTGGTGGATTGCGAGGATTGACGTTCAGTTTCTGAAATTTACTACCCCACAAAATACTAATCTACACTAAACTTTCAATCTCCCCTTTCTACTATAGCGGAAGTTCAAGAGTTCAAGCCTTCCGAGAGGTTCTCAAGACAAGCTTCAGCCTTTCGATTCCCTCGATAATGGCGGCTCTCCGTCTCGCTTTTCACGAGTCTAGAAGTTGGAACGTTTCGCGAGGACGCGTCGCGTTAGAGATCTCAATCTTGCCGGATCACGATCCTCTATTAATAACCGCGAGTACGGCCGAGATGGCTAATTGACCACGGCGCTGTCCATTAGGCTATCCTTTCGGCCATTTCCTCAGGGCTTCCCGCGGGACTTCGTTCGATTCATCTGTCCGTCGTGCGTACAGCTCGTCTATCCTCGCTCGCGGACGTGCTTCGAAGAGGATTCCTGTGGAAACGACATCGAAAACGACGCGCTCGCGTCCCAGAAATCGTAAAAGGTAAGTTCTCGATGCCGATCGCGGAACCGACTGCGGGGACGGTTTTTATTTTGCGTAATTAGGGGTTGTCGACGGAGGGAACGGTCGCTGGAAAGCGTACGAGGAGAGTATCGAATATCGAAGCGTCGAATCTGCGTTAGAAGTTGGATTCGAGAATTATGGTGGAGTTGGAATGTCGATTGGGTGTTGACTACCAGTTTTAAGACCGCAGTTAGAGTATATCGAAGGATTTACATTGTAATCTTGATTATCAAATAGTAGAAACTTAATTTTCACCCCATTTGTCTCCCCAAGAAATATAAATATAAATTCACCGCAAGAAATAAAAATTTCCTGGTGAAACTGTATTTTTGCTGCCCTTTAACCTTCCAAAAATTCCATAAATATAAATTCGCTACAAGAAATAAAAATTTCCTGGTGAAACTGTATTTTTCTCCTCCTTCAACTTCTCAAAAATTCCATAAATATGAATTCACCGCAACAAACAAAAATTTTCAACGCAAACGAAGAGATTTCTTCGCCAGGGTACATTTATGCTCCCATTCGCCCCTCCAAAAATTGCACAAATACAAATTCGACGAGATGAAACACACGTCTAAGAAAAAAAAAAAAAAATAAGGAACATGCGAACAAAGCTCTCTCACTTACGTACGTCGGCATGGTGCTCCCAGTCGTCGTGCGATTCACCGTCCAACATTGTTAACCGTACATCCCCGCAGTCTGCCCTCGGAAGATCCGAATATCCCGGTGACCGCAACCCGTTCAACTCAGTATCTCGCAGGAGCATCGCGTGGGCCGATGGCAGGTGGGAAGATCGAGGGGTGTGCACCAGGAAATATTCCTCTCGCGGACCTGCAATTAGAACGAACGCGACGTGGGTGAGTAAAGGTGGACGGTAAATCAGCCCGTGCTCAAGCTGCGACGGCCTCGGGAGAGAAGCAAACATCTGCAAAGATCGAGAAGATGAAACCGTTGCATCAGGTGCCATATTGCATCGCCATTGCCGTGTTTAACACTAAAACTATCAAAATTGTTAAAATTACCAATTCGTAATATTCGATACAAGCTTTGTCAATTTTCTACCGTGGCTTTTATGAAATTTTCCTTGATTTTCTATCCCTTGAGTTACACATACTTTTACATACCTTTAATTTCTACTTTTTCCCTGACAATAAGTATACTTGAATCGTCGGTAATTCTAGTGTTAAAAAAAGCTTTATTTAGGGGACATTTTTTACGATAATAATTATTTACACAGAGTAAAACAATTAAAACGGGCTACCAGAAGGCCACCTCACCCCAATTTCGCCCATAACTCCCAACCCTAAACGTCAAAAAATTAATCACCCTCGTCCCACCCTGGCGCCAATAATCTGAAAGGCGTGACACCAGGACCAACCATCCTGCGTAATAAAACCAACGAAATAACGACTCAAAAATTGGTCACGGTGGCGATAAACCGTGGAAGATCGTGTGGCATCGTCCTTAACAGACGCATCCTGACAAATAGACGAGACCTGACCCTTAACACGAGGGTGAGGTGGCTCCTAGGCGAATTCATAGACGGCCAGGAATCCGCAATATTGTCGGCAGTCTGTCACACATTCGATCCGGTCAGCCTTCGAGATAAGGCGCGCGCGCGCGATCCCGCAAAATCGTGGTCGTTTTATTACACGCGTCCCGCGGTGGCTCGCAGATGTATCAGACAATAAACTATGGCCTGTTCGAGATTTGTGGGCCGCGTATTAATCTTGCCGTATTTATGTGTCGGACCTCCGAAGAAAAAGCTGCCTCTGGATCACGGCGAAACGGGGACGCGCGACGAAAGCATCGATTTCAGATAAAATCGAGGCCCACCCTTGGAAAAGAAAAAAGGGATTCGCCGGTAAACGACCGGATTGGGGATCGTTAGACCATGGATTGGATTGGACACGCTCGTCCCGGTTTGTTGGACACGTTTTGTTTTTCGAATTCATAGGTGGTCCTTCTTGGACGGGGGTGGAAGATCGGTTTTTTGGGGTTGAGAAGAATTGGATATTGTATTCCGGTTGTTATTGGTTGATTTAGTGGATGAAGGGGTTGATTGTTGTATTCCTTTTGTGGTGTTCTGAGTTTGGGGATAGTTGATATTCTTATTAGATTTCTTTGAGGGATGAAAATTAGAGGTACTTTCTAATGTTTCTAATAACAGTAGTTGATGGTGGAAGAAAATTAGAAACATCGATAAATCAAATTATTTGCAAAGTATAAGGTCATCGTCCACTGTTAATATTTTTTAAAGTAATTAAAAATGTGGTTGCATCGTGTGTAGCATAGAAAATTTTATACTCTTTGCCTTTCTGAAAGGTTGGCGCTATTTTCGACGTCAATCGAAGAAAAATACATCAAAGCGTTAACAACGAAAAGAAATTGTCCGATCAGGGCGCCGTCCGTCGTTCGATTCGCGTTTTTCGGCGAGCAGGTGCGTATCGACGTTATGTTAATAGGTATTCAGGAGATTTCGGCTAACCATATGCTATCCAAGAAGGGTGACGCGTGGGGGGAGGGCAGAAATACTAATAGAAGCCGTTCGCAGAAGCAAGCTTGAATAAACGGTGCCCCAAGCATCGAGGTCTAATCATTTCTGGGCGCCTAAGAAACGGTGGAACGGAAGCCAATTTGTAAATTGCCTCGATAAACCACCAAACCGATGCTGAATTTGTGGCTGAACGGTTCTCCACTCAGCTTCTGGCTGATGGATATACCGAGGACTATTTTTTATTGCATCGCTTGCTTGTAATTATGGGAATCTTGTATTTTAAGTTTCAGGCTGAAACTCTACCGGACTTTTAAATACTTGTTTTCTTTTTGATAATTATCACAAGAGCAATTTTTTGTTTTTAAATTAGAAGATTCATCGTGGAAAAAATTTTCTCTATTTCCAATTTCTCTCAAAATCCATCCATCATAATAATTCTAAATAACTTTAACCACATTTTACTTGCTCTATCAGTAATTATTCACTTCTCTTAAGGAGGCTTTCTGTTCTAGGGATTTAAAGTTTGAAAAAAATCCTCTTCATAGGTATCTCAGAAAAAATTCCTAACATTGACCTATATCACAAAACCCTTATTGTACGATCATCTTATTCTTACACCTCGCTATAATCACATTTTTCTTTTTTATCCACGAATTCCAAAACGAGAGAGTAACAGGGTGACGTTCTGCGAATGCCAACCCGATCAACCGATAAAAATCAAGTTATCTCGCCGTTCCGCGACGAGCAGCCGCGTAACGCAACCGCTGACGCCATTAGAATATCGTGGCTGCATACCGGGGCCCCGAAAACGAATGCCAGCCGAGGGAAAAGGGGTGACAGGACCGGCCAAAATGGAAGGGGTTAGCAGGATTGCCGGCGCCTTTGACCGGGAACCCCGTGGCGCGCGACATGCCTCGTCTGACCGCCATTTAGCGTGAACCTGTCTCCGGTGCGGCCACTCCACTCTGAGCCGGCCGTCTCGTTTTTGAAAACGGAATGTTTCGTCCTGTGACGAACAGTTTTCGCCATGGGAAACGAATTAGGGAACGGGGGTAGATTAATATTATTGGCATATTATGAATTCTTTGGATAATGAGTGTTGGAAACACTGGCTGACACTCGTAATAATTGTTTAAGTTATCTATTCCTCGATTCATAAACTTGGACCATTTTTTGTGAGACAGGGTATAAAATACTTAGATAAATAATTATGAAGAAAGGTGATTGCTTACTATTCGTATGCGAGCATTTAGAGTTGCAGAGGTTCGGATGCGATTACGGAGCTGGTGTGAATTCTAAAAAAAAAATTCATCGGGTCCATTTAGTAATCGGTGTTGAAATACATGTACAAGTATCGTTGGAAAAAAAAGAAAGAGATACACAAGCTGATGTTAACGCGGTTACTTTAAGTTCAACAATTACCCACGGAGTCTAACGAGCAAAACGGGGCGACGTCTTTCTTGCTTGGCAAAGTGCTGCCAGGATGCTACTCCATTCCGCCCACGCGAAGCCGTGTCTGATCCCGTGGTTCGCCGGTCGAAATTTCAGTGTGGTGGTCGGGCGGCGGTAGTAGGTCCTGGAGTTATGTTACGGCCGGCCATAAACGAAATGAGAAAACTGTCCGGCCGCCGTTGAAAAATCTCCGCGGAATACAAATGCTTGATTTTTTCGGCCGACGCTCGCTTTTTGTCGGCCGCGCCTACGAAGCTTTTTTTTCGGTCCCCGACTGAATGTTCCACCTTCGGTAAATAATACACTGATCTTAGCGAGAGGACGACAATAATAATAATAATAATAATAATAATAGTAATAATAATAATAACAATAATAATAATAATAATAATAATAATCAGAAACCTGTCGAGCATCCTTTACATCCACAATTAATCCAACGTCCTGTAATCACGAGACTGGTTTCAGTTGGAACACTCGTAGTCACCCATGGAAACAGAATTTAAGGGATGGAAAAAAATCCCTGAAAATCAGTGACTATGTACTATTGGAAGATTCCGTCTATCAAGACCTAAAACAAATTCAATTACCTTCATTTAAATACCAAGTACTTCTCAGTATGTGAACGAACCAATCCACTATCAAACCACCCCTCCACGCAAAGTTCCTCCAACCGAACATTGAAAGAACACCAAAACTGTCATCGAGTAGCTCCACCGGCCCTCTATCAAGGCCCCTCCACGGGGCATATCGAGCGTTTCCAAATTAACCAATAAATTAACGAAGCTCCCATGGACAGTCGGTCTTGAATACGAAACCAGTCGATCGGGGGCTTTTCTTTCGATTCATGGCTCGCAATTAATCTCGATCTCGTTCCCGTAGCATGCTGCCGTGGGCCGGCGCGGTCGTTAATTCGGCGCTGACGAAGGGACCCGACGTACCGTGGTGGGGCGTTCGGGAGCGGGAGGGGAGCCGGGCCCGCTTTCGGGGCCCCGTTCCGCTTGTAAGAAGCGAACACGATGACATTCGTACCGGGGCCCGAGAAAACGAGTCGGGCTACATGGAAGCCTACACGAGCGAACGGACGATTCGGAATCAGATGTTATCTTTGACGAGGGCTGCCGCTGGTGGGGGGAAGCCGGAGGCCCTTTCTCGGTGCCCCGCGCCAAGATACGGATCTCCTTGGCGCCACCGTCTCTTGGGCCCTTCGCCACGGGGCCACGCAAGTAGCGATGGCCACTCGATTCCTCTATTTTTCGACCTCGCGAGCTTTCGAGCGGTTTAATTGCGCCTCGGCTGGCTTGGTTGTCTTACGGTTGTTACTGGCGCCAGGGGTGAAGCACTATTTCAGAAGTTTCGTCCTGTTTTTGGTAATTTGATCGGTGTCCTTTAATTCTGGATGCTTCTCCTGTGGACAATTAGAGTTAAAAAATAAAATTGCATCAGTGGATTAAACTTATTCGGTCCGCAATTTTTCTTGAGCTTCCTTCCGTGGTGATACATCTTCAACGTTTCTTATCTCAATCCTTGGAATACACACGGCTTCAAAAACAGACAATCAAACCTCCACACCAATCTTCGACTCTCTAAAGCTGACCATTTACACATTCTTTACCTTTTCTTTTTTTTCTCAGACTCGTACCATCCATAAACGATCATTTCCCACATTCCACTAACGAACGGCCGAAAACAAAAAGGCCAAGCGATCGTACCAGGTGATTCGAAGCCTCTTGAGTCCATCACTACGACAACCTGGCTGCTGTCGGGCCTCGAAAAGCCGGCTTTCGAGAACCCTAAACGCGGTTTAAGCGTAACCGATACCCCAGCAGGGGGCCCAGCACCGGTCCTCTTTGCGTCCGCCATCGAAAATTCGTTTCGACGATTGACAACGGGACCGAACGAACCAACGATGAAGGACGACCGACCAAACGGACTGTTCCACCGGTTTTCCTCTCTTCGGCTCCTCGCGTTCGTTATCGCGGGCACGCGTGTCGCCTGTAACCTGGATGATCCTCCGTATCGAGGGATCGATCGAAACCGGATGTGTCCGCTTGAATTTACCGACGGGACACCGTGTTCCAGCCGTGTCCTGGAGACGTTAATCCACATGGACCGTGAGTTATTGTCCTCCCGCGCGAGGGAAACGCGGGTTAATTTGCTGCCCAGGGACGATGCTTCTAGTGATACGGAGGCGGAAGACTAGAAAAATAAAGACAGAAGATTGTCTTACTTGATTCTGAAGATAAAATAAATTTTACATTCATGAGAATGGTGGACAATTAATTCTTAAGGTGTTAGAAATTCTACGCAACGAATAACCAAATAGGTGCTTCCTAATTTCACATAAAAATCATACAACTATTTTTTTACATTGCTACGAATAGATATTACTACAATTAAATGTACCAATAATGGTCTCCGCAATACTGCGAAGATATTAATCTTCCGTTAATTACCTCGAAGAAAAAAAAAAGAAATAATAAACTAGGTATTGAGTTACAACGATTAGAAAGCTCAGGGAAATTAAACATTAAAGGACACTCGAGAAATGGCGTTCGTAATTGAAAGCTCGAGCATTCGAGATTTTAATAAACGCATCTAACGCTGCAACGGTTCGAACAATAGAAAATTGCACGTACGGTATGCATCGGCATGGTTGAGCAGTTACAGCGTATAATTTAGCAACAGGGGCCGGGGGTTCCATGCAAATATCGGGAACAATGAAACGACGAGGCTCGCATTAATTAAGTCGTAAGCAGAATAGGAGACGTTCTTCGATTCGTTGATCGAGCGCCGTCGTCGCCCGCTCCGGCTCGCGAGGAGAGCCGAGTTAATTGGCTCTCTAACCAAATAATTGACAGTAAGTAGGAAATGAGAAGTTATTCCTCGTAGGAGTTGTTTGTCGTCTCCCACTTTTCTTTGCCCGTCGCTATCGCGAATCGGCTCCGGCGAATTAACGAGCGAACGTCGTAATTAACCGCCGTCGTGGAATCAGAGGCCCCTCTCGGTGTCGTTGTCGGAAGTTCCTGGAATCCGTCGAGTTCTGCCGATCCCAACTGTCGTTCAACGAATATTAGACAATTCCAAGATCTAGAACCTGCTCGGCTCTGTCTCTTTTCGAAGATTATTTATTATCAGAATAAACGAATCACCTGAGGAAGTCCAATAGGACCTGGCAGTGCGAATAACAGGATTTACAGGGACCGATAATTGGTAGATAATCTCTTCAAACTTGTCCTCCGCCAGAATGGCTACTGTCTACGCCAGAAATTGTCGCAATAGGCTTATCGTGACCTCAAAGGATTTTCCTGGTTCTCGGTGAATGAAGTCCCTCTGCGCTGCATGGAATCATTCTTTGACATAATCCTGGTAAACTGGACTTACTGTAAGCGATCCTAAACCCCTCAGATTTAGTTAATCGCATGTAACTGTGATAACGCTGTTATTCTAATACGTATTTGAAAATCCCTTTCTAAATTAAGTCCAATCTCACGAATACTATAATTAACCACATCCAGCTTGTTTGATGCGTGTTGCTTTACAAAATCTCAGTTATAAAAATACATAAAGAAAGAGGAACGAAGGAAGCATTATAACCGAGGAAAGAACAAGCGACGGCCATAATGGTCGTGAAGAGGAGAGGCTGGCGCCGTCGAAGATGGGCAGGAAAACGCCCAGTCTAGGTAAGATGACGTTGTAAATATTTTCTGTCATCGGTCGGCTCTGTGTCAGAGTCCGGGTCTTGTCTTCGCTTTAATAAAGGTACTGACAGCATGGGTACCTCTTTGGAAAGCGTGTCACCTGAGCCTGGTATCGGACACTGATGGTGCGGATAGCGGCGCTTTGTGTCTTTCGTGTACCCCTCTCGGTCGAAAAGATCACCGCTCTCAAAAGACCTGCCCTCGCCATTCATCACTTCCACCGTGCTTTTGGTCCTGGGAGCAGCGAAAAAGTCAATCCGCAAATCCTGTATGTGAACGTTGCATGAACCTGAAAAAAGGAAACTGATAAATATTTGACAAAAAGAGAAAGACAAAGTTCTTCGTGGAACTTTGCTCGAATCGAAAATCTAACAATTATCAAAGCTGTTAGGTATCCTATCGACTAAAGAATATAACCATTCTTGCAAAGTTTGAGCGAAGAAAATGTTTTTCTTACCAGAAATGCTATTACAAGGGTTCGGTAGTATCTAAAGCTTCCAACTGCAAAACTTTTCTGCATGACCAAGCACCACGTTGACCGTAGACAAGAATTTTTTACCAACAGAACCCTCAAAGGCCCGGTAGCGTTCCATCGACGCTTCCAGTTGCAAAACCAACCGCTACTCTTCCTTAACATGCATCGAGAGCGAGAGTCGAGGCTCGTCGGGACGTAAATTCGCTCATTTGTACTTGCAACACTCGGCACAAGATCGCCGGCGTAAAAGGCGCGCTCGCGCCATTCCGAATGTCCGGCGTCCTTTATATCGAGGCGGCAGAAAAGGTAATTTGCAGATTCCAGCGAACAGGTTTCAACTGAACACACAGTCGGGGTGCTAATTTGTCCCGACGCGGAGATAAGGATCTGGCAAAAAGGTTCGACACAAAACGAAGCAATTAAAATGATAATGCGACCAGCCGGGGACGTCTTTTATTAGCGTTCTAGCGAAACTCTATGAAGACCAACGCCGCCATCGTGGTGGAATCTATTCCAAAACAATTTCGTCAGAACCTTAAATTTATATCATTACCACGAGCCAACGACTCGATGAATCATCTCCGAGTTTCATAAACTACTTTTCTCAAAATTCCTCGCCCAATACCATAACTTGGTATCTTAGAGCACAACTGTTAATTCTTATTCCCTTAACAGTTATCACCCTTCATTTTCCGTCTTCCAGCTTCTCTCGAACAATTCAAAAGCTAATTTACATATTCAATCGATTCATTCCCAAGATTCCACAACTTCCAACCACCGATACGTCACATCCCAGCTCCAGAAGGTCCGTCAGTCGTTTCCGATCCTCCTCACAGGCCGATGGAGGCAGGACACAGCAACGTTTACCTGGCTGACGACGGCGGCTACGCCTTTTGTCTCAGGGGTCCCGGGGATAATTAAAAACCGAGTAAAACTGAACGGGCAGAATGCGCAGCAGTCGGTAAATCCGCCTGGAAAGGGACACGGAAAGGAGAGATCGTATCTCGAATTTACACCCATCAGCCGCCACCTTGTTCCAGCCACCTTCATCCATCTACTTACGTGTAACCAGTCGCCGGATCCTTGGCCCATGATGATGGCCACGATACGCCGTTGCTCGACGCTGTAAAACCCGATGTTCGACAGCAGTTCGGCCATCGGGATACACGTAAATATCCGGCGTGGAACGTGGATCCACCGGTACATCATCGTGCCTCTTTTCTTCCCGCCTGATCGCTGGAATTCGACGGCGAACGCGTTTTTTCGTTCCACGAGATCTTTCCCGGCGATCCCTTCTTCTTCGGATGCTTTACGGTGTCGCGTGAAAATTGAAATTCGATCTGGAAAGGTCCTCCATCTTGCCCAGGCACCGGCGTGACGAGTTTATTAAAATGGTTGCTCGTTAAGACACCAGATGGGAGGTGGTCGTGGAGTCTTGTTCTTTCGACGAGGATCGGTTTATCCGAGGTTTTGTTCGACGAGTTTAACTGGCTGTTCAGGATTCCTTGAGAAGATACAGCGTGATCCAGGAATACTGTAACATAAACTTAAAGATGCATTATTTACGCGCCACTATGTAATTAATTCAAATTCTAATCGCTTTGAGAAACAAATTAATTACATTTCCAAAGACAATTTTATTGTACAATTTTTTAAGTCGGCTTAATTAAGCTGAATAGATCGAAACTATGGATCGAAAGAAACAGTAGGATAATAAAAAGTCTTGGAGACGGTAGCTCGGAGAAGACGCCGGAAATCAGTGTCGCTTTTCCTCCGGAAGTTCCGACGTACTCGCTGCTCGGCGGCGTGCGGTGGCTTATGGTCGAGGCGACGCTATTTGTCATTAGAAGAGGACGGTGAAGGCTCATTATCCGAATAATTAAAGCTTATTATATGATGTAGCAGCGCTCGTTATCTAACCGGTTTCGTCGATGCGCGTCGCAGATAAACTTATCTGTCGTGTAGGAGCGCTTGTAACGAATCAATTATATTACTTATGTAAGCGCTCGCGCGGGTTTCGCGCGCTCCGCCACTTATCGCGGCGAAACTGGCGCTGAAACGCTTCATGTTGTCCCGATAAGCGACTGTTCGCATTAAAATTACGCAGAAAACGCGAGCCACGCGGTCGACCCTTGTCTGTTGGTGGCCTCTACCTTCCGTTTTGCTCGGTTGCTGACGTAACATCCCTTTTTTCAAGCAGAATAGGAATCTACGGTTCCCAATTGAGCTGAGATCTGAATTACTTGAACTCTATAGCTCCTAATTAAGCTAAGATCCAAATTACTTGAGTCTTACAATTCGCAATTGAGCTAAGATCCAAATTACATGGAACTGTTACTCCTTCATTCCCAAATTATTGTTACAAAAATATGTAAAACAAAAGAGAAGAAAGAAACACTCGGTATTCTCTGTATACGCACAGCGAAGTTACTAAGGTATCGAACCCCGTTCTGAATAACTAAACGTGTACTTGCAAACGATCTCCTATTTCGAGTAGAGCATCAATCAGCATGCCGAAAGACGTTCCTCCTTCGGATTAGCCGGTCGCGGGGTTCGGTCCGAAAACCGCGAGCTGCAACCTAGCAAAACTGTTGGACCGGTTTTTTTCCTCCCCCGTCTCCGGGATGATCGTCGGAGGGGTATTCAAGCAATTCCCATTTCGCGTCGCCATGCATTTATGCCTGAATACAAAGTGCGAGAGGAGGTTCCCTGTAAAAAAAAAAAAAAAAAGAGAGAGAAAGAGAGAGAGAAGAAAAAAGACAACGTAGAAGGACGAGAGAAAGAGATGGAAAAAGGACAGGAGGAAGGGAAAAGGGAAACCGTTGGACTCTCCGTAAATCTTCCATGCGTGTAACTCTTCTGACGAGGAAGCCACGGCGCTCTCGTTGCGCGGAGCGGCCCGAGTTGTTTATGCTTTCCTGTGCAGCGCTTTCTGAAATATGCAAATCGCGAATTCGCATAATGGCGTTATCGCGGTAGGATGCCGCCGTCGGCGACGACGTCGAGATAGCTGAATCCGAGCGGATCGAGCTCTTTCTTGACATCAAACGGCCACCGCCGCCTCGCCAGCCCCATTGATTTGTCCCTGAGAAGAAACATCCCGGTGGGCTTTTCGTACGGTCGCGATAAATATATGATCTGCGAATCCGCTGGGTGATCGCTATGACTCAAGAAGATTCGACCAAGGAATCCCGGCTCGTTCGAACAGGGAGGTCGATCGCTCGGCTCGATCGGTCGTTGAAAGGTTCATGGATGGTTTTCTCGATTCATTTCTCTTGATCCTCGAGATTTTTGGGATGCTTCCTCTGTCATTATTTTCGGAGGAATTTCTTCGATAGCTCTGGACAGTTTAAACAATAATAAATTGAACGTGTAGTGGGAAAACAAGGCTTCAAGTCCTTGTGTTTCGATTTCATTATCCGTTTCATGCTTTAATTTGCAAATTACCTCATGGTGAACATTCCCATTTCGCGAAGTCGTTAACCTTCTTCCTCTAAGTACCTGAAATCCACGTTCTCTCGCAACGACGTAAACCACAGAAAATTATATCGATCCGTGACACGCGAGCCTTAAAATGTCGCGTTTCACTCGCGTGTAGTCAGTCTACCGGCGGCAGCCTCGGTGGTCTTGCATTTATAAAACGGCCAGGCGAGATGGATGAATTATTCATTTTTGTATCGATTACGTTGGAGATTTCTCGCTGCGAATAAGCAAAGATGGCGGAGATTTGGATCAAACAAAATTTCACGATCAAGAAACCGATAATTAATGATTGAAAAAAAAAAAAAAAGAAAAAAGAAACATAAAAAAAGAATGGATCGCTTGAAACGCTTACAATTAGCAGAAGAACGGGTTTATTAACCAAACATTCTTTCGAATCCTGATAACAGCACGATCATCCAATTTCACGCAAGATCCATCATGCATACGCCTCTCACACTCCATCTACCATCGCGAAAAAGAACCAAGTGGATTAACAGAAGATGAATACATCGAATTTCGTGGCAAAAAATAATTATCCAATTTTATCGTAACAAATAACTGGAAAAAAATAAAAGAAAAAAAATAACGAGATAAAACAGAAACCTGTACTCGTTATCCTATTCAAGCGGTTAGACCTGACTCATTCATTTCGGGAGATGCAGAAACAGGAAAGACTAAGATGGCGGGAGTGAGACGGACGAAGCGCCGAGAAGGAAGAAGCGACGCGCGCAGGAACGTATCCGCGGTTTATTATTATTTTATTCGGATGTTCTTCGCCGCGTTATACCCCATAACCCACCCTCTTCCCTACACCTTTTCCTGTGGCACCGTGTACGCGCCCTCCCACCACCGTCACCACCATACTTCTCGGCTCTCCCCCTCCGCAAGGAGAGAGGAAAGACCACCCCTCGGTGTTCCATGCTCGCTTCGTGGCAGTCAAGTCGTAATCCCCCTTCGCGAGGTCCTTAACAGGCAGGGCAGGGCCCGGCCGAGTGCGCGACAGGGACGTTAAAATTTAAGGTTTCCGTCGACACGTTGCGACCCATAAATTTCCTCGCTCGAAACCGCCGCTCTTTCCTTTGGCCACGCTTGACAAATTACACCAGCATCCCCGCGAAAAATCCGTTGGAAACTGCTTCGATAGTCACTCTCGTTCGGATCGATTTTGAGATCGAGTTATAGCTGTAGCTCCGAGTGGAGATGTTCGATTCGATTTAGAAAAAAATCGATTCCTGATCGAATCGTTCGGCCTTTGGTCGAACAGTGTAGTGAGCATCTTTGTTGAAAAGAAAAAAGTCTAAAGAAAAATCTTCGGATCGATTTTGAGACCGAGTTATAGCTGTAGCTCCGAGTGGAGATGTTCGATTCGATTTAGAAAAAAATCGATTCCTGATCGAATCGTTCGGCCTTTGGTCGAACAGTGTAGTGAACATCTTTGTTGAAAAGAAAAAAGTCTAAAGAAAAATCTTCGGATCGATTTTGAGATCGAGTTATAGCTGTAGCTCCGAGTGGAGATGTTCGATTCGATTTAAAGAAAAATCGATTCCTGATCGAATCGTTCGGCCTTTGGTCGAACAGTGTAGTGAGAATCTTTGTTGAAAAGAAAAAAGTCTAAAGAAAAATCTTCGGATCGATTTTGAGATCGAGTTATAGCTGTAGCTCCGAGTGGAGATGTTCGATTCGATTTAAAGAAAAATCGATTCCTGATCGAATCGTTCGGCCTTTGGTCGAACAGTGTAGTGAGAATCGTTGTTAAAAAGAAAAAAGTCTAAAGGAAAATGTTTGTCTTAATAATTGATTCGTAGAAAAATTGAGCACAGAGATATTTTGACTGAAAGAATCGATTTTTAAAGAATCGATTTTCTAAAGAATCGATTTTCTAAAGAATCAATTTTCTAAAGAATCGAATGGAACGTACCTATAGTCCAACCTGATTAATCGATTGATCAGCTCGATAGATTTTAGTTGGATCGATGGCGCTCGCTGCTCTAGTAACTTTGTTAGGTTATGATATCGAAATTGTAGGAATAAATACAATTGGTCACTAAAGTACCACTTTAGATATTAACGTTAGCTTTTTAACTTTTAAATTTTTTAATTTTTCTTTGTTTGTTATAAAGGTGTTGTAGAGGTTATTCGCTAAATTCTCGCAGAGGTTTGAAATTTTGGAAAACGTTTCTGGTAGGTTCTTGTATTTGATACACGTCGAGTTTGAAGAAATTCGTTCCATGACGTTCGCTACTGTCTCAACGAAGAATTTGTATTCAAACAGTGCTTCCACTGGTGCACGGTTCATTTCAGAAAGAGAATTCGAGAAAATGCATTCATTTTTCGTATTTGGAACGTCTTGTGAAATTCTCCTAGGTAGAAATTCATTTTCTCTATGGTGAATTTTTTTTACGGCCACTTTATATATAAAAGAACGATTCTGTGATATTTAATAAAGTTTAAAATAAGACGAACGTGATATTTGACAATTTCCCTGCTGTACTTTTAATTCTTTTACAATACGAATTACTTTTATCGTGTTCCAAATTCGAATGAAGCAATATGAGAATACGGTTTCAAACCAACCATGCATATACCGTTATAAAATTTATTTTAATCGCATATCCGATTACGAATATCTTCATATCTAGAATATTTTAATTTAATTTAACGGTTTTACCTGATTAGTGCGGAGAAACGTTGTGAAAGGTATTTAAATGTTCGTTTTTGAAGAAAGGAGCCGTGAAACGTGTCGGTTCGCGTTCAACGAACATCGGTTTAACTACCATTGGACAATTTGAAATCGTAATTTTTAGTTATAAAAAATCATGACTTCTTGTTATACGAAAATTCTACCACGAAAAACTTGATAATAAATTATAACAATAAAGCTCGAAATATTTCAATTATCAATTGAGATATTAAAATGTTTCTTGAATCTAAAAATATTAAATTTTTTAATTTTATGCTTTCCTAGAGGGCGCCACCAGAAGTTGAATTGCTAACCGCCAAAATTGTAGTTCGAATTATACGGTCCAGATTGCTGTGATTTCTCTCGCTAAATTACGTTTTAATTTTATTAATACTTAAAAGTTAAGTGGGAATTAAGTATCGATCGAATTGTCGGTAAAAGAGCGATCGAATTCGAAGCAGCGTAAACATTTGCAACGGTACTCCTTTGTATTACGGACAAAATACCAATTGGCGTTTCGGCATACTTCGAGGTTGCTTGAATTCGTAGACATTAGATCACCAAATTTTGAGGTATTTGAAATTTTGTGACTTACATTTTTCCATGTATCTTTCAAACTAAGTTTGCAGTATTTTTTGTTATTTTTTACGTATCCTTGCAATGTGAATATACGCTTGCACGCGTTTTAACAAAATTTTACTATATTCTAAAATAGTTCGGAATATTTTTGCAAATAGTTTTGACGATTTAATACAAGTGAAATTTTAGTGTAAAATTTTTTTGTTAAGTAACATTATTTTTTTATTTCGAAGGAAAGTGACATGTGGTGCCATCTATGGTTTCATTATTAAACATAGATGGCAGTCTAACGGGTAGTTTTAATTACCAACAGTTGATAAGTAACAATCGTTTCAAAATTCAAAATTTAACTAGAAACTATAGTTAAATTGTAGATTCAATTCTTAGTAAGTAAATGTTGCTTAAAATCACTAGGAAATGTCTAGATACAAAGCAAACAATAATTTATATTCTCAACCATTTATTTTTTCCATTTTTTTCTCTGTATTACTAGAATGTTAAACAAAACCACTTGTTCCCTAGTCGCATAATTTTTTTTTTTTTTAGCACGAAAAACGATTCGGAAACGTCACAACTAACAAGTACCAAAGACTTATAAAAAACGGTCGTTCGTTACAATTTCCGTCGATTCGAAATTTTGAGCAATCGTCGGGACGAATTTTTGTTCGTATCAGACAGTGACGTGCGATCTATCGAAATGCATTTTTTTTTTTATCTCGTAAAAAAAATTACTAATTCGTCTTTCAACAAATGTGCAGTGTAAAGAACAACGTGCGCGTTACCCAGTCTCCTTTCAAATACATTTCGTTTTCGGCGCATTTATTGCTATCCGTTGTGGATACGATTTCCGTTTTACAATTCAGGGAAACAGATTCTCGAGAGAAATTTACAAGTTTCATTGTACCTTGTAGATCCATGGAATTAAGTTCGTTAACACTCTGCCGATCAATCGTACATGAAATTTAAAAGATTTGATTTTAAAGTTGACGGAACCTTAAAGTTGGAACAATATTTGGCGGTTAATTCGAACGTATGACAGTGGTCATGATCAGCACAGTGTTTTTATTCCAATACGCACAAGTGAGGCCTGATCGATCAGTGATTTGAAAAAATAGATGAAAATTTCTCGTCCAGAATTTTTTTCCCGCAAAAATATCCATAGAATTAAATTATTTCCTGTTTAACCCTTTAATGTTTAACGAGGCCTCGCGAGTTTTGTGTGATTCTTATCCTGTCCATCATTACCGGTGTGAAGAAAAATAATTTTCAAAGGGTTAAGATTCGTGAAACGCTCCTTGTCTCCCAGAATATTGAACAGAAGGAGAGTGACAATTTACAGACTATAAAAATAATGTGTCTACCCATTTCAGAAGGTCGTCTTCTTTTTTTCTTCTTTTTTACAGAAGTTTACAGAAGTTTACAGAGTTTCTTTCGTTTTTTTTTTGTGCCCGTCGCGTGTCTATAAAGTTTCCTACTTGTGTACTACGGTATTCATAAGTAAGCAACGATAACGAGATTAATACTGTTCAATGAAAAATCGTTCTATGACGAGTACATGCTCGCCGTTTTACATATGCACGCGATTATTCATAGATTATTATTTGGTTAACGATTATTCGTTACGCAGACGTCTTTAAATATGTGTACATTCGGCGTGTGCGATTAATATTAAAAACTTCGAAACATTCGATTGAACGTCGGCCATCTTTGATTCGAGCGGTGTAGATTTAAAATTTGAAAAATTCAAACTTTAACAATTAAACGGTTTTGAGCAGTTTTAAACGTAGACGGAAAATTTAATCGATCGGTGGTAATCTAAAAATTTATTTAGTCGGAAAATTAATTCGAATGTTTCAAAAGTTTACATCAAAATCTTTTTTTTTTCCTCTCGCTTGGGTTTTAAACGCTTCTGAATTACAATTATTTGCTTTCGAAATACAAGTTTTTTATACGTAGAATTGTTTATTGCACATATTGTCCGTTGAAATGAATATTTGGAAAATTATTTTTCGTTAATACGTTATCGGTTTAGCACTGTAATTTACTTTCTTCGTACATATTGAAGANTTTTAATTTTATTTTTTTTTTTTTTTTTTTTTTTTTTTTTTTTTTTTCCTTAGTAACATTTCTTCAGTTTACTCCCACGAAATTTTTCGATTATAGACAGCTTCAAAACACTTTTTATCACAGATAATAAACATTTATTTGGTGTAATGAATTGAAGTGCTTTCAATAACAACAGCATTCAAATCAATCAAATTTTTTCACAAAACATAGAAAATAATTTTAATAAGTTTCCAATAGCACAAATTAAAGCTTGAACGGTAAAGAAACATGGGTAACTAAGGGAACGAATTTTTGCATGCAACATAATATGAAATCTCATTAATCAACTTCTACAGAAAATATTTATCGTGTTTCTCTTTTTTTTATACGACTCAAAATTCAATTGTAAATCATCATTTAAATCCTGCATTCTGCTTTTCATTATGGCTTGATAAAATTAGGGAACATTTTGCTTATGATTAGAATGTAATAGAATAGAAATACAACTTTTTTTAATAGTATCAAAAGAACTTTCATCTCTACATTATCAATATAAAGCTTTTTACTGTTAAATATATGTTCTGTAAACAGTGTTTTGAACATGACGAATGTTGGAATATATATATACAAAACTATATGTACACTTTCTTTTTTATATCATACACATCATACTACTGCATCATCAATTATATCTTTGATACGCTGTATACACACATTAATCATCAAATCATTAAAATAAAAATAGAGCAGACCTGATTCTTTGCAGTACACAAATTAAAGATAAATAGAAAATACAAATAACATCAAAAACACCAGAAAAAATATTTAACATCAAATACGTGAAATTCTATACTTCTATACAAATAACAAAGATATAAGTGATGAGTCCAAATTTATACATGCCAATAATCTGTACATGCACATCTCCATCATATATGTGGATAATATTTTACAGTATGATGTACATATATATCCGGTAAAGAATATTTTTTTTTTTTTACACTCNAGTGTTCCCGGGAACACGTTTCAAAAATGATTAAACGTTTTTTTTTTAAAAAGCACGCGTTAGTTCTACCGATTCTGAATGCATCAGATAAGATTCTGGATGGAATGCTTTCGTTAGTCTTATAATTATTTAAACTCCGCTTATGAGAACCACAAGGCAAGATCTTGCAGGAATGCGAACCTTTTTATGTAAGTTTTTTCTTAGAAGGCGCCAGCCAGTGTGCGCACCATCCAAAACGTGTTCCTAACCCATATAGACCGATAGCAATGAGATTCGTTAATACTGGACGTCAAATTGTTAATAGTACTTCTACAAACAGTTACACAATACTATAACACGGTCGACAAAAAAGAAAAGATTAACGCTCGATATGATCGTACCATTTTGAGATTAGAAAAAATAAAAAAAAAAAAGAAAAATGAGAACGTGACTCGGATGAATTAAATTGCCAGATCTTCTGTTAAGCGTACGGAGATCAAATTAGTAAATTCATTTCGTTATAAACTTAATACGTTACTTCGTTAACGTGAAAACTTCATAAAGCTGTGCTCTCTATAGGCGACGCAGCCCGGTTAGGCGTGCAACATCTTTCAGGAGTATGGCACAGATCCGGTGTATGCCTACCGTCTCTTAATTGAACGAAATCCAAATCGGCGAAAAAGTCACTCCTCATCGTACCGACTGCACTGTCGGAGCCGAAACTATCCTGCCTGCATAGGTCCACATTTTTGTAACATCCGGTATACTCTGTCAATGAATTAGACAATTTTCCATCGTACATGGACTTCGTGTTGATTACTGGCTTCTTGGAGTCATTGGACTCGAGCTTCGTACAATCTTGGATGGACGTGGTACAGTCTTTTTTTTCTACATTAGTCTCGTTTCGTGTATTATACGAATTAAGATCATCGTTCTTGGAGAGACTCGAGTTCGAATAGAGACTGTCTGTATAATGAAGCGCAGTATTCTTCCTGAAACTGCCCTCCTTACGAAGATTCTCCTTCTGCAAGGTGTTATAAGGCGAATAGTCTTTGTACATTTTATCTTTATGCTTCGGTGTACAGTCTAATACTATGAGACTCCCTTGCCTGGACAATATACTACCAATATCTGAAACGTTACTCTCCTGTCTGGTTACCCTGTCGTTGGTAGGCTTGTTTCCGGTTGCTTCTCCCGGACTTACAGTTACTTTTGATTCCAACGAAGTACCAGCTTCGGATGGGTTGCTCTTCTGCGGCGAAAATGCGCTCTTTGGCGTTTCCTTTGTAGGAGATATCTTTGTCCTTCTCAGATACGAGCCTGTCGATGATTTTGAAGTTTCACCTCCGGTCTTCTTCGTATCATTATCGCTTTGACCGTCGACCTTATTTTCCTTCTCCACGTTTATCGATTTTCCAATTTGTCTCAGATAGGAACTGACAGAATTCGCGTCGGGCATCTTGAACTTGCTCTCCAGTTTAGTTCTCGAATGACCACCGCCGACTGAATTATGCTCGTTGGGCTTCTCCGCCGATTTGGAATTCAAACTATTATTCACCTTGTACGAGCACTTGTTATCGATAATATATTCAGGTGTGTCCGACAAAGAGCACGGGCTTGCTCTGCCCACGTATCGGATTTTTTCAATCGTGGGTATTCGTTTCAAATTACAATCCGCCTGGTCGTTCTGTTTCACGTACGAATCCTGTTTATCGCTAGAAAAGTGCCCAGACGATTCATGCGACTTGATACTCTGCCTCGGAAAGCAGCCGGTAAATCCACTGGAGTCCGGAGAAATAACGATGTCCGGCTTTTCGACGGAAGCTTCTTTAGACCTTGAGTTCTGTCTCGAGTAACGACCCGTGTTTCCAGACGATTCGCTCGTTTTACTGTTCTGCCTCGTGTACCTTCCCCGAGGACTGATCACGTCAGGCACTTGGAGCATACTGCTACCAGGCACGGTTTCTTCGCGTTCCAGTGTACTGTCGTCGCAGCCGAGGTACCGTTTCTTCTCCTGGTGCACTTGGCCTTCTTTGATAAGCTTCAATTGTGGCGCCAGAGTTTCCGGAGTTGTTGACCCGCTGGTACTAGTGCTCGGTCCTGTATAGTTCCCGATGTCGAACTCTAAATCTGGTGGCAATTCGACGCCCACCGATAAATGCCTTGCCAATGCCTCCAACCAGACCTGCATCACCTCAAAAGGTGGCCTCTTGTCCGGATTCAGGTCGCAGCAAAGAAATGCGATCCTGTAGAACATCTCTGGACAATTGGCGCAGAATTTTTCCTTAAACACGTTTTGATTCAGCCCAAAATCCCTGGATCGTGGCAGATAGTCGGGATCCGCGTAAACCCTTCCAATTATTTCACAAAGGACGATGCCGAAACTGAATATATCAACTTTCTCGTCGTACTTATTGCCGTTCATCATCTCAGGCGCCATCCAATATGGATTTCCGACTACCGTGTATCTTTTCTTCCGCTCTTTCTTCGACGTCTTCGGCTCTCCGTCGGAATGTCTGCTATATTTGCAATTATCGGAGGTGTTGCCATTCTGCATTATCCTGGCCAGGCCGAAATCGGCCACGACCACAGTCTTATCCTCGCGTACGAGACAATTATGAGAATTCAAGTCTCGGTGAATGATATTCATGGAATGTAAGTAAGCCATGCCGGCGGCTATGTCTTTAGCGAACGACGTCCGCTGTTCCCATAGCAGGATTTCATTCGTGTCGTGCAACAGGGCTCTTAAAGTTCCTCCTGCTATATATTCCGTGACCAGATGGAGTTTTTTGTCTTTGTAGAGAACACCAATGAACCGGAGAACATTGTTATGGTGTAATGAACGTAACACGGCAACCTGTTAAATTAATAGGAAAGAAACACAATTATGCGTACTATCTATGCATCGGTTCAAGACTAGTAGACAAATAATTGGTGATGGAATAATGTTTATTGTATTTATGACAAACTTACCTCTTTTAAAAAATTCTTTTGAGCTTCCTCGTCCACTCTGTACAACTCTTTTAGCACCATGACCTCGTTGGTATCTCTGTGCGTGACTTTGAACACTTGCCCGAAAAATCCTGTACCTAAGAGCTCGCCCTTTACTAGATCACTGGCACGGAATATTCTTTGATTCTTTGGTTCGACGCGAAACGATCTAGTCCTGCTTAAGTCACATGTAGCATTTGTTGGCGAAGATCTATGACGGTACAAAGAAATACAAAAAAAATAGTAAACTTAGAAATAAGTGTATTTAACTGTTGGCGAGTACCATAAAGATATTTCAATTGCAAATTAATAGGTACCCATCAAGCAATCGCGACATGGAGCTACTACGCCCTTTGTGCATAGGATCTCTGGTCCTTCGCAATTGCCTGCTTCGCGTTCCACTGATGTAGCCTTCATCTCGGCGTTTAAATAAACGTTCTTTATTATCGGGACTCGTTCTTGGACTAGCAATGGTCGTCAACATCGCCGCAGACGGCGATGAATATGGTAATCGTCGCGACACTGCGTCCGGATCGTGCTCGATGGTTAACTAAAAAAAAGATTCAATGCATTTGTTTCTGTATTCATTATGGCTGATTGGTTAAAAATAATGAATTGTAATTAAACTTCTGTGATATTTAGAAACTTCGGCATCGTCGGTTGTAAGTGAAAAATTACCTGCAGAACTGTATCGGAATGTTGTATAAGATTTTCAATGCTCTCTATAGGCTGATCCTTAACCGGAGTGCCATTCACTTCGAGGATTCGATCTCCAATGTGCAAAGATATAAGATCACTGGACATGTTCAGTCTGTAACATGTTTCACGTGATATCTCCGGTGTACGGAAATTTTTTTTCTAAACAAAACATGCAAAACTTTGCGTGCATTTAATTCATATTTGAATTAAAGATTAAGAGTGAAACTAAATAGTAGAACTAATCCGCATGTTCATTTTTAACCTGACGTACTTGTTTCTTTATCAACTACTGAATACATGTAAGATGAGACACAGAAAATACAGAATGTGAAAGAAATGGGAAAACATTCGATATGTCCATCAAAACATGACACGAAAGTACATATAAAAATATTAGTAAAAAATTGAAAATTATACCGACGGAATAAATACATATATTGACAATGCGTTCTTATTATTACTACATGTATAAACTGTCACTTCATCGTGGATGATACATGCTTACACATCTATGCAGCATATATTATGGAATAAACAAATAATATTATACACAAGGATACTATTTTGCACAGGATACGTATGTTTCGTGCAGTTAAGTAGCAGATACTAAAAGACACACATCTAGCTTGTAAAAAAATACAATATCTAGTGCATATTATTTATTTGTTATGCTGTACCTATGATTAGAGAAGTGGCAGCATAGCCTAAATAGAACCTCCATCACAGAGGCCAGCAGCTTACTGATCTTTCCACGAACATTTCTCATTAACCTGCATTTTAGTTCAAAGTTATTAGAGGCTGCTCATTTGTACTGTTTAATGTTTTTTGTTTTTAATAACCACATTCATGCATGGTGTTAAATATTATAAAATAGCTACAATAATACAATAGTACAATTTTATCTCAGAAATGAACATTTTCTATTGTTTCTCGTTTTGCACGTTTGTTTTAAAAAATCGTAAAAAAATTGTCAAAATTTTTTTTTTTACAGCACAAAATCTTGTTTTGAATCAAAGTAAATGTACATTCGTATACATACTCGGATATACGAAGCAAAGCACCACAATTTCGGGGACTAGGAGTTGTATCTAATGTCAGTTTGATTCCTCGCTGTTTCTCAAGATCTGAAGTATTCGGAGGTATCTCGACTAATCTGATACTGTGCGGCTTTCTCGTGAACGGATAATTAGCTGTCCTATTAACTGGTTGCATCTGCCTCTTGTAACAGCTTCCACAGTAAAGCTTGGATCTCTCTACCAGCGCGTAACTCTCTCCATCCCCAATGAAAGCTCCGCAAGAGTTACAGGCAAAACATTCTGGGTGAAATTTGTGATCTCCTGCCAGCATGACAGGACCTGTGATGATATGTCCACAACCTTGACAGGCTTCCCCATAAGCAGCCCAATAATCATCCTTGCAAAAAAGTAAACCATCTTTCTCAAAGTACCATGAGGAGAGACCAACATCGCACGCTGAACACCTAAAAAGGTACAATTTCATCGATAATTTATTCCTGTTCTTAATACTACGATTTAATTATTTATTTATATTTACCGAAAACAATCAATATGCCATTCTTGATTTAGTGCCTGTATAAATTCATCTTCTTCGATCGCATTGAGACATCCAGCGCATGTTAGTGTCCCACCAGTTTCCCCGCTTCCCAGATCTGGAAAAAAAATGGAAAAAAAAAATGTAATTGAAAAATCATTTTCAGCTACAAAAATTCCGTGGTTCTTTTTTATTCAACATCGGATGTCCTTCGTACGACAGTTTTTACAGGCTCCGTAAGCGCCGTGTATTTACATTGGTACCTGTATATAAGTTTTTGCACCGCTTTCGTACGAACATGACACTACAAGGTGACAAAAATTTGATGAAGCATTAAATTTGGAATGGTTCGAAGTGGCTGTGGTTAAGAAAACAAACACGACGCAGCCGAACGGAAAACAGAGCGCGTCAGGGACGTATAGTAGGAAGGAAACGTGATTCACGGTTGACATTAGGTAAGCGTTGAGAAAGTAGTTATCAACCAGCTGACAATAAATTGATCGGTTCTAGGTCGATCAAGGATTGTCAATGAGAGAAACGCCTCACCGGAATTAATAAATATTCCTCGAAGCATTGTATCCTGGTTAATATAGAATGGGAAAAATACAGTTCGATAGAACGCGTAAATAAAGTCTCGTGAAGAGCGTGGGCCAAGAGACTTGGAAGGCAGGACGCCCACGCGATCCACGGAGGATCGAGCATACACAGAAAATCATCGATCAATTCGTTCGTTGCACGCACAGCCCAAAACGTTGCATTCCATACACTGTAAATCCCGTCGATTTGTTCGAAAATAACGTTCTACTTTGTCGAAAAAGACGTACCGTTTGACGAAACTTCATCCATCACAGCATCTAGGACTGACACACTCCCACTCCACGCTTAGACCATTGAATATAGAGCGAACAGATTCGAAATCCATTCTAGATGCGATGAACGTTGTGTAGTGGCGGGAAATTCGATATTCGTACAGCAGAAACGTTTTGACATTATTATATTAACGTTTTTTTACGTTACGATCACTTCATGTTTCGTTCTGCATCGATTAGATAAAGTAGAACATTTTATTTTCGTTTGGGAGTAAAAAATAATGTCAAAGACGTATGTTAATTTATTTAAAGAAATGAAAGGAGTGGTAGAGTAGCTATACGTATAATTAAAATTAAAAAAAAGACCGACTTATTTATTCGTAAGCTTTTTCTAATAATAAAAGATAGTAAAAGAGATTAAGATTTAGAACTATTTAAACTAAGGTCGATTTTGGGATAAAAAATAAATGATTTGTAAGGAGGTAGTCGTTTATTTTTCACAATATTTGGTCTTTGATCTTAATCAAATTAACGCAGATATGGTTTATAATTTTTTAAATGTATACATTAAATTAATTTTAGAATTTTATGTAATATGTGAAAAGTGCGTGTGTACGCTATACGGTGCATACTATTCGAAACTGTGAGCTTCAAAAGACAAATATCTTTATGGAAAATAGTGCAAAATTAATAGTTACTATTTCTTTGTAGTATATAATATAAATATTCTCTGAGAATAACTACTTTAGATTAATATATATATAAGTAATGTAAGACAAACAATATTATTGCGTGCGAACGTTAAAAACGTAGATTATATCATCGTATCGTAGATAGTAATTAAAAAATACACATCCATCTCACATTCGTTAGTACAGTGGACTCTGGAAAATTCAACTTATTCAAAAATAAAACCATTAAAATTTCAGGTGACAAAATACCTTCCAATAAAATCGTCAGTTCCATACGCTATTATTAGATAACTTATTTATGTATATTAAATATTATATACTACAAAGATTATTTTTCTAAAAATATTTTGTAGCACTTAATAGTTGTACTGTATTCTTTATAACAAGACTATACTACTTAAAGAACAAGCAATCTTAAGAAATATATATATATATTTTTGGAACTGACATATTTAACCGTTCATCCAAGATGCATCGAATTTCCCAGATTCCACTGTATCATTTGTCATTCGAAGGTCTTCAGGAAATAAAATATCACTGAGGTATTCCTGACGTATCAATGTGACACACTCGATCGATTGCACACTTTCCCGGCTGACCTTCTCGGGATATTTACAAAATCCGGATAATCCTCGATCGTCCAGCGACGACTTCCGGCTCTCTCCAGGCCGCATTGATTATTTAAATACCAAGGGCCTCGAATAACCGACGGTAACTCGTAGCATATCTCTATGAATAAAACTACGTAGCAAGCTTACATTTGACAATGAATAATTTCAATCACAGTAAAAATTGTGCAGGGCCGTCCTTATTTTGTTTCCTCTAATTTGACTTTTTTTTTTTCTTTTAGGTCACTGCTCAAAATAATTAGTGGACACCACATTCTAGGACCATTTAAGAAAAAGGAAACCGAATTTAGCGTTACAGGAAGACAAGAGATTTGTTGAAAAAATGAAAGCGACAAGGGCACTTGAAGGTCAACCACGTTTTTCGAGTTCTGTGACCCAACGCGTACAGTTATTTGAGATTTGAAATATTCAGCGAAGCTTGGTCATTGAACTCATTTTGTATGGCACTCGCAGCAAAGAAGAAAGTCGACCTTAAGATGACCTTGAAGTTTCTCATACTGTTTTATAAAAAGATCTAAGAATCTTCTCTAATCGATCAATTTTTTCCGTTTGGTGTATCTTAAATGGATCGCCCTGTAAGAATTATGTAACCGTTTGAACAAGTATCGTTTAAATTATTTTAAACAATGAACTATAGTATGTACGAATATTTGAGCTGCAACGTTATCCCGTTGCTAATTCTAACTTGCACAGAATTTACGGACGACCTTAAAAATACTGAGACTTCTTGTATGCACCAGTTTAAAAATCCAAGCTATCAAAGAGGATAGAAAATCGTAAACCTTGTGGAATCCATTGGTACGTTTTCTATCCATCCAGTTGATGCAATAGTTATGTCACATTTTTAATTAAAAAATTTTGCTACTTCCGCATCAACTCGATGGATAATCTTAATCTAAGAAGAATCGTAGCAAACGCCACGCGTTATTATGCAATTACATGCACATACTCGCAGTAGCAGTAGCGACGAATGATATGCAAGAAACCCGAACCTTGTTTTAGCGATATAGTTCCGGTGAAACCTTCCTTCGTTACATAAAATCATGCGACAATTATCCAGTAATTGTTTCGTATCATTTCCTCGTTCCAGATCTTTGGACCAATTGAAATTTTCCAAAAACAGGAATTTTTTTTTTTTAATTTCGTTTAACCGTAGTTAATCTCTCTCTCTCTTTTAGAAGGTTGATCACCTAAACTGTAGCTTTTAAAGTTGCCTACGTTAAAAGAGTAATATTGAGCAGTAAAATTGTAAATTGTTTTATCGATGGTACACATTTGATTCGATTGCACGCGACACCCTCGAAGCTAACAGATTTTTCTCCAAATTCCACGCCAATTTCGTTTCAAGGGTGTTTTATATATTGCNAATTTACGGACGACCTTAAAAATACTGAGACTTCTTGTATGCACCAGTTTAAAAATCCAAGCTATCAAAGAGGATAGAAAATCGTAAACCTTGTGGAATCCATTGGTACGTTTTCTATCCATCCAGTTGATGCAATAGTTATGTCACATTTTTAATTAAAAAATTTTGCTACTTCCGCATCAACTCGATGGATAATCTTAATCTAAGAAGAATCGTAGCAAACGCCACGCGTTATTATGCAATTACATGCACATACTCGCAGTAGCAGTAGCGACGAATGATATGCAAGAAACCCGAACCTTGTTTTAGCGATATAGTTCCGGTGAAACCTTCCTTCGTTACATAAAATCATGCGACAATTATCCAGTAATTGTTTCGTATCATTTCCTCGTTCCAGATCTTTGGACCAATTGAAATTTTCCAAAAACAGGAATTTTTTTTTTTTAATTTCGTTTAACCGTAGTTAATCTCTCTCTCTCTTTTAGAAGGTTGATCACCTAAACTGTAGCTTTTAAAGTTGCCTACGTTAAAAGAGTAATATTGAGCAGTAAAATTGTAAATTGTTTTATCGATGGTACACATTTGATTCGATTGCACGCGACACCCTCGAAGCTAACAGATTTTTCTCCAAATTCCACGCCAATTTCGTTTCAAGGGTGTTTTATATATTGCGCAACCTTTCATGCGCTTTGCTCCAAGATGACCAAACAAAGGGCAAAATAAATTTTCGCCAGACGCGTTGACCTCGCACTAGCTGCATCTGAATTACGAGGACGACAGGTGTTAACATTTGCATAGTCGTTTCTCGCTTTCAGGCTGATCATTACGGGCCCGTTCATTCCTTTCACTGCCCCCAAATTCGTTTCTTTGTATTCGAAGACACATTTACTCGATGCGAAAAAAGAAACGGATAAAAAAGATCGCTATCTTTTACATTTATCATAATGTTAATAGACATATTTTTTCTTTCAGGAAAGCAAAAAAAAAAAAATGTTCGTTGAAGACTTAAACTGGGAGACCAATTTTTGAAATAACTTTCATGGGAAAGTTCATCAAAGAAACATAGAAGAAACGGTGTTTCCCATTACCAAGGAAAAGTTACCCAAGAAACATAGCATTCCATAGGAAACAGTGACCTGTAACAATGTAAATTCATGAACCGGGAAAGAACACTGCATTCGATTCCCAGACGGGTCGGATCAGCGTGAAAGGAAGAGAAGGGGCTCGCGAGGAACGCGACTGAGGCGCGTGCAATTATCCCGCTCATTGGAACTCTGTTAACTGGCACCACTTCAAAGGCTGTCTGGTCCGTTCTTCTTGCGTTTCCGCAATAGCTAGTTCACGTTCAAGGGCATTATCGGCACGTACTTCTCGCTTGGTCGGAATGTGTACTGGGAGCACAACCGGTTCGACTCCGATTCTGCGTAACCATTTCTGTAACAGATCGACCATGTAACAATTACACGATAAACCTCTGTGGAATTTTTCATGGAAGGCTGAGAAACGTTTAAAAAAAATTGTTAGAAAAGCATCGAAGACCCATAAGCACCATCACCAAGCGATAACCTGTGGAAATGTATTTTTGATAAAATTACGTTTAACAAACGATCACGTGTAGTCACGGAGATAGTTCTGTTTCTGCTTGAGGACGTCTCGCATCGCCTGGAGCAACGTCTTGAAGAGAAGAATCTTGTGGGCGTAATAGTCTCGTGGAGAATAGGTGTACTCGTACCGTGTCGAATTCGACCAGATCGTGGGACAACTGAGAAGAGTCGGTGACGCAATCGTTAAGAGCGTGTTTGATCATTAATCGCTTCAAGGGAACCGCTTTTGCTTGCACTTTTTTTTTTTGCGATGTACTAAGTGGCACCGAATGAACTTAACATAATTTTTTCGAATATTAAAAAGGTGCCGAGAAACTTCTTTCTCCTTGATAATATAATAAGAATCGCGGAAAGACCTTCGTGCAATTTTTTTACCGTATTAAAAAAAAAAATTAAAGAAACTCGATGCAATTTTTTTTAAAACACTGAAGCGNTTTTTTTTTTTCTTTTAGGTCACTGCTCAAAATAATTAGTGGACACCACATTCTAGGACCATTTAAGAAAAAGGAAACCGAATTTAGCGTTACAGGAAGACAAGAGATTTGTTGAAAAAATGAAAGCGACAAGGGCACTTGAAGGTCAACCACGTTTTTCGAGTTCTGTGACCCAACGCGTACAGTTATTTGAGATTTGAAATATTCAGCGAAGCTTGGTCATTGAACTCATTTTGTATGGCACTCGCAGCAAAGAAGAAAGTCGACCTTAAGATGACCTTGAAGTTTCTCATACTGTTTTATAAAAAGATCTAAGAATCTTCTCTAATCGATCAATTTTTTCCGTTTGGTGTATCTTAAATGGATCGCCCTGTAAGAATGATGTAACCGTTTGAACAAGTATCGTTTAAATTATTTTAAACAATGAACTATAGTATGTACGAATATTTGAGCTGCAACGTTATCCCGTTGCTAATTCTAACTTGCACAGAATTTACGGACGACCTTAAAAATACTGAGACTTCTTGTATGCACCAGTTTAAAAATCCAAGCTATCAAAGAGGATAGAAAATCGTAAACCTTGTGGAATCCATTGGTACGTTTTCTATCCATCCAGTTGATGCAATAGTTATGTCACATTTTTAATTAAAAAATTTTGCTACTTCCGCATCAACTCGATGGATAATCTTAATCTAAGAAGAATCGTAGCAAACGCCACGCGTTATTATGCAATTACATGCACATACTCGCAGTAGCAGTAGCGACGAATGATATGCAAGAAACCCGAACCTTGTTTTAGCGATATAGTTCCGGTGAAACCTTCCTTCGTTACATAAAATCATGCGACAATTATCCAGTAATTGTTTCGTATCATTTCCTCGTTCCAGATCTTTGGACCAATTGAAATTTTCCAAAAACAGGAATTTTTTTTTTTTAATTTCGTTTAACCGTAGTTAATCTCTCTCTCTCTTTTAGAAGGTTGATCACCTAAACTGTAGCTTTTAAAGTTGCCTACGTTAAAAGAGTAATATTGAGCAGTAAAATTGTAAATTGTTTTATCGATGGTACACATTTGATTCGATTGCACGCGACACCCTCGAAGCTAACAGATTTTTCTCCAAATTCCACGCCAATTTCGTTTCAAGGGTGTTTTATATATTGCGCAACCTTTCNAAAAAAAAAAATTTGTTTACGCGTACAAGAAAAAGAATATAATATAAATCCTTTGAATATTTTTTAGAACCCACCTTTGCCACTGTGAGCACGGACGTCTCTCTTCGAAGCAAGTCACCTGAATCACATTGAAGAAAAGAGCACCGAGAGTGTTAGCCACTTCCGAGTTAATATTCTGCAAACACCTGCGGAACTTAGCGTCGCAGTCACAGTGGGACCGTGTGAACGGAGAATTGTTGCATATACCCTGCATGCACTTCTGCGGGGGTATCGTGTTCGGACAATGGTCGTGGTCTCTGCAACAAATGTCCTCGGCTCGGTGATGACCAAGCTCATCGTACGACTTCGCCAGAGTGCCTGGTCCGCACCATTTTGTGCCTGGGTAGATCAGACCACCGCCTGCAGGCTGGTTCTGATACAATACAGTTGCTTTTATTCGTTTACGATTCTCCGAGATCTATAACTCAATACTCTATCTCTGATTAATCCTTCGAATCGAAACTTCGAGGACATCCTTGCTAAACGTTAACTTTTAGAAAAAATTATTATTACTTTACTATCTTTTGGTTTACTATTTTCAGTAAAACCATTTGAGAGATAGAAACATGAAACGTTGAACTTAAAACTCAAGGTTTGAAGAGATCCGATACCTTTCCCTTGACTCGAGAGGCTCTACACGTTTCTTCCAAGTCCGTCACGAGGTTGCTCGACATTTGTCTGACCTTTTTGGGGTCAGCTCCGAGCATCATTCTCTGTATGACACCACGATCGGTATACAAGGCACAGAAAGGTGCGTCCGCGTTGAGTTCCACCATTCTGGACATAGTGTTGTCCGCCACGAGGACGCTGGCCTCGCTTCCATCCCCCCAGAACATCGGTATTAGCAGCAGAAATACGGCAAGCATCTGTAAAAGAGAAACAACGGTCGAAAATAATTTATTTAAAAAAGAAGTATCGAACAGGAGCCTTTTTTTAGCTAATTTAAAACGCCTATTATTGTTTTGTAAGGATCCTTTATGTATTCGTTTGATACTGATGAATATTTATGCCACGATTCAATGTAACGTAACTGTTGCCATTGACATTCAAATTTTTGGTTTTTTTTTTTACTGAAATATTGAATAGCCGTGCTAAACGGTCTTACGGAGATAAGATATGTAACTTATTTAACGCGTTTATTGCCGCGAAGGTCATCGGTAGATTACTGATTGAAAGCAAACCTGCTTTCTCGCTAGGTATTCGATTCCATTATTTCGTGAAACGACGAGGGTACTTGATTCTCAATGGAGAAAAAGGACCCTTTGTCCGTCGATCGGTCTTTCTATTCCTCGGTCCCTAGAAACTGTACTCGTAGATAAACGTTTCCAACGGGGACAGTCGGTCAACGAATCGCAAACGTTTCCCAACATTTCAGTGACTCTACACAAAGTGTACAAATGCCAATATTGTTGTACTTTAGCCGCGCTTCGGTCTCAGTTTCACTTGAGTACATAAAAATTATTAACAAAAGTATTTTGTACAAAAAATTGCTTAAAATATGGTCTTTCGTTTTTTATATTTTTTAATCGTATCGATAAATTCGATGATCAAGTAATATTTTTCTTTTTCAGATCAAATTTGAAGCCTCTATGAAGATAAATGCGTTCCTCCATTAATATGTTTCCATCGGCCAGGACTAGAGTTCTCCATTATGACGACACGGATCTAATGAAAACTGATTGAGTTACGTGGACAGGACAGCGTGACGTTTTTTTTTTTTTTTCTTAATCTGGCATTAATCGTTGCTCGTTGAACTGGCCGTTCGAATAGATTGCCCTGCAGGAATTCCGGTCGCTTTAACGAGCAAGTTGGGGGGTAGATCAATTAAACGTCGTGGAACGATGCGTTCCTTGCCAACCTGAGCCATCGTGTCCATGACGAGGATTTACCTTGGCTGTTCCTTTGCCAGTCGTTCACGATCAACTCGTTTTTTTTTTCTTTTTCTCTCCTTGACACATTAATCAAACGTTCTGCTCGGTTTGTTGCGTTTCAATTGTATTCTAAAATGTTATTACACTACTGTAAGGTTACTGCATTATTAATATCTTGATTGGATGTATTTATTTAGCGTATAACTTTGAAATATGATTCATAGTTTTTGTTGAGAGATTTTTTTTTTAAATCATAAATTGTATAATAAGAAACAAACGACAAGAATTTAGAATTCATAAGCAATTCATTAATGAGCATTTTTCTAAGCTCACAAGGCAAACGATCTAGCAAGGCCCACGAATCCTTGTGTACACTGAATTAATCGACATCCACTTTGCAATTTAAATGAAATATCATTTGGTATCAACAGACATACAAAAACTTTCTCATTACACCGTTTCCTATATGTTTCTCTAATTTCCCCTATGGACCAATGACAATTTCGCTCCATCACCATCAATCCATTCGCCTAATAGAATAATACTCATTGCAATGAGACACTTACTGTCGATTTACAGAAATCAAAACGTCGCAAAAGCATCCACCACACTCGACACTGAAGAGTTGATGCTCTTCTACATAAGCATCAAACTAAAACTCCACATCTCATCCGGATCTCCGTCTATCACCATTCATATTCACCGCGAAGTAAAAAATTTTCACAATAAATAAAAAATTGTTGCATGGTACGAAACTCTTGAGTTCTCTGTTAAAAATCACACGGTCCTCTTTCAGCCGCAAGAAATCGCGGAGAAAGAAGAAAATCCTCTACAGAGGATCGCGAATCGAGGATCACTCGACGTCTGCGATTAGATTCGAAAAGTGGACACCCGAAGCAGTGACTTGGAGGAACGTCGAGCGACTGATGGTGCTTCACCTTTCTCAAGAATCGTTTCCAGAGATCCTTCAAGGACGACGGTTCCCGTGAGGTTGCTGAGAGATAAGGAACAAAGACCAAAAACCTCAGACACCTCGCCGGTTGTCCTTCCCTTCGTCGAAATNTTTTTTTTTTTTTTCTTAATCTGGCATTAATCGTTGCTCGTTGAACTGGCCGTTCGAATAGATTGCCCTGCAGGAATTCCGGTCGCTTTAACGAGCAAGTTGGGGGGTAGATCAATTAAACGTCGTGGAACGATGCGTTCCTTGCCAACCTGAGCCATCGTGTCCATGACGAGGATTTACCTTGGCTGTTCCTTTGCCAGTCGTTCACGATCAACTCGTTTTTTTTTTCTTTTTCTCTCCTTGACACATTAATCAAACGTTCTGCTCGGTTTGTTGCGTTTCAATTGTATTCTAAAATGTTATTACACTACTGTAAGGTTACTGCATTATTAATATCTTGATTGGATGTATTTATTTAGCGTATAACTTTGAAATATGATTCATAGTTTTTGTTGAGAGATTTTTTTTTTAAATCATAAATTGTATAATAAGAAACAAACGACAAGAATTTAGAATTCATAAGCAATTCATTAATGAGCATTTTTCTAAGCTCACAAGGCAAACGATCTAGCAAGGCCCACGAATCCTTGTGTACACTGAATTAATCGACATCCACTTTGCAATTTAAATGAAATATCATTTGGTATCAACAGACATACAAAAACTTTCTCATTACACCGTTTCCTATATGTTTCTCTAATTTCCCCTATGGACCAATGACAATTTCGCTCCATCACCATCAATCCATTCGCCTAATAGAATAATACTCATTGCAATGAGACACTTACTGTCGATTTACAGAAATCAAAACGTCGCAAAAGCATCCACCACACTCGACACTGAAGAGTTGATGCTCTTCTACATAAGCATCAAACTAAAACTCCACATCTCATCCGGATCTCCGTCTATCACCATTCATATTCACCGCGAAGTAAAAAATTTTCACAATAAATAAAAAATTGTTGCATGGTACGAAACTCTTGAGTTCTCTGTTAAAAATCACACGGTCCTCTTTCAGCCGCAAGAAATCGCGGAGAAAGAAGAAAATCCTCTACGGAGGATCGCGAATCGAGGATCACTCGACGTCTGCGATTAGATTCGAAAAGTGGACACCCGAAGCAGTGACTTGGAGGAACGTCGAGCGACTGATGGTGCTTCACCTTTCTCAAGAATCGTTTCCAGAGATCCTTCAAGGACGACGGTTCCCGTGAGGTTGCTGAGAGATAAGGAACAAAGACCAAAAACCTCAGACACCTCGCCGGTTGTCCTTCCCTTCGTCGAAATCGCGAGACATCGTCTAGAGAAATAAAAGCGAGAAAAGACGATGGGAGTCGAAGGCGATGGACGACCTTGCGAATCCCTACAAGAGAGAATGTAATCTCGATACGGTCCGATTTTAAATGGCTTTTAAGTAACCTTCGGAGATGAGTATCGATGGAAACTACCGATTTTTGCGTCTACCATTTTTCGTATGATTATGTAAAATGGAATGTATGACGTAGAAGGATTTTAAGATGATTTCTATGTTGTTTGGATGTTAATTCTTTCCAGTGGCTGTGAGATTTATTTGTGGGGAATTATAGCTAGTAATGGAATTTTCTTGATTTTTGCTCCTTTTTTCATTACTTTTATTTGTGCAATCTTGAATTAGACTTTGAGTAGTATGGCTGTCCTGTTGAATGCTGCTATTGAATGATAAATTTAATACAGTTGGATAATGTACAAACGGGGAGCAAAAATTGTGAGGAATAATAGCGTCAAACGATTAGATCGGTGAAAATTGGTGCTGTCAACGACACGTCCCGTTCGATCGATAGAAATTTAATCCAATTAGCGAGATTAGATCGTCCCAGTTGAGGGAGGTAGCTGATCCTGCAAGTGTCATGCGAGAATCACCACCCCACGTCGCGAAATTGAGCCAAATATCGACAATCTGGGTCAGCAGGCCTCGTTGACGAACTTGTCTCTTGAACCTGTGCCGATTCACACCGGACAACCCTGCGATCAACTGATAAATCAAGCGTGACTCAACCATTTTGACCCACCTTTGCCTATCTGCGAGGGTCACCTATCGTAAATCATCATTATACCTTGTTTGACCGGACACCATCGATCCTCTGTGAATAAGAGTAATACGATTTTGTTTATCTACTAATTCGACTACGATTCGTAAACGTTTTTTTATTAAAACACTTTCTCAATTTTAGGAAAAAAAATTGTTGAAAGCAATTTTTTGCTTCAAAAGTTATAAGAAAATTCTTCAAGAAATAATTAATACCATGACTCTCAAATTTTTAAGTATTATAACAATACAAGGTAAGCGCCAGTCATTATCAAATCACTTTTTAACGATTCTTATCCTTCTCCAAAAAGAAGATACGTGAACAGTATTATCTATCCACAGAAACAAGAAGCAAAGAATTTACTTATCTGAAGAAACCTGTACTCCCTCCGCTCTTATCCCGTCAAACGGAACCACCTTCAGCGTTGGAGAACGTTCAATGAAAAGCAACAACAACCAGCCAAAGATCAACTCACAATAGAACGTATCACGTCAGTGGTTCATTCATGAAAGAGAATAACCAGGACAGAAATGAAAACGCGAGAATACGAAGCACGGTGAAGTATCGTAACGAAGTACCGCGACGAGTGACCGAGGAATTAGCAAATTAGGCGCGATTTGACGTCAAGAACAATTCCCGAGGAATCGTCGCTGGTTGCGATATACACGGTGCACGCGCCGCTTAAATCGATCAATTACCCTGTGGAAAAGTCGTGCACGTGCAATGGTGAGCATGTGCATCGCGACGTTTCACCAGCCGCGATCACAAAGGGCTGCAAGCTCAGTCTCGAAGGATTCAACGATAGAATGGTATCGTGTTTAGGTGATCACGATGGAAGAGGATTTACGAGACTGATCGGAAGATCGTTGAAGGAAGAGACGCGTTCGAGTCGA
This sequence comes from Ctenoplectra terminalis, assembly GCA_019453375.1. NCBI lineage: Eukaryota > Metazoa > Arthropoda > Insecta > Hymenoptera > Apidae > Ctenoplectra > Ctenoplectra terminalis. Next base: position 76,300 of record SMSQ01025856.1, on the reverse strand, counting down.
GAGAATAACACGAAACTCACTGAAAGAAGAGGCAAGGTGCGCAAGGGGCTGCCAGCACCCCCACTGTCGGCTGCGCACCCCGGAAACCGCAACGCGACTCGAGCTGCTGCAGTGCGCAACAACCCCTCGGTTAGGTTACAATGATCCTGTGGAATTTGTTTTGGAGGTAAAAAAAGGCGCTTTCATGGTGTGGTTATTTTGGTTTGAGTGGTTTTTGCAAATGAGAATTTTGAGATCTTGAGGTTCTGCAAGTTTGAGTTGTATAATTTGGTGTTCAGAATTTTTAAGTTTTATAAGTTTAGAAGTTTTTAATTTGGACGTTAAAGTTTAGAAATAATAATATAAAAGTTTAGATCGGTTGTTCATCAGGAATAGTAAATTAACGTACTTACTATGAAAGGGTATTAGAGGCTACACCGATCATCATTGCTATGTAATGGACACGCTTTTAAGGTATCTTAATGAGTGTGTAATTTCACCAAGTATTGCAGATTTCAAAGGTAGATACAATTTCGCGGGAAGGTGTTTCCTTTCGTTCAATTTATCTATAATTCAATCATGGTACCCGGTATAATTCCGCTTCCTATACGATTATCAAAAATTCCTTTTGCGTAGTATTTGAACATTCACGCCGTTCCAAAAGTACATTTTTCGGAAATATCGTTTATCAATTCCCAACGCGTATCGCTTTGTTAAAGGAAATATATTTTGAATAATGTATGCGTCCTGAACGTACGCGTCTCGAATGTAACTCTGTGCTTTATCATTTTAAATTAAACAATCTGTGCTAAAGTTTCCAAACTTTAAAACTATATAATTTTAACTAAAAAAAAAAAAATAAAAAAAGAAGAAGAAAAAGAAAGACAAAAAGACTAAAGGACATAACAATTTCAGAACCGAGACCAGCCTGATATTTCAAAAAATCCAACATCAACATAAATCAAAATAAGAAGGATAAAAAGATATTAAATTAATATACATACGTTGTAGAATTACTCGCGATGGCGTTCAACTTCCCTCGACGATGACCAACGGTGTTTCCTGTCTCCGAAGAGATCCTATTCTTCAACAAAGGTCTCTTCTATGGTAAACACAGATTCGTGGATCTCGAAACAGAGGGTGGTTGTTGCAAAATGTCCTTCTTTCTGAACAAAGATTAGCTTTATGGTCTCTTCAACGGCCGCTATCAAACTGATCGTTGAAACGGGTCGTCAGGATACTAATATTCCGTGGCATACATATACGAACCCGTGGTCCAGATTACCCGGGGGAGATTCCAAATCACGTGATACGCCATATGTTTGCAACCGTATAACATATAACTCTGTTCGCTGTAAATAGATCGGATTAATTTGCCTATGGCGCAGGACACGTTGGCGGCGCTCTTCCTTCCGCAAGAGATTTTGCAATCGTTCCACGTTTTAATACCCCTCAATGCAAACCAATTGAAGGCAATACGATTTTCTTTCTTTCTTAAACGTCGATGGCAAGAATGTCAATTGCTGTGGATTGAGAATCATTAAGAACGATTGGAAATTTAATCGTAGACTTACTCAGACTTAAAAATTATTTACGACGCTTCTAATTTAATATTTCAAGTGAATGTTAAAATTACTTCAATAATATTTAGATTTATTTTTCTTTTAAGAAAAGGTTCACTTGTAGGAAACAAATCAGTCCACTTTTTGTTTTATAATTAAAGTAGTTTTTCCATACCGGATAAAAAGAAGAACACTTGGTTCGTATTTCAGGAACGTTTTATTCAATTTCGTGAATCGCGTCAGAGAAACAAAAATATCATTCAGTTCGTTACATAGTCTTTCGTTCTCATCATAGGTCTATCTCTAATCTACCGCAGTGTACAAATATCACGGTTGATCGTTTCGTGTTCTATCGGGCAAAATTTAAAAAAAAAGGAAACAGGAGTATTCGTTTTCCCGATGAAACGATGAATATTTAAAAACCAAAAAAAAAAAAAAGTATTTCTCATCAAGATCAAAGTATTTAAAATAAACTTCTTAAATCTAAGGGATCCATTCAACTTCGTTCGTTTCATAATCTCTCGCGATGGCGGCTCTAGTGTTCTCCTCCGGTTTGCTCGTGCTCTTCTCCTCGTTTCCGACTAGCTTATGGTACACTTTACTTCCCGTGCTGGCTACCCATTGAACGCCATCGCCCAATTTTTCTCCAGCCTTACGAACCACGTTTCCAAAATTCTCAGCGGTAAATGTATGCGGGTCCACGTTGATGTCCAGCGTGTTGTTGCCATGCGGACATCCGCTCTGTGAGATGATACTCAAATCGAAAGGATCCACGCCGAAGAAGGTTAATCTTTGACGTATCTTGTCCACGTAGCTCTTGTCTAATTCTCGACGTCTGGAAAGGATCGTTGCGCTCTGACGATGACCGAACGCCAGCTTCTGGCAGGTGAAAATACCCGCGTAGTTTTCGTAGTCCGTGTCGAATATAACGTGAGACGCACTTCCGGCTACGCCTTTGAATCGATTAAAATGGTTGTGAGTTTTGATATAACTGAGTAATTTATTAAAATCTAGTTTGAGATTTTTTGGAGTATTAGGTAAAGTGGTGAGATTCAGGTCTATCAGAGAACTGTTTCCAGATCATTCAGAGAAATGTTTGTAAAATTTAATATTAGGTCATTCCATAAGTAATGTAATTTCTCAATGGTAACTTTCAATGTAAAGTGTTAATACTATCATTCACCGTTGCTTTCTATAAATTTTTCCTATTTTTAAGGTAATATTTATTTACCTTTAAAGGAAGAATTCAAAAATTACCAATGATTAAAAATAAAAGTATTAATACTTGAATAAGAAAATTCCTATCAATACCAAGTTACCAAATATCGCACAAATCTTTCTCAATAGAAATATCATTCTATTATACATTAAACTTTTCTTAAATCTTACAAACAATTTAAAGACGCGATTGATTTATTCCTATTCATCTTTCGTCGAACTTAATCGTGATACTTACTAAGAGGAAAGCGAACTTGCATTCGACCCGGCGTACTCGGTTCCGGCACGGTCAATTCACCGGTGTAATGATACTCATGCTTCAATGGCGTAAGACCTGCACATAGAGACGTCGGTTCATTACGGATAATTCATCCCACTTGCCAGACAGTTATCCTATTGACATGCTTTTATGAGTCCCAATGGGATCCGACGTTCTCCTTCTTTATTAATTCAAAAGGTTCCAGCAATATATACACGCTCAACCCAACCGCGCAGACTATAAAAGAAAATCTTGCCCTTTTCATTACGTCGTCGTCGACTTTTGTTGGAAAAGTTCACAGACCAAATGTTGGATTCTTCTTTATGATCTCTGCGGTCTTTTATATCTCCACACATTTTTTATACTTGTTACTTTTCCGTTCTTTATATCTTTAATTCAACCCTTAACGGTCGACCATTTTTTTTTCTTTTTCTTTTTTATAACGCACGACACCGGAACATTGAATAAATTTTAGATACGAATAAAATTATGATAAAAAAAGTAATTCTTTACAAACTCCCATGGCAGAGCCTTTTATTTTCGATAGTACGTACTATGGTGTCCTCCAGACTTTCAAGGGTGAATAAAATTGTAGAGGAGAATCATTTTCGTTTGAATTATATTGCACACATTTTTCTCATTAATTTTACTAATTTTTTATGAATTTCAGATCTTACCTAACACTGGATGATCAGAATCTTGAGTTATAACGTATTCACCGGGTTCCTCGCCACGAGTATAGTTATACGTAATGCATTTGCTGGCTGTCGACGTTTTCTGGATCACGTACCACACACCTAGAAACTAAAATTTAATTTATTATAAACGAAGAATATCTTTTATCCTCTGAAAAAATGTACGATCAACTTACTTTATTCATTTGAAATGTTTGCATCGGTTCCACGATTGGACAAACACCCATGTGATACGTGTGTGTCTTTGCAAGGACAAAGCATCCCAGCAAAAATGCCAACCAAAATAGTGTCTTCATCTGAAAACATAAAATGATAATTACAATAACAGTCTTATCGTTCTAGCTTTAATCGTTCACTTTTCTGTACACCAGGAAAATCTCAGGAAAATCCCAGGAAAACGAATTATCGCAGCTTGTAAGATCTCTGGTTCTCTCGCGACAATTTAGTTCAAGCAATTTTATCTCCGTTTGGAAAAAAAAAGAATAAAGATATCTTGTTTCGTAGAATGAGATATTAAAAATACTTGTACCAGTAAATAACGATTGTAAAGTAAAGCGCTTCCTTATGAGCAATTTAGTTAACAATATGACTCAACGTTCTTGGACCCGAAACAAAGAGCGAAAATCGTTGGATATCTGTTACAAGTTGAATCAGCTTCTCCGAGTCAAGATATTGTACAGAGATTAAAATCAACCTTGGTGACCTCGGTCCTCTGTACCAGAGATCTTGTGAATAATCGAGAAAGAGTTGGCTTTCTCGTTAATTGCCACAGTCAGCGAGAGAACGATATACTTTGCGTCTCAGCGACGCTAATTAGCATACCAGAAGATGGAAACACAGTTTAACGCGTGTCTACGGCACTCTAGATTTATATAACGAAGTAATGAACCAAGTACTCGAGTTTACTTAATATTGTTCTTATTTTAAGTTCATCATAATTTCTTTTATACAACGTACACATATTTTTTCATAAAACTAAAAAAAAGGAATTAAAAATTAAATTAGTAGCTTTTTATAATTATTTAAAAATGATAATTAGATGAGAGTACAAATTTATTTGCTAAAATTGATCCATAAAAATTGATGGTTTCTGTTTGAATATATCTATCAGAGTCGTTGACCCTCAATGATGTATTTAAATTAATGGAAATACGACGTATAGTTCTGAAACGTAACGCGTTTAAAATGTCAAACGAGCATACTCACTGTGAGGTGATGTTGTCAGACTCTGAACTGGTACTGTAAACAGTAGCTTCAATGGAGAAGGATTTTATGAGAGGTACCCCACTCTCGATCCAATTATGGGTCACGCACACTTCGAATGGGCTCGTACGGACCGATCAACTATGTTATTCTCAAAGAATTTGAAGNAAAAAAAAAAAACTTAAATGCGTTCATACGCGTGAATAAATTAGAGTTTCGATTCTATAGATAGAGTTCTGAGACATATTTTCCAAGTAGTCACACAATTAAAACGTCACGATATCTAAGCAACATACATATATCCTTCCGTATCACTTCTCCGTGTTATGCCGGTGGCAATTTCGCAATATCCAAATCGTTGAAGAAAGGATGTTTCAGAGCAGCCCTCGCCGATATTCTGTGCACGGGATCATAAACGAGCATCGATTGTAAAAGATCAAGCCCATCCGCATCTAATGCTTTAACTTGCGATTCCAAATTATTGCTTATCCAATTCGGAAATGTGGCCTTGTAATCTGACAATTGTGTTACCCCAGGCCATATTTCTTCGGTAGGTGTTCTTAGTATCCTACAACATATGTCTGTTACTAATTCGTATTCTGTTAAGTTACAGCTCAGCCTATTGTACAGAACATACCGAAATATTCTAAATAATTGATCGATTTCACTATCTCCTTGAAACAGTGGCTTCTTAGTTGCCATTTCAGCAAAGATACAACCTATGCTCCAAACATCAATGGCGCACGAGTATCTGCTAGCGCCGAGAAGAATTTCTGGAGCTCTGTACCACAAAGTTACTACTTCGTGCGTGTATACTCTGACTGGTATTCCAAATGCTCTCCCAAGGCCAAAATCTGCTACCTTAATCACCCCTGACTTGTCGATCAATAAATTCTGAGGCTTTAAATCACGATGTAATATCCTACGTTTATGGCAGAAGAGGATAGCACGTGTAATCTAGAACGACGCCAAACTCGATTATTTTAACTTACACAAGGTACTCGGTAATATTAATTAATCCATGCATTTATGTGCCAATTTTATTTTATACGTTAGAAATATTTTCAAACCTGATATAAATAAGATTTAACCATTTTTGGCTCCATCAATTTCCCAGTACCTAAACTATCCATATATTTCTTTAGATCCATAGTAAGATATTCAAAGATGAGATACAATCTGGTCTCCTCCATCAGCACATCCATCAATCTAACAATATTGGGATGCGGTAGCTCTTTGAGCAAAGATATCTCACGAATTGCTGTCGATGGCATTCCTTCGTCGTCGCTTTCGAGACGGATCTTTTTCATAGCCACGATCTCGCCAGTTTTCTTATGTTTTCCCTTATACACCACTCCATAAGTACCTGTGAAAATTTCTATTTTACTGCAACGCTAGCCTCCTATCCTTCCTTACAACCCATGCAACAGTATCAATGATAATAAATTCCATTTTACAAACTGAACACAGGTATACTCTCGAGCAATTATTCTACAGCCTGAATAGGACTGCTCGCCAATTACCACTTTCGAAATACTCATCTTTCAATAACCTCGATCAAAAATGCAAGCTCAACAAATTTCACGAGCCTCATCATCGATTACGATAAATTAAAGACCAATCGACTACATTCCGATACAAGTTTAGAGCCAAAACATTTTTTTTTTTTTTTTTTTTTTTTTTCTTTTCTTTTCATTACAAACAAATGGAACCTCGACGGACGCGTCAAAGAAGACACCCATTGGAAAAGCACAACCTGCAAAGTACTATCCAAAAGCATTCACCTTCACCGATCTTTTCGATCTTCACGAAATTCTCCATAGTGAATGCACGCCGTTAAACCCAAGGCTGGCCGATGTACCCTTCTAAATCGTAAAGCCTAATACAGCCCGAATATAATGAAATTTCATATGTGTATCACCAACTTTTCTAGTATGCCGTCACGTAACGATCAAATTCAAACGTCGGTACGCCATATTGATAAACACGTTTGAAAGTTCAGCGTTCGGTCTGCTTCGTAACAAGTCGGCCTTGTTGTAGCCAATCAGGACGAACGTCGCGATAGTTACGCGCTCAAAGAACCGCAGGTGTTACTTCCGAGACCGCGCTTTTTTACCACTTTCACAAAAATCGTAATTACAACCGTGAAACAAATTGATCGCATTAAACGTCGTTAAAGAGTGACGTCACGAAATTAAATTGTGCGAGTCTTTCATTCATCTAGGACGAAGTAAATGACAAAGGATGAAGTAAAATGATCTATATAGTAGAGCATTTAGTTTTGTATCGGAAATAGGAAGGAATTAAGAAAAAGATCGCAGAAGTAATTACAGAATATTTATTTAAAAAAGAAAAAAAAAAAAAAAAAGAAAGAAACGTCGTTCACGTCAGAGTACCTCTTATGTATTTGTACATACAGCGTATAGATACAATGAAATTATCATATAAATTGATGTTGCAAACACATTCGTAGCGTAAAAAGATTCACCGCTTTGTCCATTTTCTTTCTTCCCGTGAACAGAAAATAATCAGGGATAATCATCGTCAAATCGAAGGGACAGAGTCCTTCTTCCAGAGTCTTAATAAATTTATTTATTTTTTTTTTCTTCTTTTTTTAATGTTTACAATATAATTACATAACTCTAATAAGATCGTTCGGATCTTCATCTTTATAAGCTTAGCAATTACTCTATAGTCACTATTTATAACGACTTCGAAATGAAAACTCTGTTTCACGATCGAGCTGACGAGATTGCAAAATCAACGGACAAAAATCGTGTTGCACCTGTGCTAGGCGTTATTAATCGTAACTCATGATCGTTCGAAACATTTGATCGTATTTTATCGAGGGAATTGATAGCCACCAGTGGCATAGCCAAGTCCAACACCGCGCTGTGTGTGCGTGGTAGCACGCGCTACCTCGTACTGTTGCTCCATATTATTAAACATTTCTTCCTGTTTCTTCAATATATCTGGTTTAGCACCCGCTGCCGGAGCAGAAGGCAAATCGTCTTTAATGCCCATTAATCGTTTAAACTTCGCCGTTACTTTTCCATCCTGATCGTGAGTGAATGTCGTTCCCACCCAAGTGTTCGCAGTGGAAGCTGCCGTAGACGTTTTGCCTTCGTCTTGTTTGGACTGTAAATTCAAAGTTAATACCAGAGTTAAAAGAATTATTCTTTTTAAAAAAATAGATACGAAGAAACAATATTAATTACCTTGTTCGCCCATAGAAGCTTCCTCTTCTGTATCTGTTCCGCATACTTTCCTTGCGTCGCCGTGGCCAAAGGATTATAGTAATTCTGTTCGTTCTGAATACCCGGTGTCGCAGTGTCCCCTTCCGGGGCTTTAAGTTCAATTCCTAATTTCTCTAACTGAGCCAACTTGTTTCTGCCTTTCTCTTCTCTGTAACTCATCGTTCGGAAAAGCGGCGGCGCTCGATCTCTCGACCGCGATCTCGATCTCGCGCGATCCTTCTCTTTGTGATAATTGGTCCGATCGTCCCGATACCGATCTTTCGATCTGTCATCCCTAGAATGCCGACGATCACGCTCTCTGTCCCTGTCCCTGCGCCTATCTCTGTCGCTTCTGTCGCGATTCCGATCTCTCCGATCGTCGCGAGAATGATGATCTTTGTCGCTCTTTTCCCTGTCGGTCTTGTCGTCGCTTTTCTCGTCCCTACTTGATCCCAATGAAGTCTTTTCCTTCTTCTTGTCATCGTCGCGCGATTTTCTATCATCGTCCCGACTCCTCTTTATATCTCTGTCTCTGTGACTGCTTTCTCGTTGCTTTCTATCATCGTACGATGACCGTCGTCCCTTGTCGCTCATGTGTCTATTACGGTCAGATCTATCTCCTCGTTTGTGCTCGTCTTTCGAGTTTGCTGTATGATTTTCATGATCAGATCGCCTGTAAAACGATTACGTTCTGCAGGGTATACCACACAGATTCGTATTATTATTCTGTATGTAAGGGAAATATTATGTGGTAAATATGTTGCAAGTTTTTTTTTTTTTTTTTTTTTTTTTTTTTTTTTTTTTTACTTATAATTTTTTTTTTTAAATTTTTTTCAAGTTTTTTTTTTTTTTTTTTTCTTTTTTTTTTTTTCTCTTATAAAATTCAAAGATGCGCGTTAATTTAAGTTCAGAGGAGAATACGCTTACAAACAAACCAGCTTACCTCTGGTCTGAGGGGGAAAGTAATGTTCGGGATGAGTCTGTTTTTGATTGTGCGGCTGGACTGTGTGCTCTTTCACTGCTAGATTCCCTGGACGAATTGTTGTTGTTGCTTTCCTAAAGAAATAAAAATGATCCGCGTTACTATGCACCTTTCACGTATTCTATTAAATGAAACATAAATCTCAATTTACATTACAAGAACTATATTATAAATCATAAATATTTTTTTTGCTTTTTTTTTTTTTGTTTAGTACCCTCAATTTAACAAAAATCAATCTTTTACCCACTGTAATTTTGTGCCTTCTGATACTAACTGGTAGGTTTATTTTGAGATTGTAAAATTGATCGAAAGACCCACAAAATTTCAGTGTATACAAAGATTGAATTTTGCGACGTTCGTAATTACCATATAAAAATGACTATATCTAATATTTTCTGTATTTAAAAATAGAGAGCATTCTTAAAGCTAATAATTTTCGCAAAAAATAAATTCAGTATTCTCACATCCTTGGTTGTACTTGATACAAAAGTTTTTTAAGATAGGAATTTTTCAGGTAAAATATCCGATGGATTAATAGAATCAAAGAGAATCAGGATTATGAGGGCCCTTCACATTTATCTGCTTTAGCAGTTAGTTATATTACCCGAATATGTTTGTACATGTGGTTTCTTTGATGGTTGATTTTTTGTTAGTGTTACCTTCTTCCAGCTTCCTCTACTCACCTCTATCTTCTGAATAGGACTTGGGGTAGTCTTGAAAGACCCTCACACAGCATAGACCTTGCCGAGGTGCGTAGATATTGTATCATGTATTACCAACAGAGCTACGTGTTAATATTTTCTCACGAAATGGCACTATTCCCATTTACTTATTATTTAAATTTTAAATATCTGAATCTCTACTCTCATTGTTTCTGCCACGTGATAAAATCAGGCTTTAAGGCCATGTCTTAAAAAATGATGAAAAAACAATAAACAACAGTAGTGCTTTGCATCATAGTGATATAATGTAAACAATACAATGATTTCGCTATAGCGTTATTAACTCCAAAACGGAAGTCATAAATTTAATCAAAAGTTTCTTTATTGTATTATATACATTATGTTGCATCTATATAAGTGTTGTTATATATAAGAAATAATTAATAAAAATTATTTCAACCCGCGTAAAACCACTATGAAACAATTTTTTTTTCTACTCGTTTCAATGTAAAACATTCTTTCTTCAATTCTTTTTGTTCGATGTTCGATATAAAACAGGTGCAATAAAAAAGTGCTATTGTGAAATTGCATTTTATTTATACGGTTCTGACATGACCTCTAAAAACCAAGTGCTGAACCTTTTTTTTTATATATATATATATCAGGCATACGACCCTACATGTACATACAGCCCCCATAAAGACACCACATCTTCCTAGTAATTGTTGTAATATCTTGTACTTAATACTATAAACAAGCATTTACAAACATTCAATTTCACTGTACCTCACTCATGTCCATTTGTACCGGGTCATAGTTAGCGTCACTGGCCCTCTTACTGGTATCACCGTGCATCCCATATGGTGTCTTTGAAACACAACATTAGTTACGAAGCATTAAATAGTTTACAAGTCACAAATTCCTCGTACATTACCAATATTAAAAAATTGTTGCTAATATTAAATTAATAATAGTCCTACAATAAACGTATGAATTATTCGTACACAAGCATATAATTCAAGCTCTAAATGTCGTCGATTAAAAAATTAATAATATATAAAATTAAACGTGAGGAGTTTCGAACTTACAAGTAGTGGTTATATGTAACTCGTACGTTAATAAGATGTATGTCAAACCTGCAGTTGAACGATAAGTATAGATCAAGAATAACTAAGTAAATTTCACAAGGTAAAGTATTAAGAAAAATTATATTCGCCTAATAATGGAAAAATTACATATTAACTTAAGAATCTATTACAGAAGCCATGTCGAGTGTATATACTAAAAAAATTTCGTAAGCGTCATGGATGCCGAGGAGCGGATGCACCATCGACGAAATAATTGTGAAATATTTCGACATTTATCGAAAGATATAATCACTCACCTTTGAATCTTCTGAATTATTACTATTATCACCGTCACTAGCGTAATTCGCTAACGAATCCATAATGGCGTGAAAACGGGACACGAACTGTCCGAAATTGTTACGACTATCGTGGCGCGTCGATCCTAGGCTGTCTTGCGCAGAAACGCCATTGGTCAAAAGTGTTTAACCAGCATGTATTGTGCTTTCATAGCGCTTCCATCGAATGGGGTTAGCGAAGCGGAAGTGGAAGGAGAGAGATACAGGAAATGCAGCACGAGCGGCAAAATTAGGCGCGAACGCGAAAATTTCGTCGCAATTTCTTGCCGTTGATAGGAAATTGATTGATTCTTGGATCATTGAATTTCGTTATACTTGTATATCTTCGCGATACAATATAGATTGATCCAACGATGGGATAAAAGTTACGCTATATTGGATCAAAGATACGTTCTATTATAGTACACGCTAAAAATAAACTCGTGGGAGATGTAATACTTTCTTTTTTATCATAAAAGTAGGAATTAGAATTCCTAGCATAAGAAAATAATAACGGATAATTCTTTTCTTAAAACAATCAATTTCGGTTGCGTGGATCACCCTATACGATTGAATTTTAGCAGGTGTGAACTCGAGTCCGTGAACCAGATGCTAATTAATTCTGTGACGGTAGCAAACGAACGCAACGATTTCCGTGGCACTTGGAACGGTCACCTCACCTCGAAACGGTTACGTACAAAAAACATATTTAAAAAAATTATTCAACAATTTTTTAACGGTTATGATGCAAAAGATTTTTTACTGAATTTTTTTGTTTTTTTTTTCGTCGCATAAGAAACTATTGCTTAAAAAAATTCATTTTTTTTAAAACACGAATCTTACCTCCAACTTTTTTCCTTCAAACGATTAATCTATCTCGCGCAGGCATTAAAATTTCACCTACGTCGCAAATAAAACGGTTCACCGTCATACAAAATCGTCCACCGTACAGAATATATACCGGCGACAAAGAAACTCTGTCGCAGTCGGAAACGATAACAAAAAGCCAGCTCCATGGGTCTTTATTTGCAGATGAATCCCATCGTGACATAGCCAGGGGTATACCAAAGGTGCATGAAAGGTGTTGCAAAGGTGGGCTGATGCTAGAGAGCACTCGCATTGACGTTTACGCGCGGAGAAGCGCGAGCCGGCGTGCAGGGGAGTCGTGAACAAACCGGGACGCAACAGTCGCTCACCAGACTTCGTGCTGGAAGTATCGTCGTAAGTATGGTTTTACGTTTTCGTGACACTCGGTGATTCGACCCCAGGATACCTGTTACGAACAGCATCCGAGAAAACAGTATCGTGAATCTAGCTGCCGAGGTGAGTGATTCCGTTCACGTTTCTTTCATCATGATCGCGGAAACCAGGTGGCCCGGGCAGCAACCCTTCGATACGCCGATCGAAGTATCTCGGTACACGCGTACCGCGACCGTTGATTCTCTCGTTCCACTCGGATCTACGTGACCCCGTTTTCATCTTAAATCATAGTCAATTGTTTTTAACGGACGACATCCTCCGTGACGAATTTTCTGTCTAATCAAGGTGGTCCACGAAGACAAATTCCGAACAGATCCTCCGGCGTTCTTCTTTAATTATTTCTGTTTCAACCCTGGAACCCGGTTTAATTGACAGAAGCGGCGTAATGTCCGTGATTTATGCGTGCCTCGTTTCGCACGCGTGTTCAAGAGATTCGCTTTTAATCGCTCGCAATTATCCCGCCTTGTGTTCCGATGCAATGGTGGTAATCTGTTCGTGTGGTTCTTCCAATCGATTACGAATACTTCGATTAAATCACCACGCGATATTTTACTTCCCGAGCGTGCTAGGAAATCGTACGAATGTGTCTGATTAGGTTATAAGACGGTCCACGTTAGAGCGTTCCTAACACGCCATTTGTGTTTATAATAGCTTCTCTCTCTTACGAATGTCTTCGGTATCTTACACGCGAGACAAGTGCCGTGAATCGTGATTGTCATCGATCGGAATTTCTATAACGCTTGCTAGAGAAGATTGAGATAATATCCGACTGTCACGTGCGAGCGTAAGAAATTACGCCGATCGAAGTGGTGATTTAATTAAACCGAGTGATTTAATTGCTTGATATTCCCTGGAACAGACGGCTCGTTTAATGGGAATACAAATTACTGAGTTTACAACGATACGAATAAAAATGAGATGACGTCGTACGTAATGTGTATCAAAATGTCCATGAAAATGATCGTGCGAATGCATCATCCTCCACATTTGTTCTGGACGTGTTATTCTTCAGTCGTGACGGAAGAATTTATTTGCTCTGAAAAGTTTTTTTTTTATTAAGCAAATTTTTAATATCTTTTAACACGGAATAAACTAAAAATAATTGGTAAAGTAAATTGTAAACGTTGCCTCAATTGTTTGTGTAAGGTCGTTGTCTGTATTAGGATAACAGATGTAAAAAGAAAAAAAAGAACGTGAAAGTGTCCACACTTTTTTGGCACGGGTTATTCCTTTTTCAGGTTTGTAAATCGGCCAACGCGTGTAAACTGTATCTGTGATTGTAGCGTAAAGCACACAACGTATCGCCTAACAGAATTCGTAGAAACCGGTTCCATTCTTTTTATAAAGATGATATCGCGGTCGATATTTGTTCGTTCTAATTGAATCTTTGCACTGCGACTGTGAAAAACACATTGCTGCATTGAATAACTTAAAAGATTTTTTTTAATTTTATAATAATGTATAGCGCTTTTTAAGTAAAGCAAAATGTATTACGAAATAGAAGTTATATTTTAAAGAAGTAACATTAATACCTAAAGTGGTTGAACACTTTTGTCACCAACTGTACATCAAATTAATATCTTTACAAAGTTGAATGTAATGTTACAGTCATGCTAATATCGGAGCAGTGTTACCATTATCGCAACTTCACATCAGTAACGATCGATCCTGCTTGAATCATTACAATTACATCCATCCAGAACGGTATTCATTTACGACCTACATACAATAAATTTAACGTAGTTCACTGAAATTTAAATGAACAAGCGTAACAAATAATTCCAACATGTACATGTATAATCAACAAAATTAATTTCCCTTGCAAAACAAACCGTTGTTTCTGCACGTAATTCACGGAAACAAGATAGACATCCTCCACGTTTCCGGTGGACCGATTCGGAAAAAGATTTCTTCGCGAGAGGGCGACATTCAATCGCGTTATCGACAGAGGCGAAGTTAAGGGTTTTTAAACGAGGTTTAAAAAACAACCAGCACACCAGTCTCGCCTCTTTGTCCTGTCAAATTACGTTCTAACCTTTGTGATTTCGTATCGACCGCGGGAACCCACGTACCGTTCGGTTCCAACGATGAAAAGTCGCTTTAGGGACACGCTTGAGGACCATTAAGTTTCTCGCCGCTGAAATTGTAGGAAATATCAAGGACAGAAAACACGAGCCGTCTCAGCCGGGCGGAAATTAATTTAGAAAATGTAGTTACCGAGACGAAATTATTCCGTGCCTATGAATCAACGCTGCGGCGACGTTCGATAGTTATTAATTAAATCTAGCTAACGTTGTTCAACTTCTTTTTTGTCAATACTTTTTCCGTTAATTACGGATCGGTTGTGTCGGCCATCTTTATTCTTGCCGCGCCAAGACGGATATCCTGAAATTTGTGGAACCATCGTAGGAAAGTTGAAAGTTTCATTAGCGGAAATCGTTAAATTCATGAACATTTTATTCATTTTTTATTTAACACCTTTTTCTTTTTAATTTTCTCTCAGTATGTAAATTTGATCGTTCACCGTGCAGTTTTTAAGGTTTACGGTGTAAGGAAATTAAAAATTAAATAATTACGAATTTACCTCGTACGCTCCGATTAAAATGGTTCTGGTTTAATTTGCGCGCGGCCGCGTATATCGAATCAAACGAGGGTAACCGAGAAACTTATTAAACTTTTTCCCTAGAATATTTGTGGAACGACTTATTAAACTCTTTTCAAACCGGTGCAAGTCTGAAGAGTTGTTTATACGAGTCCATTCCAACTTCCAGAGAATTCTTAATTCGAAGGTCTTTTATTCTTGCTGAAAGTGTAGGTCAGACTGGCCGGACACTTTAAATGTTCTTCGGACCGTCTTTGTGTCTCCTTCCGTTTCTACCATGCTTCCGGGAACGAAGATCTCAAAATTTCGTCTCATTCATCAAATCTGTTTAACATACGTGATTTAATTGTCGATAGTTTTACTGTTAAAAAGTACAATTTAACACATTGAGGGGACCGGTCACGAGATATCTCGTATTTCGTTTCTTTCAATTTGCAAAAGTGACAGGTAATTCTAAATAGAAAGTTACGTTTAAAAAGTACCACTTCAACCGAAAATTGAAACGAAGATCCATATTTACTGTAAGTGTAAATGTTTCGTAAAAGCAGACAAGTAAAAAATTTTATTCCAGTGTAACTTCATCTCGTAATAAGATTTTAAAAAAAAGTCTCTTGTCTTCAATGTGTTAACTGTTAATCAATAATATGAAACAATAATTTTTTATACCATCCCCGTAACTAAGTTCTTCGCATTGCTTCAAAATATATCCACCGTTAATTACTTTTCATAACCTTCTCGATATCTGAAATCGACTTCGATCTGATTTCCTCCTAGCTCATTCTAGATATCGAATCTCTGCAAACTCTGGCGCGATGCAATTTCCCAGATAGATCAACACGAGCGTAGCCTCGTATCGACTACCGTTACCCGTCCAAAACACCCGGCAAGTATAACACGGTAAAATTCATTGTACTCCTGGAGGTGCTCGCGCGAGCAAGCGAGCGAACGTGGTTTTACTTTTACCATCGCGGGAGGAGGGGCAGACGTAGTAATCTCCGATCGAAGAAATTCTCTGGGAGCCCGTTCGTCCGGATGACGATACTGTACGGGTTCTTCCTCGTTTCTTTTCATCGTTCGTCGTCTTCCTCGCGTAAACGCGTCCTGTTTTCTCGCTCGTATTTGCGCGCGCAACAAGGAAGGCCTGAGCATCAGCGTGGTTCCGTTATCCGTGGTAAATACACGTCGAGCATCCTGTACGTTTTGCCTCCGGTGAAAATAAACAATGTATGCGGCGACGTACGTTACCGATTCAATGCATGCACACACGGTGTGCACGAAATCGCTGCTTTACCCAGGAAATTTCGTATGCCAACCTTTGCCCACGCGCCATTTACCGACCGTGTTACTCGACGCGTTGTCGTCGTTGATTGATGTCAGGTTGGAATTGAAGAAGTGCTAAAACCAGGCAAATCTACTTTTTAGCGAAAGCGTACTTTTTGGGTTACTTATTTTAATATTTAGAATTAAGTATTTAGAATTGTATATTTGTATATTTATATATATTATCGATCGTTTTATTTAAATTCTTGAAGATTAAAAAATCGAACTTACCCGATTTTTGCACCAATGTTTTCAATTACCCGCAGGATCTGTAATGCAGGATGTGAAAAAAGAAGAGAAAGTAGGATGAGATTTCTTTGTATCGTAAAAGAGTTGTAAATTGTACTCACAAGTCTGAGAATACTCTTGCTTTTTCAGAATTGTAGGTTCGTTCTGAGATATAAGTTTGTGGCTTATTGATCGACAGAAAAATATCGATTACTCTAACCTATATTTTTGAATCGTTTTCCGAATCGATAATATTAAATGGAACTCGCAATCGAATCGATCGGATCTCAGTCAATGTCGTAAATTCGATGCAATGATGAAGATTTCGCATTGGGCGTCTCAGGGTCGTTTATTTATGGAAGATCGTAATAAAGACGGCTGGAGTATTTCAGGTAGGCGGTTATATCGAGAAACTTGGTAAAATCAATCGAATAGCTATTGTGGGATACGTGCATTGGAAAAAGGGACACGATTCGGCGTAGTTTCGGAACGAAGTTCGGCCGCAAACGGAAGTTACATTTTCAGGCAGAGGAGCACAATAATTTCATATACCGTCGACAATAAAGTGAGCTTAATAAAAACTTGATTCTCCACCGAGATATTGAGATATTAAATCAGTTCTTATTCCATAGACGAGAATTAAATTAATTTACCGAGCCACCTTCGGGACAATTAAGCAATTAATAACCGCCATCTTGCCGTCAAGAATTATGCAAGAATAAACTGGCCCAAAACCGCTGCACAAATCTTCCAAAAGATGAGCGAAGCTCGACGAATCAGCCACGCAACATCTGCATCGAAAACTAGGAGCATCAAACCTGTAATCGGCGCGTAGGGAAACGCAGCCGTATTTGTCATATCTGCATAATGTGCTCTCGAAAACCCGCTCCTAGCTTCTTGCATCATCGAAGGGGTGCGCAAAACCCCATCGATGGGGAGAACGAGAGAAAACCGTGGCTCATGGGTGGGGTGTTCCGGATGATGGGGTTGAATTAGGCGTTGAGCCGTGCAACGGCTCGAATGAGTAATTCGAATCGATCGTAAAATGTGTCTCGACTCATGGTCCTCTCTCTCTCTCTCTCTCCCTCTTTCTCTCTACCCCGTCTAACCGTACAAAGTGAAAAGAAAAAGCAACCTCTCGTCAGCTCGATCTAACGTCATCACTCGCTATAGATTTCCAAGCACGGCAAACAGATCCACACCGCTCGATCTCGGTTTACGAGTTTCAGCGGAGTCTCGTTGGTCTCAAGGATAAACCAGTCGTTTAATTATTCCGGTTAGAGAAACTAATACCGTTCATGGCGTTAGACTATCTTGGGAAATTTGAGGTCTAATAACCTGACCGTTGTTCTAGGCGGTTGGATCTTCCTTAGGACTGATGAGCGTGGATTCCGTGGATTCCCGAGAATGATCCTGCCTATTACGTTTGAGGTTTAATATCGTACAACTGTTGCTCAAGGCGGTTGGATGCGTATAGACTCTGCAAAGGGCGTGTTATGAGAACGGTTAGGGTTTACTGCGCTTGGAGTTTGATGAGAACTTCGTTTAGGGTTGGGAATGAGCAAGTTTAGGGTTTGGGATCGTGCTTGGAGAGTTATAGAAAAATGTAAAAAATTTAAAGTTTCGGTAGAGTCATTAGAATTTCCGGCAAGAGCTAGCGCGTCTCGTTATCTCAAAGATTTATGTAACGCTCGAAGTTCCTCCGACGTTGTAAATTCTTAATAGGGGGTTAACGAACAGTGACAGTTGTTCCTAGGGCAATTACAGGAGAGAGCGCAAGCGTTTATCGTGCGGAATCACGGAAAATATTAATTAACATTTTCGATGTCCGTGTCGACTCTTCGTTAAAATTAATAGGGTTAAAAAATAGTAGCGCTAACTATAATTTGACCAAAAATAGACTCTGACCGATCCAGATATGTTAAAATAATAATAATCGTCTAATTACATTTATGGAGGCCTTGAATCACACCAGTGATATTAATCAACCGGTAACAAATTAAATATTGGAGAATCTATGATACAACACACGTGGATAATACCTACACGCAACCGTCGACCCTTCTATCAGAAATATCATGCGTGTCCTTCCGCCTACGCAGTGCCCTAACACGACAGCTACAAGCTTCAGAATTGGGTTAATGAAATCGAGGAAGAGGAAGGCTCGCTAGTTTGCCTCGTGTTGGTGCTGGTAACCTTAAAGGCTTTACACTGAACAAATTATCGTTGTCATGATCGCATTAGGATTTCCTTACGAAAATAGCATCCGAGTAAGTTCCACTTTGCTCCATACTTTTCTCTCTAAAACAGAAAGATTCGAGCTTAAACAATATACATATGTATGTAACTTTGAAATCACAAGGCTTCAATTTTTATCCAATTCCATGATAAAGTGAAAAAGAACAATTCAAGTTTGGAATAAAATTTGATGAAAATTTAAAATTGCATTCACAGGTGACAATAGTCTGGGAGCTGATCTAACAGAGTTCCGGAGGAATCACCATGAATCCTCGTTCGACGCAGGGATATTCAGATTCTGAGTGAAAAAGTCATTTCCTTGCACTGCTAAGACGTGCCATTACGAGATTGGACAGACGGGGATGAATATGAATATCTATTGCGTGCTCCCTTGTAAAGATAATGGCTCGAACGAAGAGCGCGGGTAAACGGCGGTTTCCTGTTCGAGACAGGAAGTGCCGTTGCTTTCTTTTACGATCGTCGAAAACCGTGGACGAAGAGTGAAACAGTCCTTGCTGAATGTTTCTGTAATTGTTCATCGGCTTCGATGGATACATAGTTTCCTATCGCTTTCTATTTATTTTTAATTTTGAAATAAAAGATACGAAAGATAGCAGTAAGGTACTGTAAATTAATTGTTATTAATGTTAGAAAATTCTTGGATGTCGAGTATGGCGGAAGTTTGTTGGAAAGCTAGTTACATCTCTTTTAAAGTAACAAAAAATAAGCGTGGCGCATCCAGCAAGAAAATACTGTTTTTCTTAATTATCCGTGGCATGTACAATTTGTGCAAAGAAATTTAATTAATCCGGCTTTGTGTCGCGGTTCGTGTTACGTGCATCGCCGTGGAAAAGAAATTTTAAAAGAATGCGTGGCAACGTGAAAACTGGCGACGCAATTATGGGAACAATGAGAGGAGTTTATACGAAACAATAATGATGGCCCGTCACATAATTGTTCAAAAATTCAGCGTCTTCGTGGTGGATACGTAATTTCAAAGCTTGAAGCTCCTTCATGCTTAAAAAGACGTTTCCCACAAAAAAAAAAGAAGAAAACTTAGAGGAAAAGTAAGGAAGAAAAAAAATTCTAAAAAGTTACTTACCTTAATCCATTAATGCCAATTTTGTTTTTCTTAGACGAAAAAAAAAATATATGATCAAATTGAATAAAAGTTTTTTAACTAATTTTGATAAAGAGGTATTGTACTATTATATCTGTATTACGTTACCATAGCTGTACGACATTGGTAATACAATACTGTGTTACTATTTTAGTCGTCGTGTCGGTGATATTAAAAAAAAAACGAAGCTATTTATGTATTCGTAACGAGGTCCCGAGGGAATGATCACGTTAATCACGGTAGCATCAAACGTAAGGCTAGATTTCAAGGTGCACGGAGCAAACGTTGATGTAATCGACAACCTGTTCCCGATGACGTAAGAAACTAGTCGCACGGAGGACACCAAGACACCGTAACCAGAGAAAAGTCTTCGTCTATGTATCCATTTCTGAAAAATATTATCTTCTTATCGTTTACTTTTCTCATTTCTTTCTTCATTCCTAGAGTTTGACATTCGATATTAAATCCGATAAAATATTATCGTAAAAAATAAATATCGTGAGTAAAAAATGTTTCTTAAAAAGCATATATATTTTTTTCGATTATCTTTATCTTTATTTTTAGTATGGTGTGACATTACTAGAACCGAGAGCGGCTAGAGGTGCTATAAAGTATCATATTCAATAGTGCTATATTTGTTGTACACGCATAAACGCAATCGCCACTTCCGTTCTCCGTGATGTGGACCAACAAATCATTAAATGAATCCCGTCCGCTTAAAAGGCAACGTTCGCACGTGACTATTTATAGCCAGGGGAGAATATATTTGCAATGGAAAAGAATAATGGGTGCAAATTACAGTGTGAACAATTTACGTGCGTGACGAGCTTCGTGATTCCTGGGAAGCTCCTTAAGAAAGGTCGTGGATCGCCAATTGAAATTGTTTATCGCATGTTTGCCGCACATCTGACACACATATTTAACTACTGTTTCGCTGCTTTCCCTTTCTAACGTATCAAAGACCACAATTTTTAAATTCAATTATGGAAATGATTAATTTCTTCGGTTCTAATTAAGAAGAAATTAATTATAGTTTTGTTCAGCAGTAACATAGATAAATACAGCTTTGTTCAATAGTTTTATCACACGGTGCTCGGCTGTACAGAGACACAAATTTCCGAGTCTGAAAGTATCAACAATTCAACAACACTCTTTTCTTTCTGTCCATATTATACGGCTAAAACCCTGCTATTTAATATTTATTTATAGCAAATGGATGTCTACGTCAGACCTTTTACTCAGAAATTGTACTCCGCCAATGAGACAGGCCAAACGATAATTATGATTTTATCAGAACGGTAAAACGATCCACTGCTCGAGCAATTTGTAAAGCTATCGCGAATCTGGGATCGACATCGAACAGCCAACAAATTTCACGGTGCATTTTCTGCTCGCTGATGTTTTACCGCGGCCTTTGAAAACATACGAATATGTACAGATGCGGTTTGTAGCGAGCGAAAACATTCGAGGTTTCCGTGACCTGTCGTTAACCCAGTTAGGGTTGCCATTCCAGTGCACGCACTCGTCGTTACAGGCTCCGCCGCGTTTATTCCATACTCGAAGGCTGATTGCAAGATAATCGAAAAGCGGCTCTGCCGCCGTGGAATCGGAATGGACCGAAGTGGAGCAGACAAATAACAAGTCTCTAGGAGAAAGAGCGACACTTTATTTATTTGTCACTGTACCATTGTATTTTACTGTCCATCATTGTCGCTATTATATTTATAGTAATCAAGGTAAACAATTAATTAATATAGAAAAATTGTCATCAGTTACAATTGTTTCTTCCCGGAAGAAAATTCTGGTTACAAAGGATCAAAAATAGAATATTAAATGTACTATATTTTAATATGGTTTTGATATAAAAATTTTTAAAAAGGCTTTGATTTATTAATTCAAATTTGAAAACTCAAAGTTCAAAGGCTTAATCAGATTTGAACCTGAATTTGAAGAATCAAGCTTTACGATACGCGTTTCTTTGAAACATAATATTTGCATATTTGATTTCGTCAGAACTAAATCTCGTTCGCAAAAAGAAAAAAAAAAAAAAATACAATGGTGCTTTAATGTATAAAAGGAAAAGGGACGGAAAATAGCCTTTAGCTTTGCAGAGGCTTAATAATCGAGCTGTCAGATGTAAAAGCGAATTCCGTCCGATAAAACGGTGCGACAGTCGTGCTAGTTCGCGCAATATTTCACTCACGTTTCCTCTGCGAATTGTCTAATGACCTGCTCGATAATGTGTGAATAATTCATCCTAGTCCAACATTTGACGCTTCATTCTTTTTCGGTGCAGATATTTTCTTAACGAATTTCTTCTTTCTCATCGATCAATACCTTTTATTAATATTCCAAGATTTTAACCGGTTCAAGACAGGCGTACTATATTTAGTAACTCGAATTAACATTTCTCAGTGATCAAGGCATCCTTTTAACCAGAATTTCAGATTGTAAATTCTTGGATTCGTCTATTTTATACCAAACAGAATTAATTCTCCGACAACAGAAGGATTATACCGTATCAACCATAGTTTAATGCAGCACAGTGCTCCTATTGATTACTTTTTTACGCGAAAGAGTTGAAAGTTTATCAACATTTGATCGAGTCTATATCGATTAACGTAAACTGATTCGTTCGTTAATCGGTCCCTGACTTCCGGATTTTCTGGGTCACACGAGGTGAGTCAGCTAATCTACTTGTTGTGAATCAATATCTCAGAAACTAGACGAGTCGTTAGAAAAATAATTTCATCCAGAATCTATTAAAAACTTTATGAATTAAATTTCCAAGTTGACACTTTATTAACTTAACTTTTACCACACCATTTACCGTTCAAATTTATAACGTGTTATTGTAGATGGTGAAGTTCAAAATGGAAATTAATTAGAGTAAAAAAAAGGAACTCGGGAGAAGAAGGTACACCGAAAGCTGAAGAACAGTGGGAACCAAATCATCGAAGCTGTACAAGTATCGCGATAATTCTCGTTTCCTTCTCGAAGGCATTAAGACGGTTGCTGACCGGTGGTAACATCCGTGAGGGAGGTGGACGATTGAACGAAACGGGCGGACGTTTAATTGGGAAGAGCCGTGTAGGAGGATGGATAAAAGCGAGCTGCATAGGTGACGGGGTATGCCGTCATCTCATGATTCCTTCGTGACGATTACGTCGCCACGTAATCAGAAGATGAGTCCTGTAACGCTAACTGTACATGTGTACTTTGCTGACCGTAGCTTAGCTTCTTCGCACGTAGGCGTGAAAGTAATAAATTGCACGGAGGAGCAAATCCCGATAGGTTTGTGAAATAAATATTGAACGCTGATAAATAAGTATTGAATGAACTCTGGTTATACTATAAATATTATAGATATTAAATCGATACTTAAATTTAATATTTTTTATTCAAAATAATGATGATTGTTGAATATGAACTGTTGTATACAGTGGCTACGAAAAAATGTTCGATCAGATTCTACCAAAATGTGTTCCGGTCATGTTCCATCCGTTCGCCTAAATAATTCCGCTCAATTGTAACAGCGTCTAGCACAGATCTATGACAAATTGATGTGCAGCTGCACCGAATATGTCTCTGGAGTGCGCTGGATCGGTCACGACTCGCAAGATAGAAGGTATATACGCCAGATTCAATTCCCACGATAGTCCCACGCATCCTATACGATGCTTCTCAAAATATGATGTTCGAAACGACTGGAAACTTTGATCGTTACGAATCGAATCGAGTAGGATGCTCGAGCTCGTTCACAGAAGCGGGAACGAACATGGAATACGTGGGCAAAACGTGGTGCAATGAGAAGCTCTTACGAGGCCGGTTCTTGTAAGCGCCACGAAAATAAGGAAGCAGCGATTATGAGACATTTATGCTCGCGAAAAGCGAGAATTACGTGCGAAGACGTTGGTATTAAAAGAAGCAGGTTATTCTTCTTCGCTATTTATTTCGCTATTTGTTAGTTAATTAACACTACAAGTACCGAAATGATCAAAAACGACCAATCGGTATAGCAATTTTATAAATTAACTCATTTTCTGACAAAGGTACAGCTAAACCTCTCATCTCCTTTGTATTACGTATTTTTTCACACGCCTTTCACTTTGATTTCTTCGGTAATTCCAGTATTAAGGAAATATTAACCCTACCGCAGTCTTCAAAGTTTATTCGCCCTGTTCATCACAACTAATATGATTCATAAAAAGAATTTTATTCTTTTAATACGATCATAATACGTCCCGTTAAACGTATAATCTATATTTACCCACGCTATATCTTCTTCCCTTGCTCAACTAAAATCTGTTTGAGGCAGTACACCATGCAACCACGCACAAACCACATAATGAACCCTCCCAATAACACACACCACATGCGAGTCCGGGGTTGTATCTTCCTGTATCAACAAGGGTAGTGGCCCCTTGATGAAACCGAAAGAATCGATATCCCCGAACAACAATCGTTCCATCCTCTCTCTTCGTTCCACGTTCCTCATAACTTATGAACGACGAGGCTCGGTGCCTTTAGCGGCGTCTTTGATCGTCTTCCTGTTTCGACCAGATGCGGAGGAACACTCGTATGGTCATACAGTCCAACGAATATTTGTATGTACGACTCATTGCGACGATCGTCTGGCGAACCATATTTGGAGCTGAGGGCAATTTGCTAGTCGAGGAACGCTTCCGGAAGAGCGAGGTCGTCCGATTGACGATAAGTAACAGTTGTCGAATCACGATTTAGGGGAAAATCCGAGTGGAACGGAAGCAGCGGTCTTCGGGTTCGATGAATGGAATGGAATGAGATGTTTTAGGACTCAGGGAAGCTTTTCAAGCGCTACTTTCACTTTTTAGTAAGCTTTTGTCAGCAAAGCTGAGCTTAGCTTTGTGGACTCTAAACAAGTCTTAAGTAAAATCTTATAAAGATTCTTCCTTGATAAATTTAGAGCTGCGGTTATTGATATTTATTTGTCTCTGTTAAATATCTTCTCATCGATTCGATTTATTAATTTCTTTTTATTGCTCTGATTCCAGTATCCGAGATCTCCACAAGCCAGAGCACCGGAAGTCGAGACTTCTAACGGTCTATCTGTTATATCTCGCCGTAGTTGGAGTGAGTTGAGATCGTTTGATAATTATCTCTCGTTCACCGGATCCACGATGATCCCTGTAATTACCGTTGCGCCTGAGAAAACGAAAAATCAATGAAATCGTGTTCGTTCTGCGAATCGGGAAGCCATGATTTTATTTCCGCTCGAAATAAATTGATGAACCGCTTCTTGGATCATGGAAGATTGTTGTAAAAAGTTTCCGTTTTTTGTTCAGATGTACGTAAAAGTGGATCAATAAGAATGGAGATTAAAGGAGGACCATTGGCGTAATAGGCGACCGTCGGTCGTCAGTCTCTTTCCGATCGTTTGTACCTGTTTTTAAAAAGAAAAAAGACTTTATAACATATCCAAGATGTCGGTCACAGCGTCCACAGAGAGAATGGATACGACGAAGGACTTGCCGAAGAAGAAATTTATCAACACCAATCTTCTTTCGTTAAAGCTTCTGTTGTTCCTCTTTTTCGGAGGTAAATTCAAACCGAATAAAATAATCAAAAAAAAAAAAAAAAAACATCGCCATATTAACGTTGATATAAGCTCAAGAATTTTAATTATCCCAGTTTAATTTCATAATTATTTTACCAGGAATGGGATGTCTCTTCCCTTTTCTTCCTCTACACATGACAGAAATGGGACTGAGCATCGACCAAATCCGAATGATCTCGATGATCTCGCCAGCAGTTGCGATCTTAGGTCCTCTAATCGCCGCCCCAATCGCGGACAAATTAGCGGGCCATCAGGGAAGAAACGATAAATCCTCGACGGGTCGTTACCTCAGAGTGATGATTGCCATTGCCTGCATTCTGTCCGTCATTTTCTATGCTTTTCTCTTAATTATTCCAACGGTTGATCGCATCGAACGCCCAAAGGAGAGGAGACCCGGCCTAAAGTTTAACTGCGATCAAACGGGGGCGGTGGTATTGCAAGAAAGATGCAAGGATCGCGTTTCTTGCCACAAATGGTCCGATGAAACCAGAGTTGGACCATTGCTTCTGGAAGGTTGCAACTATGCTTGCTACCCTATAGGCTCGAAACAATGGCGCTCCGACGATACCGACGGGTCTGTTGTTTCTGGAACCACCGATTCTGATGTCATTGTTCTGGATGGTAGCGGCGAGACGACGGTGATTCCTCTTGAAAGTGAAATATACTCCCAGGTCAATCTTCAGGTAAATTTAATTCGATTCACTTAAATTTGTGCGATGTTAATATTTTAAAGAACCGAAGGAGGAATTAAAATTCATTGAACATGTTGTAGGACCAAGAGGAAACCAAGAAAATGCGAAGGTTCGCCATGCCCGATAGCGAACCCCCTCACTTGTGCTTTAAAGAAGGCGATAATGTCGTCTGCCACGTTTATACCGAGTATTCAGGCAGTTTGGCTATAAATGCAACTCTGGGACAAGCCTTGAACAACAAAAGCGATCAGGACTGGTGCGCCTATCCCTTGGCTGAGTACGTTGCCTGTCGTATACCCCCAGAACTCGAAGCGAGAATGGCAGAAGTTTACCAGAGTTGTTCCATCGAATGTGATTTAGTCGATCCGTACACTCTTCCAGGTAGTACCATTGTCTGGTATATTGATATCGTTAATGGCATTGTCTTCAGCGAAATAATTTTGCTTTTAGACAGCGTCCTCATAGAGAGTCAGTGTCAACAGGCGGAAGACTGGTCCCATCTAGTATTCTGGACATACTTAGCCATCCGATCAACCGCGGACATTTTCCCAACGACAGCCGTGGCTTTGATCGATGCAGCAGTTGTAATAGCCACCAGGGAAACGTCCTGTGGACGTGGAGACGTGGGCCGCCAGTTGGCCTTCGGCTCCCTTGGCTTCGCCATCTTCGGCCCCTTGACCGGCTATTTGTGCACCCTTATAGAAAACTTGAACTCTTTATACTATTTGCCAATCGGTATGCATGCTGTGATGATGCTTCTGGCAGCCCTTGTGGCTCTCTGTGCCAACGGTATGCCTCTCAGCCCACCAGAATGGTGGTGGCACACTAGAAGCGGCATGCTGGCACTTCCCATGAGCGCTATCAAGAGGTACGGCAGCGAAACTGCTGCGCTAGTAATTGTACTGATCGTCATGGGAACATTCTGGAGTGCTATGGACAGCTATCTGCCTTTGTAAGGACTTGTGTTGGTCGTTTAATGCTGTTAAATGGGATGAAGCAATTTAGTTGACCTTAAGTTACTTGAGATTAGTGGTGGAAGTAGTTTAAATTCAACTAAATGTCTTTTAGCTTCAGATTGCTCGATTCGTCTCAGCATAAATTATATTTATTTATAAAACACTTTTCTCTTGTATGAAAATTAGTTTATACGTTTGGTTTAGACATCTACAAAAGTTAGGTGGCAACGAACTTCCCATTGGGGTAGCCATGACCGTCGGGGCGGTTCCAGCATTCCTGTTCCTTTGGAAGTCTGAACATCTAGTTGACTACTGTGGTCACAGTAATCTTCTTATCACTGCCTTCACTGTGTATATTATTAGGTAGGTAAGTTTTTGCATAACGTCGCTCGTATAAGATTCACCATATATCAGAATATTTTTAATTTGTCAATTGTTTTTCATTGAAATCTTAAGGTTTACTGGTCTAAGTCTCGTAGCAGAACCTTGGTGGTCTCTGATTTCGGAAGCCCTCGAGGTTTTCACGCTAGGAATCATGTGGGTTACTGCTATTCTCTATTTAAGACACCTCGTCCCACGTCATTTAACTGTGACTGCTCAAGCACTGCCTGTGATTGCGCATTTCTGCGTTGGTACGCATTTTAAACGCACCTATTAACTTACATACCCTCGATGAATTTACTCAGTCTACTTAGCAATTTAAATTTCAACTCGTATTGCGATACACCGAATGACTTTAATTCGATTCAGGTCGATGCATCGGAGCCGTGATCGGTGCTTACATCAACGTCGACGATTCCAATATCGTTTCCTCGTTGAGATTCGTTTATCGTTGCATGGCCGTCGCTGCCGCAGCTGTTGCTGCTTTATACTTCGTTTTATATCATGGCCTACTGAAACCACGGTGTCATGCACACACCATACAAGGCTCGCGACAACCCCCTACAGTTGTCCAGGGTAAGTCAATTTATTGATCTATATATACGAATAGTTGTAACTAATCTACATTTTATGTACTATGCAAGCTGCTATTAAGGAGTATGAATTAAGTGAGTTACTCTCTGATAATTTATTTATTCTGTATTGTTACATTATAGTACATTTATGATGTGTAATATTTGATTTTGGTATCTAGTAGATTTTTATGAATTTCTCTGCTGTTTGTTTTTTGTATACAGCGATGAACGGAAACGGAAATTACACTCCACTCAGGGTCTATCACAATTGTATGGGCAGAAAAGGTCAATTCCGCTATTGAAGAAGTAATAAGAAAAAGAAGAAGGATGGTTAATGACACTTTAAATGTCAGGTTACGGTGCTAGTGATTAGACTGTCGTTGTTGTTGCAAATAAGAAAAAGAAATTGTCATTGTTATACGANTATACAGCGATGAACGGAAACGGAAATTACACTCCACTCAGGGTCTACCACAATTGTATGGGCAGAAAAGGTCAATTCCGCTATTGAACAAGTAATAAGAAAAAGAAGAAGGGTGGTTAATGACACTTTAAATGTCAGGTTACGGTGCTAGTGATTAGACTGTCGTTGTTGTTGCGAATAAGAAAAAGAAATTGTCATTGTTATACGACACGTGTATAAGTGCGTTTCCACTACGCAGCCTTTAGCGTTTCTCCACATTTTATCTGAACTATTGCGATGAAAGTGACATTCTTTGATACTATCATTGATTTCTCTTTATACAAGCAATTTCTAAGAATTCATTTGCTCAAGTGTACTTTGAAACATCGATGCGAGCTTTTACCATATTTGTCAGTGCCGAAATGAGATTACAGAATTGATATGGTAGAAGTACTCATACTTTCTACGAAGTCTATATTTTTGTTTTCTTTTTTATAAATCATATCGTAAATTATAATTTCTTTTGATAGAAAAAAGAAGTAAAGTTATTTTCTCTTAAGTAAATTATATTTCAATATTTATTTTTATTTTGCAAAATATAAAGGACGAAGAAAAATCGGGACTAAAAAAATTACTTGTGTTAATTTTTGAGTACTTGTACCTTCGCCACAAATAAGTTGTAATATTACTCGATCACTACAGCTCTACATGTAACATATTTGTAATGCTTTTTCATTCCCACTGTCTTTGTATACTTTATAGGTACATAAGGGACCTTTTGAAGTCGCGAAGAGCTACGAACTCGTTTCGATTCTTTGTATACTCGACCACGACCACGACCACGTAGGTGTTACGTGTTCATAACGTGTTTTTAAAAAAAGAATTTCTACGGATCTGTTGTATGTATCTATTGAGAAATATTTGTCTCTCTATGTAGAATATAAGACTTTACCTGAAAGATAAGAGAAAGTAATATATTGATTTCCGGGATCGACATGTGTACACGAAGAAGACAAGAAATAAATAAAATTGACCAAAACTTAAATGTTTGAATTCAACATACGATTGAAATAAATCGAGGAAAAGAGCAACAAAGGCCACAGACTCCAAAAGTCTCTTCCTTCTGTTGAATTTTTCCTTTCAGTAAAAAATAAATAGATTAAGCCAAGCACTTCTTTACAGAGTCTATGAAAGAATAGCCGTGTTCAACTGTTTGTAAGAAATTTATTATTTATGATCCAATTTTACCTAAAGTTAACAGATGAATTTACTGTTTACTATTAATTCAAATAATCATTTTAATACGACACTGTGAATAAACTATATCAAGACATAAAATGACCAGTAACATTTCCACGGCCTTGTTTTCCGCCATTTTTTTATTTTTTTGTGCATCCATTCATTTATATTCATTGTATCATTATTATCTATATAAATATAGTTATATCATTAACTTTAAATTTATATGAAACATATTTATATAAATGTTAGAAGTGTTTACACATAAATGCAGCAGAAACTTTATCACAAAAAGTTCGTGAAGTTTACAGTCTTATTACAATAATTTTAAGTGACAAATGTAAAAAATCGTTGAAATCAAATTCTGAGCGATACATCATTTAATTCTAATGGAAATTGTTAACACCTATAAATACAATTTAAAGATTTAAAAGAAAAAAAGACATTACTAAAACTGTTTACACGAAACTGAGATTCTCATTCTACTAATTGGTATAATTTTTGCAATATATAATGTTTAATAAATTAACATAACAGATATCAAACTTTCATAAATTGTATATCTACACGATTAAATGTACAAGAATTACTATATTAGATCCGACATATTAATAGTTAATATTTGTTTAATTTGTTAAAAAAGAAAATGTAAATTAAAAATAACATTACGATCAAAAATTACAATAACAAAATATACAAAAAAAAATCAGCATAAGTTGTCGATAATATACCGATTTCAATATTTATCAAGACAATTTAGATATAGTTTCGAAACAATGCTCGTATAATCGATCGATTATAAATAAAGTGTAAATGAAAGTCCGAAAATGATTAGACTACTAATAAAACTCACGAAAAATATTGAATAACTATTATTTAATTAATCGTCAATAATAGTACAGTCATCTTCATTGCAGCTTTCAGAGTCTATGGCGTTAGTCCGGTTCAAGTTCTGTTCGTCGGTTCTTGGTACATTTACCGCACAAGCTTCATCACTGGTAAGAGAATGTCCTGTTTGTGTTTCAATATTCTTCTCCAATTCATTATCGGTGCATTCAATCGGGACAGTCTTTTTATTTAAATCGTTATTTATGTTGCTAACCATTTCCACAAGATCGTCGACAGCCTTACAGGCAATCGTATTTCCCGTTTGTGGCTTAGAGGATTTCAAATCGCTTTGCTTCTTAAGAGAAATACTTAAATTACTGCTACTTGTAGTAGGCGAATTGTCCAAAGTTTCTAGCATTTCGGAAATGAACGGCGAATTAGCCTCTATTAAATCCTTTAACGAAGTCTCGTTCGGATCAGGCAACTCTTTAGAATCTTCAACTTCCATACTTCGAGGTTTTACATTCTGCTTTTCCAAGAATTCAATAAACTGTTCTTCGTAATTTTTAAATTGCTTATTGACTTTTTTGGTAGAAGACGTCGAAGCACTATTCGTTTTCTCCGATTGTTCGTTCACTTTATTCAGTGGAGAATATCTTATACACTTATCGTAGTCTTGCAACTCTACGTCATTTATCTGTACCGCCTTATTTATCAACGAGACAGGGTGGTTGCCCACGCCTCGGTCCGTGGTGCTTCTCTTTTTGAAGAAATTTATTCCATCCACTACATTTGCGGTACCAACCAGCTCGGATGAATTTATAATACTGTACTCTATTTCGGTACTAATCTCACTATCCGAGTCGGATTCGTTGGTACAAGTCATGTCAAGAGGTATATCTTCCAGCTTACCCTTTTTACGAACATTATTTTTGTCAGAAGAATGAGTAACATCCACCTTTGCTCGATATCTCTTCCACCTATTATATTCACGAACTATTCTGTCGTTGATACATGCTAACTGAGTTACAGTGTTGCGTATCTCGCGATGAAACTGTTTGATTAGAAGACGAGCGTCGTTCAGATCGTACTTTTTAAGTTCTTCCCGTTTCGAAGCATCGAACAAGCCTTGAAATTTTGTCTTTATATTAGCTAAAACAATATTGACTTCTTTACCATGGGGAAGCAACCTTTGATTCAGTGTTTTCGCCTTACGTCTACCTTGCACGTCTTGCTTCCTTGCGATATGATAATTATTCTTCGAGCTCACAAGAGCAACAGGTACTGCTTTGTTACTATTACCGGAATTCTTAGAACGTGAAACTCGTGACGGACCAACGATTGCCATATCTTCGGGATCACTTTCGATCTCAATAACATTTGAACTCTCCGTTCCGGAAGTCTTTTGTGATTCAGGCAAAGAGAAACGCGATCGATTTAATATGTTAACGTTTTGATTAGGTATGCTGACCATTGGAGCTGACGCCGAATGAGATGTCTGATATAAATGCAGTTGATTCCTTTTATTTGTCCGATTCATTGAACTAGGAAGTATACGTCGAAGAGGTACAGCAGAGGTCCCTGATTGCGAAACGTTAGGGTTTGCAATGACGTTCATAATGGCTGCATTGTACACTGTTAGTTGTTGAATCGTAGGCGGATTCACTCGATGCTTAACTGTATTTACTTGGGACTGTGAAATGATAGTACCATCTCCGCTAACAGTAGCGTTTTCGCATTCGACCATTGTTTGCTCACACGAGAGCAAGGACGGTAATAGTTCATTCTGATCGTGAGAACTGTCTTCTGTCGGCAATATATTCCTATTAGCAGAGAATCTCGGTCTTCCACGGCCCCTTTTTTTACGTTTCGGAACGGGTATCGGTACTACTTGTTTGGGTATATAAGTCTTGTCCTCTTCTTCGGAATTAGAGTCGTTTGTTCGACGCTTTCGTTTTCTTCTGCGCGGGCAACAATTCGATTCATCGTTGTTCATTTTCTCGTCTATATCTTCTTGAGATAACTTATTATTACCTTGTAATAATCTAAAAATGTTTAAAATATATGTGATTAAACTTAATTATTGTTTACTTTGAATTTTAACAGTTGTTATTTACCTATTTACTGTCTGAATATGCTGGAGCAAAGCCCAACAAATTGCTCTCGCACTATACAAGTCTGTGGGATCACAGACAAAACATTTCCACTTCTCGTCTGCTTCAATCTTTTTTCTCAATACGGGATCACAGTTTCTTTTGATACATTTGTTACAGAACGTATTACTGCAAAAGGAACAGCAATATAAATTGCCACCATTTGCACACCATCTACAAAACATATCTGTTGCATCGTCACCTGTAAAATATGATTAAAAAAACAACACAAAATCTAACTGCAATTTTTATACGCACATTCGAACAAAGTATCTACCTTGCTCAAAACTGCCATCTCCATAAAAGTCTCTGCATTTTGCGCACAGTAATGTATGTAGCACAGGATGCTCAAACATATTATTAGCGTCTGCAGGTGCAGACCCAATGTGTGCATCGCATGCTGTGCAATGTAGCCTTCGAAACCGTACAATTGCAGGATCTGAAACATATGAATTTCAAACTAAATACGCATGACATTTAGAAAAAAAAAAATAAAAAATTCTCACTTCAAAGCTTTACTGTTACAAATCTTGAAAATTCTTTTTAAAACCCTGTGCTGATCCAAAATGTATTATATAAAATACACAACAAAAAATGGGATACCACCCTAAATCAATATTGCACCCCTCTCAATAAAATATCACGCGAACTAAAAAATTATCTTAAACGTATCCAAGAGAACAACTTTTATTGCTCCATTTTTTTTTTTTTCATTTTAAAAATTCGCACATTTTTAAAATTGAAAAAATTAGCAAAAGTAGCATGCTGTACCAAGTGTCAGGTATAAGCCTATAAAAGAAAGAAATTAAAAGAAAATGAAACTCGATTAAATGTTATGAGTTTACCATAGCCAAGCATAAGCTTGTAAAAAGCGTACTCCTCTTGAGAAATAGGTGCTGGAACATTTGTCGTACTCGGATGTAGTTCTTTGGGAGTTACTGCAATATGAAGTAGGTTAGACATTATGTCTCATAATTTGCACAGAGTCGTTTCACAGGACTCTATAGTCCTACCGTTCTCTTTGCTGTCTACTTCCTTCACTTCATTCACTTGTACTTCGAGCATGCTCGAAATATCCATCGTTAACGTGTTTCTGATCGTGGTCACGCTCTACGATACGTTTCAAAACACAGGTTATCGCGCCGCCATTTTCCTGCGAGCGTACCGGCCTGAAATTTCGGCACGAGATCGTTCGAACGTTCAAAAAAGTATGCTTCGAAGAAAATCCCCTATCCGAGCGACTCCATGACGTTGAGGAAACGAGAGAGCTCCAGACGCTTTTAAGAAGCATTTTTCTTAAGGGATCTCGAGAGAAAAATTTCTCGATTTCCTATCAGAGTTTCTTGCTATGGCTATTAAAAACAATTTCTTGATAATTCATATAAAATATTGTCAATCTTTTTAAGATTCACACGAAGGAGATAATAACGATACTTAAGTTTAAATATTACATCGTACGAACGGAAACACAACTCACCCCTTTGTTCATCGCTGCGACCCAGGGAATGAATTTATTTACAAATGGCGACCGCTTTTAGGATTTAGTTGCAAAACGGTTCGGATCGATTGGAAATTTTTAAAAAAATATAGCCATGGCTGATAATACCGACGAGCGCGAGATAGCATCGTTGAAAAAATCGGCGGAAAAATTGACGGAGGAAATACAAAGCATGGCTAACTATAAAAGTCTTTACACTGAAATTCAGGTACACACAAAGTATCCAATTGTAGTCACCAACAGTGAGTATCTATGAATTTTTGAAACCAAGAAATTGCATATTCAGGGGCGTATTTATCTGTAACATAAAAAACAAAATTAGAAGTCAGGCTCCGAAGAAGAAAAAAGTCGCGCTCTTGATTTGGGAACCGGAAGTGCAAAGTATTGAAAAAAAAAAATTAAAAAACATTATTGATAATTTTCAT
>SMSQ01025856.1:20798-39637 GCA_019453375.1 Ctenoplectra terminalis | reverse complement strand
AAAAAAAAAAAAAAAAAAAAAACAATTACAAACTAAATATTTTTGTAGGATCTAGAATATTACGAAGAATTAAAAAATATGGTGCTACAGTACGATATCGTTATAGATAAATTAATAATAAAGGTGACGGAACTTTACAATTCTTCGATAAATTTCTAAATCATTTTTTAACTTTATCTTTTATTTTAGGATGTCCAACTAACGGCGCGAAACGACGATCAATATTTCGTGTTCGAAGATGTTTTATACAAAACAATGTTATGCTTCTCTCGTGACTCGGAAGTGTTGGCACCGGTCACGACCGATAGAAGTGCTGGAGGCCAAGTAATACACGCTGTTCTGCAGGGAAAACCGGCCACACTGGAAAACACCCTGGTTTTTCCGCCAAGTGGTGTGATTCCATTTCATGGGTTCACAATGTATGGTACAGAAAATTGAAATTAGTTTAAAAGTAATATGAAGAGGTCTACAATTATTGACAAAACTTATTGAAGGATAATATAAGTACTATGACTGTTAAAAAAGTATATAATTTTTTTAGCTACGCCGTTTTGTTACCTGTACGACGAGCCATGTGCAATGTATTATACCTTTAGAGCCTTTTATTTGCGATATTGGTTCCGATTGCACACAGTTTCTAGTCACGAGCAAGGTATCGTAGCATTGTGCCTACTTTTTGAAAGATTACTACAGTGCCATGAACCCCTGCTTTGGATCCATTTTAGAAACATTCATATACAACCGTAAGTTCAATCCCCTTTATTCATTCCTATAGTCATATAATTAATTAACGTTTGTTTTCAGGGTAAGAGTTGTTTTTAAATGGATCATGAGAGGCTTCAGTGGCCATTTACCGCCAGAGCAATTGCTTTACCTTTGGGACTTAATTTTGGGTTACGATTCCTTGGAAATTATCCCGTTGCTCGCAGTCGCAATTTTAAGCTTCCGAAAAGAAAATTTAATGCAAGTCAATAATCAACAGAACGTTGAGGTAAAAAAATGATTTAATTAATTATAGATTGTTGCGTTACTGATTGTTTATTTTCAGGCAGTCCTGGCAGATTTGTCTTCTCTAAAGGTTATTCCATTATTGCAGTTAGCTTTGTTAAGAGAATAACACCAAACAGGGAAGAATAAACATATTCTTTAATTGAATTTAAATTTAAAATTTAAGTAGGGGTAATGCTCTTGCGTTTGCGCGAATTGATACACGTTTCTGTATCTTTTTTATGATTCATAGATTACTATTACGAAAATTCAGATAAACGAGTTATTGAATGGCAAGGTAATCTTTGATGAGTGCTGGAAAAAAATGAGCGATTCAAAGAGCATATAAATTTGTGGACGTCGTTAATATCAGCGCTGAAATCATCGCCATTTCTTGTACATATGGCTGAAACGAAGACCAATACTGTCTGTACTCGCAGCTGATTTCGGAACGTAACTGGATACATACAGGGTGCCTTAAAAGTACGAATATACATGTGTTCAATAAAAATATTGTACGAATTTCATGATTATCCTAATAAACTGCAAAATTGCTGACTTTTTAATTTAGCAAATATACAAACACTTTCTTGTTTAATTTAAATAATTGTCAGCACAAGAACAACTTGGTAACCAAATATTATGTTTCTTTTTCTTATTTCATTATGCACATACATTGAGTACAGTATATATTACTTTTAGCTGTTTATTAATGCTCTTATTAAGAGCATGAAGTATTAAAGTACGATTGATCGAGAGGAAAATATGTTGGAACATTTTCACAGTACCCTGCTGAAAAAGTATCACAAACAAGTCGGATCTTTTTATGTTTCTTGTAAAAGAAGGTTCGTGATGCGGCTCCAGTCTTTTATTCTTTGTTTCAAATAGATCTTATTTTTTGTTTTGTTTTTTGGATCACACTGTATGATGCAACTTGTAATCGACAGAGATAGAAGACGTCTCTTGGAGGGGGACTTTCCTGTTTCCGCCTGTCAGCGTGAAGATCAGAGACGCCTACCTGCCATCGTCGTTGTGTTTATAGTAACTGGTGGTCTTTGCTGGATTTAATTCTGTGCTAATATCTCGTGAAAAGCGTGCGAAGCCACGCCGAACATCGGCTTGTGAGTAAAACAATCGCTCGATTTCATTTTTTCCTATTTCGGAAATCCCATTCGACTGTCATTGTTATTACTTGCGGAGGTACGACCAATAAGGGTGGGGTGGTTCTCACCCCCAAATTATTAGTCATGCACAGCTTTGTACCAATGTCGAAACCCTCTGTTAGCGTTATCTTCCAGATACGTTTGCGATGCGCTACCAACTCGTCTGATTGTGAAAATTTAATTAAAAATTCTGAAAAAAACAGAAATATCTTAATAGCTAGTTTTCATAAATTTTTTATTGAAAAAAATTATTCAAAGTTTCATGAATTAAAGAAGCCAGAAGTGAGTTGTTTATATGCGGCATTATTTCTACCAGATTACATGGTTTAAGCAGAAGCTGATCCAGAGGCTATATTCTCGAAAACGTCAAAATGGCTTGGCGTTTTAAAGCATCCAAGTATAAAAATGCAGCTCCAATTGTTCCTAAGCCAGAAGCATGCATTAGGGACATCTCAGTTGGCTCCTATCAAACCTATGGGAATAATATTGCAGCATCTGCTGCATTTATGGCATTTAATGTAGATCATAATGGTATATCCATATGTTCTTGCGTATCATATATTTTGTATTTTGATGTTACGCTAAATTTTTTGTTTATTGTAACTAGGATCTAATCTTGCTGTACTACCGCTGGAGGATTGTGGTAGAAAGAGCAAAACTATGCCTTTGCTTCATGCTCATGCAGACACGGTAACAGATATGGATTTTTCTCCATTTCATGATGGTTTATTGGCCACTGGTTCACAAGATTGTCTTGTAAGTTAAACTCGCTTAATAAATCTATTCGCATTCATTATTTAATTAATTATGTTATAAATTATTGCTTTGTTTATTTTTATAGGTCAAGTTGTGGCATATCCCAGAAACTGGCTTAGAGGAACCCCTATGCAATCCTGAATGTACATTCTCCCACCGTCAAAGAAGAGTGGAAGTAGTCTGTTGGCATCCTTCGGCTGAACACCTTCTTACAACAGTGTCATATACAAATCTATCTTTATGGGATGTGATTTCGCAACAAGAATTATTTTGTAATTAAAATATATTTTCTTCTAAATGAAATTTTCTTCAATAATTTGCAGTTTATTCAATACTTCTTTATTATATTTTCCAGCCAACAATGAACACACAGATGTCATTCAGTCTTTAAGCTGGAAGCAAGACGGTGTTCTATTAGCAACATCTTGCAAAGACAAACAAGTGAGAATCATAGACCCTCGTGCCTCCACTTGTATCGTCAATTCCTGTTCCAGTCATCAAAGTATCAAAGATTCGAGAATCGTTTGGCTGAATAACAGCGACAGAATACTCACTACCGGATTTGATGCAGCAAGATTAAGACAGGTTTATATAAGAGATTTGAGGCATCTAAATGAACCAGTTAAAACGTTGGAACTTGATTGTAGCACAGGGTAAGAATTAATTAACGAGATGTACACTAGAACCATTTGTACCATAATTCTAATACAGATTACAATTCCACAGAATTCTAATGCCCCATTTCGATCCTGACACAAATATGCTTTTCCTGGCTGGAAAGGGAGACACTACCATTATGTACATGGAAGTTATGGATAAAGATCCATTCTTAGTTGAAGGAATTCGTCATAGTGGAGAGCAAACTAAAGGGGTATGTTTGGTACCAAAACGAGCATTAAACGTGATGCAAGCTGAAGTCAATAGATTATTGCAACTCACCTCCAATATGGTGATACCCATTATGTATCAAGTTCCACGGAAAGTAAGTGGATTATACTATAAGAGTATAATTTGTAATGTGTTTCTTAAAGTTAAAAATTGTTGAACTTTTGATTTCAGACGTACAGGGACTTCCATGCAGATATATATCCAGATACAGTAGGCTGTATTGCACAAAATAACGCGGCAGCTTGGATCAAAGGGCATAATATGCCTGTTCCAAAAATATCATTAGATCCTGCCAAGAGAAATAAGGGGGAAGAACCCATCACCGTAAGTAGATGCTTCTACAGTTTTTGGATATTTCTTAGGCTTTAACAAAATTCATAGAGCATAGTAAGATTTCCGAGTAAATATAGAAGAATATCGATTGTTTTTTTTTTTTTTTTTATGATATAAAATGCATCATAATGGGATTTATCATTTTTTATGATTACGTGATTTCTTTTTAATTGCACGCTTATCATCATTTCATTTCATTACCTTTTTGCTGTCCATTTTGCTACTTTTGAAATAAGTTTTCAAAGACGTTTTTTTTTTCTTTCATTTTTTCAATGTGTTGTGTGATGTTCAATTGTATTTACGATTAGTTTTTATTACTGATTATATTATTAAACGAAAAATAGCAAAGTATCAGATAATGCAATTAAATGGAATGAAATTTATGAATATAGAATGAACAGTTTTATTTTTATCGATACATTGCTATTTTTGTGATGTTGTGTACATAGGAAAGTAATATAGAAGTAGAACATAATTTAAATATCCCAATTATTTGTACTGTAAATTTATATATTATGTTTTTTTATGCATTTCATTTAAAGACAGAAAATGAAGTTTTGGCTGATGATGTATAGTTGAAGATACAGATATAGCGAGGTCGTAAAGAAAGACCTTAAGCTATGACAAACTATTCATTTTTAATTATTAATTTCCTAATTTAATGCTCTAAACAAGGACAATAGTAAGTTTTCCATGTGGTTTTCGTAAGTTATCGTTTAAAATTATTTTCGTTAAGATCTGTCCATTGGTTCGTTAGCTATAAGCAATAATACCATTAAATTGTTTGTATCAAACGAACCACTGGGTGTATCTCAATGAAACATTTTTTAAATTACAATTAGAGGGCTGCGCTTTAATTTGAGACTGACTTTGATACTTGAGTTTATTTGTTATATTTATTTGTCCATCATTTTAAATAAAGCAATGTTTTTACTCTGACAACTTTCTATCTTCACAGATAATTAATTTTACAACCTCGCCATATCTATGCCTTCAGCTGTACCTTTTATTTTGCATCATTTGATTTTGTTTCCTCATGTTCTGTGTATATTTTTTCACGTTTCAGATATCCAATATATGTTTTATAATTTATGCGTTAGCACCATTCAAAGTGTTATTCCTGGCACGTGTAATTTAAATGGCAATTGATGTTCTGTAGCTTATTCTATCAGCGTAAGTAATCCTAAGTATGCCGCGCGAAACATAGCTACCCCTATGTTCTTAGAAAAACGCTTTTGTACCTACACCTTCCCTTTTTTGTACATATATTCTTAAATTTTTTTTCTCGCGTTCAGGCATTAAAAAAGAAAAAAAAATTATATATATATATATATATATATATATATCACACAATTACAAACGTGCAAATAGTATGTATGTATGCGTGACAAGCTTGTAGAAATTCCGCGGCGTCGATATCTCGTGTAGAAAGAAAATCTTGAGAACGGAAGTCGGACTTCGTTAGTTCTGTTCAAACGATTTGCGTCATTAAGGAATTTACCGTACCTTTAGGTACACAAGGGAAACTTAGCGACGCTGAAAGAGAACGAACGAGAGATAAAAGTGGAGCAGAAACAGCCTAAGCCTGTGTCGATCGCTGCACCGAAGGCCTACGCGAAGACTCAAGAAGCGAACGAGAAGGAGTTAATGCCCGAAAACGATATTGAGAAGATTGAAGAGCCAATGAAGATCGAGCTTGAAGATGACAAGAACAAAGTACAGAACGGAGGCCAAACGATACCACCGAAGCCTCTTCCAAGGTCCTCGAGAACTAATAGCATTTCAGAGGATGAACCGAAGCCGGTAGCTCGTCCTCGCACATCGCCGAGCGTGGGACCTGTAGTTACATCCGTTAACCCAAATGCGATTGGGGGATACAAGGTTGTAATCTGGTTATAAGAGAAAATAATAGCGTTAAGAAAAATAACCTTATCTAAGAAATGTTCTACTTCTGTATGCTTGATGATATCGTGTGCACTTATGTACCCGTTTCATTCATTCCATTACAATCATAACTTCATCATAAATACAGTAGTTCTCAAGTATAACGCTGGTTAGGGTAACGGCGATGAAAAAAATTTGTGATAGCTAGATTTTTACGCAAATTACTATTTTTACGAATATAATTTAAACAAATAATAATCCACGAGACTTAAAAAAAAATGCCAAGTGTTATCTTTCGCGTTATACAAGGACCTACTGTAATTCACTGTTAATAGAATTTGATTTAAAAAAATTAATGCGCAATATTTCCATTGTTTTTAGCCCCGACTCGGACCAAAACCGTTCCAAGCAAAGTCTGGTAGTCAGGAATTTTCATTCGACAAGATATTCTCGGTTCCTGTAGCGCCAAATAGCGATACCAATGGTTACCAGAACGACCTAAACAATCAAATAGAAAATAACACCGAACCAGAAAAGTCGCCGTCTTTTAATAACGAACGCATCAAGGAAGCAGAAAATGGAAAAAGCGACTCCAGTTCCTTGGAGGAGGACGCAAACTCGAGTGACTCTGGTTATAAGCCTAAAACGCCGAGCACGGCGGAAAGGCGCAAGGTTTTTGAAATAAAAGTGAAAGACGAGTCGCCTGAAAATGAGGATCTTGGAAACTTCGAACGAGGAAATGCTAATAGGAACTCTATTGCCGAGAGAAGAAGGCTTTACGAGAGTCGTTCTGTATCTGTAACTGATGGAAATTTAGCAGAGAAGGCAATGGGATCGCCAACGATGTTGAGACGCAGAGATTCGTTTAAAACAAAAAGCGAAGTGATCAAAGAAGAAGAAGTTAAAAAAGTGATCACAATGTTGCGCCAACAGAGCATGGATCCGCGACTGGAGAAGGTTGATAATTCAGTAACGCCAACGCCTAAGAGAACATCCACCGTGTTCGGTAAGAAGAATATAAAAATGTTAACACGTTTATAAAATATTAAGTCTTTTTATGAAAGGAGTATCTTAATGATTTATATTTGTTCTATACAGGTAGGGTATCTAAATTCCGGCACTTGAAAGGTACTCCTGGTCACAAGTCTACACATATTGAGAATATAAGAAACATTAGCCGACAGATATCAGGAGAATGTGATGGGTTTCATGGTAATTCATATTCTTTATAATATATTCCACATTTTATATAAGACATTTCTTTTCACTGGATTAATATTTTATTCCAGCTAATTCCGACCGAGTCGCTGTACCGCTTAGTGGACCAGGTGGTAAGATAGCAGTTCTGGAATTGAAGAAGACCGGAAGATTACCGGATGGTGTAATGCCAGCATTGGTACACGGTGCCACTGTAATGGATTTCCAATGGAATCCATTCGATAATCAACGATTAGCTGTCGGTAAAGAATTTATCAATATTTTCTTATTATCCTAATGTTTTGTTACAAGAAAATTTATTAAGATATCTATTTATTAATAGCGTGCGATGATGGAATGATACGGTTATGGGAAATACCAGAATCTGGATTAGCAGAACCAACGAACGAACCGAAGCACATCATAAAAGCTCACACAGACAAAATATATTTAATCAAATTTCATCCATTGGCATCGGATGTTCTGGCGTCAGCCTCTTTTGATATGACCGTTAAAATATGGGATCTGATGCTTCTATCGTCTTGTGAAACGGCAGTCGCAAAAATAACACTCATGGGACATACCGATCAGATTTTCAGTCTAGCATGGTCACCGTGCGGTCAGTACCTCGCGAGCACGTGCAAAGATGGAAAGTTGCGAGTTTATAAACTGAGATCCAGTGACGTACCGGTTAAAACCGGGAAAGGGCCTGTTGGTACTAGAGGTGCACGAGTTGTGTGGGCATTGAAAGGACAATTTCTGGTTGTGATGGGTTTCGACAAGTATGTATGACAAGAATGCTTTCATAGTTGTTTAGGACTATGGTACAATAAATTGTTATTATGTATATTTCCCCGCAGGGTATCAGAAAGGCAAATATATGTGTTTAAAGCGGACAATCTTAATACTCCATTAACTACGGTCGGATTAGACGTGTCGCCTGCAATTTTAATGCCATATTATGACGA
Organism: Ctenoplectra terminalis; assembly: GCA_019453375.1. NCBI lineage: Eukaryota > Metazoa > Arthropoda > Insecta > Hymenoptera > Apidae > Ctenoplectra > Ctenoplectra terminalis. The sequence continues at coordinate 31,461 of SMSQ01025856.1, read as the reverse complement.
AGACAGTTCAACCCTTTTCTTGACGGGACGCGTAAGTTTTACTTTTCATTATAAAGTTTCAGATATAATGAGTAGATGTTTGTTTTTTACAGAAAGATATATTTTTAGGGCGATTCAACGATATATGCTTTTGAGGTAACGGAAGAACCTCCATACTGTTGTCCGCTTAGTCACCATCGATGTAGCAGTTTGCATCAGGGCCTGTCGTTTCTTCCTAAGAATAAGTGCGATGTTGCTAGCGTAGAATTCGCGTCGGCTTTAAGATTAACGAACAACACGATAGAGCCCTTGAGTTTCACTGTTCCACGTATAAAGGTAAGTTCATCGTGATTTTATGAAATTTCAAGGGAAGCAAACTAATTGTAATTGTTTCAGAGCGAACTTTTCCAAGATGATTTGTTCCCGCCAACGAAGGTTACATGGAAACCAACCATGACTGCCACTGAATGGTTTAGTGGAGTTAACAAGCAAGCTTGTAGAATAAGCCTGAAACCACCTGGCATGGACAATTGTAAGTAAAGAATCGCATTACTTTTATTATTAAAAAAAATATTTTCATTAAAAATATGTGCTCTTTATGTGCAGTATCTGAAAATCAAGGCCAAGGAGTTGTTACCGCACCAGTCGCAGCGAAACAGCAATCAACGACTCCATTTTCTGTATCTGCACAACCTTTCATCAGACTTGGATGGAATCCTGACGTAAAAGCTAAACAAGAAGAGGTACGTAATGTTTAAGAACAATTTAGCACGAATTATAACATAATCGTAGTGTGTAATCAAATATAAAAATCAAGTGCAGAGTGCTTTTTTTTAACTGTTTCAGTATGTATTTTACCTTTTTTTTTTTGTTTTTTTAATTTTTAATGCTTCTTCTGACTCGTTAGAAATTGCTCGAACAATTATCTACGAAGCTGTATTGAATTTTTAAAGATAAATTAAAAAAGATTTCTTGCTATATATCTTCTTTTTGTCTAAGCGTATTGTTAATGTGTGTGTGGTAGCTCCAGAAAACTATGAGCAACTTTGTGGGAGATGTAATACAATGCTCCTTGGAACAGGATCACATGGAAGGGGTAGAGGAGCACGAATGGGTGGGTAATATTTGTTGTAAAGTCGTAATCTGAAATAATTTCGATCGTTATTGGTACACGAAATAATGTTGATACATTTATAAAATTTGAATGTTCTAATTACAGGATGAGTGAAGATTGCGCGGGATCGGTAGGTCATTAAAATAAAGCGGTAAGATAAAGTAAATTTAAATGTAGCTGTTCGAAACGTAATTTATTTGTAAGTTAAAAGCCACGGCATAAGCGGAAGTATTTCGATATTAGCGTCGTACATGGTAAGAGATATTTATAATTGGAATGATACTTCCAAAAAAAAAAAAAAAATTTCCATTTGAAAAGGCTAACGATACGTGTGCGATTTGTTCAATTGTGGTAATTATTTAACATAGGTATAATTACCCGGATTATCGCAGCAATTTAATTTGAAGAAAACGAAGGACTGAAGATATTTAAATGCTTTCAATTTCACGTTAAAATTGTCATATTATAATAATTCAGTGAAGACGTCCTTGTAAAAAAAAAAAAAAAAAGTGATGCAATTACAGTCCTTGTCATAAATAATTTCTATTAACTGTCATTTCATGATTCACTTGATATTAAGAATGATTTCATAGAATAATTGTCGTAAGATCTGTACTAGAAATTTAGAGTTATAGATATTCACGAGAACCTATCAGAATTGGACAATAGTTTCGACTACATGTTTAAGAAGTATCATCATATTTAAGAAACTATGTGACTTTAAAATTACTGGTACTATGCCGAAGTGTGCTTCGTGCACCGAGTGAAAACGAATCTGTTGAATTATTTGGTTCTCTTGTTTGTAAGGTTTGAGAATGCTTTAAAGTATGCCATTTATGATTTGAAGATACAAGAAAGTTTAGCGTGTTAATTGGAAATGGGCATTGCTTGAACAAATACTCTCATAATTTCTTTCGAATAAAAAATTATCGAGTAACTTTTTTTTTTTTTTTTTTTTTTTTGTTGAACTTCATTTAAACAACAAATTATTAAAAAAAATTNTCCCGACGAAATGATATATGATTTATATAATATATATCTATTAATGCGACGTATCTTTCTTTATTTAACATTATCAATGATAGTCTCAGTGTATACATTATTGTAATGTAACCATCATACGTGTGATACTAGCGAACGATACTTTTTTCATGAATCAGGAATAGAAATTTTTACGGTACATCATAATACACGCACATGCTATATGAGATAAACGATAGACGATAAGTCAACAATTATACACACGGTACATGCGAAGTATACACGATAAATGATTGTACGTTCAACGTTTTCCACGATCTAAGCGTTAATCCAACGACTGTGTCGAATATAGCGAATAAAACAACTTTTATACTCTTTCAATAGCGCCAAAGTATTTGTAAAAACAAAAAGTCGAAGATTCACCGAATGTACTATAATGTGAAACCATTTTTTCAATTCATTGTGCGTTCTACGATAAAACGTTGAAGCATAAATTCCATGTTTATTGGTAGCAAAAGAAAAAGAAAAGTGTTTTAGATTGCAGGTAGTATAAAGATACGTATTTTGTCTATGAAATATACACTGAACTTATACTTTTTAATGGTCTAATAGAAATTAAGAACGATAAAATGATTTAACATTCCTACGAAATATATTTGTTTAGAATTTTGTACAAACGTATTCCACTCTATTTAGATAGACCATTTTTTAATGCAGTAAAATAGTCTAATTATCTGTAACGATAGTTTCTTGTAACTACTAAGAATATAATGGTGTTCCTACACGTGCGATTGAAAGCAGTTTTTGTATGGACAAAGATCCCTCCACTTTAGTGTATCAAGTTTTAATAAATCTACCAGTGTACATGGAATTTACGCTCTCATGCGTGAATTACGCACATTTTATACTTTTATATTTGAACATCGGTAATTTATTACTCGTGTGTAAAAAGAAGAAAAAAAATTAATCTGATGGTGCTATGCCCTTTCGGTAAACCCTAGCTTGTAATCGCCAGAAGTACGATCAACCCATAATATTTGTTCTCCTATAAAAGTCACGATCATTGCTCAGTTTGCTCAACGATCCAAAGTAACATTCCAATTTTGTATTTTTTTTATGAAAAGGGCACAGAATCATGAACCACAGAGAAAGAAATTAAGGAGGTGCCAAAGATTTCATACAGTTGAAAGAAAGAAAGAAAGAAAGAAAAAAGACAAAAAGCTCATGAATTAAGTTTCCTGTAGGATGGATTGAAAATCTTGAAACATTTAAGAAAGTTACGTATATTTTTCTCTACAATTCTCATGCACGTTTTTGTACCGTTTTAGAAACATAAGATTCTCCCTGATAAGTAAAAAGTAACAACAAAACTTTTATACGCATCGAGAGTAAAAAAAAATGGAACAAAGAGGAACAAGGTAATACTTCGCTATAAAAAAAAAAAAAAAAAATGTTGCCATTTGCATCGTCCGCGTTGTGATTCACATTTGTATATCTAAATAATCATCCGTCAGATATTCTAGAACTGAGAAACGTCATTGTTGCATATTTTTATTAGCCTTATCTTTTTATGCCATCATATTTTTCCGTAGCTTTATACATAACACGCGGATCGAAAGCCATATATATAAATAGTATTATGTAAAAATGATATCTCGGAAAGGTATCATAAGTTGCAAAAACTTGTTTCGTTTATAACTTTTAATCCTTTTCCATTGCCCCATAAAATGAAACAATGAATGTAATAGAATAAAAAATACGTAAAAATTGTTTCTAACTTATGATGCTTCTCATAAATATTATATCACGTGGAACTCTTTAACACTGTGAGTTTTCTCCTTCACTATAAACAGTAGATTTATAATCACACTTAATAATTAATGCGATCTTTCGTAAGCTGCGATTTGAAGATCTTACTCGGGAAAATTATTTCGATTGCAACAAGAAGTTTCTTAGTATTCAATATTGCCCCTATGACTGATCGCTAAGTAATTTTATCATGTAGTGACATACCTTTGTATCGACCTTATACCTCTTACATGTATTTCACTTATAAAATCTTTTTATCAAAGATGTATATTCGATGTGTTCGTATGTTTCTACCCTCATATTATTTATTAAACGTCGTTTAAAAAAATGTTATATATTTATTACTAATTATTAAAACAATTTTAATAATACAATTTAAAAAAAATATATTTTAGGAATGTTTTTATTTAAATTTATATACGCAAATTTTGTACGAAAAAGTAGCTGTTTTTTTTTTTCACACTTGCTAATGAAAAGTGTAACAACGAAATAATTTATACACAGATGAACATTTTAGATAAAGAATACATTTTTATTTGAACTTGTGCAAATCATCTACTATACCCAACTCGATCTCTTGGAATTAATCTAAGTTCCGATCCATGTTTAAGAAAAATGTTTCCTGAAATCAATTAAATTATACGAGTTATTTAAAAAATTTCAACATTGTTTTAGAATATATTAAACCTACCGGCTGTTTGTTGTGGATTGATACCTATGCCATCGTCTGTGATTATTGCAGACGTTGATGGGGACACTTTAAACTCTTCAGCCGCAAACTTTAATACAGCTGTGAACGGTGTGTTATCTGGCACGCTGAGTCTACAATTAAAAATGCATAATGTTAAAAATTACCCAGAATTTTTTATTCGAGTTACAAAATAAATGAAAAATGTTGATTTAAAAAATGAGAGTTTATACAAACAATTATTAAAAAAAAAAAAAATAAGACAAAAAATTGATCCAATTAACTCTGTATAAACTCTCTTTTCCCTTTAATGATTATACAAGGATTATGCTATTACCATCCAATATCATTTTCAACTTTATGCCATATTGTACCATTGGGATGTGTTTTAACTAATTGCATTCTGTTGTGTATTATTTCTGAAATTTCTGCAGGACCATTTAACAACATTTCTACTATTATGACAAGATGCTCGTATTCAAATTCACAGTTCGATGTCCAATGGTTTTCAACTTGTTTCATATGACGTGCAAAATAAAATACACTATCAAGAAAATTTGTGTAAAGTTCCGAATGGTTTCGCATTAAATTCCAAAATGAATTCCTTTTTACATTTACAAAAGCTAAGCAAATGTTTGGATCGTTTCTCACAAGCTCGCTTGATAATACCTGAATTATTAATTGTTTGATTCTATTGTTGTTATTTAAGTCAACAGCAAATTGGACCAATTTTGAATGAAAACCATCGTTAACCATTTTATAAATGCATTCTAATACTTCGTACTCGTTATCACTGCCAATAAAAAATTCCCAAGACATGATTAAAGCTTCGTCTTGCATGTCCGAAGTAGAGACATCTAACTTTTCTAAAGATTCTATAACTATATTTGTACATACTCCGTTAATTAATACGCGATTCAAAAAATCATTCAGCCTATCACTGCCACAATATTCAACGTATAATTTTAAGAATTCGTCCACAACATCAGTCGATATAACACTGTCTTTCAAATAGACCTCTAATAATTTATCACAGGCATTTTTCAATTCCGAGCATTTGTACAAATTTGTTCTACCTTCTTTCAACCAATGACTATGAAGATTATTCTCGAGAGCATTTTCTTTGCCTAACTCGTGCGCTTTACCAATTGTAATTTCAATAAATTGAGCGCATTGGAAAGCTTTGACAACATTTTCAGCGTTTGTTTGCTCACAAATACTCGGGTTCTCAACGAGAACAATAAATGTATCGAACGTTTTCAATATTTCTTGAAAATCGAACTCTGACATATTCGTGTAATTTGTTCTTTTTTTTGTAAACGTATAAAAAATGATTTTTAAATGTTACGATTCGATAAAATAATAAGTCGAATCCGTAACTAAACTTACACTTTAAATGGCAGTTTTGGATCAGAGGTAAGAGTTATTTTAAAAGTAACTTTAGACCTGTAACAAATTAATATTCTTGTTAACAACTGTCAAAAAATTTTGTCCAGTTAAATGGTAAATATTATAGAAACATATGTTTAACAATATTATACGCATTTCTGAGTAATATGTTAATTTATGTACTCATTATTTTTTTCTTATTATTTTCTAAGGAATTTTATTGATCAGAATACATACGCCATAATTATTTTACCACCGTTTTATTAAAGGTTTTTTTTATATGCAAGGTTCACTTTGAAAGGAACATTAACCATAACCAGATCTGGCGTACTTGATTACTATGCAAGGTACTCAACATGAACGTATGATGCGTGCAATGCGCACGCGTAAAAATTAAATATCAGTACAGTGTACGAACATTTCTAAATTTGCAAAAAATTTCTATAACATTTCCAGTTTGTCTATTTTACAAAACAAAATAAAAAAAGTTACAAATTGCTTTACTGCGATTAAAAAATTATACCACGTATACTTCGTTAACGAACTTAAAAGTTCGACAGCTGTATCTGTAAAATATTCATTTACATATTTTATTGGAAATGTAAAACTACCAATTCCAATAATTCGAAACTGAAAAATTTATGTTTCAATAATGAAATATTAAAATTTATATCGTTAGCTTAAAAACGCGTTTCGCAAGCGATAATTTTCCGCGATACCTTACCGTACTCTTATCACGGATAATTTAAGTATTTGATCAGCACAACTCGGTCAACAAAAATTAATACAAATAAAAGAGACGTATTTAATTCTTTTAGGATCAGAAAATTGTAGAAAACACTTGTTAAAAAAATAGATTTTTATAACGGACACACCATGAAAGGACACACGCTTCTACGGAACGGAATAAAATTTATTTTTACGTAAAAATATACAATTACTATATATATATGATTCGTGTTTCTATTTTCGCAAATAACGGAGATAACAATAGATGATTATTTGAAACCTAAAAGGGTTAAATACAGTGAACATGCTTTACAATTTTAAATTTCGTACCAAGCGCCAGTGTTCACTTTGGTAGAGCATACGTTTGCCATTTATGACGTGTACCGTGCGATTTAACTTACACACGTACGTGTGTACAGTCTTTTTCTAAGTACTTTTCAATTAAAATATTTTCTCCAATTATTGAATTGAGTAAATTAACGTACTCCCGCGTCCAGCGAACAATTTAGCGGCAACAACGACAATGAATACAACTCGTGCTCGTTAGACAATCGATTGTAATAATTATGGAAAGAAAATATAATTAATTAAGATTCGCTATATTTTACCTTCGGTACCGAATTTTTTTTTCATGAATCAATTAAAAAGCATTCGACGGTTCAAGCTTAGAGATCGCCACGCTGCGGCTTATCGCTTGGCAAGTAGTGCGATCGTGCCATTAATGCTGCACCAGTGTATTGCACTCCATAGTTTCGGTGCATTAATTTATATCTGCGATACAATGCAATAGGTAGTAGCGCGTAGAACGCGTTTCAATAAGTTGTACGTTGGAAAAACCACGGAAAAGTTGATCCTTTTCGTGCGATTCGAACGGTACGTTGGAGGAAAAAAAAAAAAAAAAAAACGTACTGTGCAGGTTAGACACAATTGAACGATCAGCCGAAAAGTCCAATGCAAGCGCGATAAAATAGCTATCAGGTTTATTCGCAGACAATAAGGACAGACGCAGAATGGATAATAGTAAAGTGGATGACGAGAATCAGCGTAATATTAATGACGGGGATTGGATTTGTCCCGATTCTCAGTACGTAATTTTCTACAGACGACGTCGCCTTGTATGAAATCAGCTTTACGTTTTGTGATCGAATTTTACGCATAATGCTTGTCAATTATATCGAGTCGCTATTGTTTTGTACCACCGCTACGTTGATGAATAATATTTATTTTAACTTTATATTAAGAACGTTTGATATGTAATAATATTTACCGAGTAAAGTTTATTAATTATTAAATAAATAATTATAGGTAGCTGTATTATTTTTCTAATTGAAGTATATCATCGTATCCCCTGTACTTAAGTTTTATTTATGTTGTAAGAAANAAAAAAAAAAAAAAAAAAAGCGTACTGTGCAGGTTAGACACAATTGAACGATCAGCCGAAAAGTCCAATGCAAGCGCGATAAAATAGCTATCAGGTTTATTCGCAGACAATAAGGACAGACGCAGAATGGATAATAGTAAAGTGGATGACGAGAATCAGCGTAATATTAATGACGGGGATTGGATTTGTCCCGATTCTCAGTACGTAATTTTCTACAGACGACGTCGCCTTGTATGAAATCAGCTTTACGTTTTGTGATCGAATTTTACGCATAATGCTTGTCAATTATATCGAGTCGCTATTGTTTTGTACCACCGCTACGTTGATGAATAATATTTATTTTAACTTTATATTAAGAACGTTTGATATGTAATAATATTTACCGAGTAAAGTTTATTAATTATTAAATAAATAATTATAGGTAGCTGTATTATTTTTCTAATTGAAGTATATCATCGTATCCCCTGTACTTAAGTTTTATTTATGTTGTAAGAAAGATGTATGTATTGACAATGTGAAAGTAAAATAATAAGATGCTTAAGACTAACTTAATTAATTTGTTAATACAATTATTCAGATTTTAAGATACTACTGTGTACCTGTTAAATGTTAATGTTAGAACTGTTATCACGATGTTAGATGATATTTTAATATCGTTTAATATTTCAGATGTGCCAATGTAAATTTTGCCAGAAGAAACTCTTGTAATCGATGTGGAAAAGGTATATAATAGTCAATATGGTAATGTATGACTTTTATGTAATTTTTCTTAGAATAATATCTCGTCAATAATCCGTTTACGTTGTAACTTTAGCGCTACTTTATTAATGCTACGTATATGTATTTATTGATAAAAAATATTTTCACGCAGACAGAGGAGAATGCCCTAAGAAAAAAAAGCTAGGACAAGAAATTGGCAAAGCAGCTGCAGAGAAAAGTAGAGGATTGTTTAGGTAGACGGTAGAAACATAAATAAAATCTCTAGTGTATGAAACAAATTTAAAACAATAATTTAACAAAAAAAGAAAAAAAAAATAGCATCGTAACTGTAATTTTATCATTATTCTTATTTAAATGATTAGTATTTTTATTTCATATTTAATATACAGAGTTGTACAATATATCATATATCTTTCTTTAACTTTCAATGTACCTAGTATTTTTGTAAAATATTTACAAGAAATAAATACTATAGATACACGAGTAACAAGGCAAATGATCGTGTACTATGATATTTGTTTTAGTGCTGATGATTGGCAGTGTAGTAAATGTGGAAACGTAAACTGGGCCCGACGACAACAGTGCAACATGTGTAATGCACCGAAATTTGGAGAAATCGAAGAGCGTACGGGATACGGTGGAGGATATAATGACCGGGGAGTTGTCGAGTACAAAGAAAGGAGAGATGACGATGATGAATACGATGAGTTCGGGCGTCGTAAAAAGAAACGGAAGATCGAAAACCGCTCGGACGATGATTCCAAAGATTCTAGGTATAGCAGTCCACCGCGAAATAAACCCAAAGACGAAGACAAAAGAAACGTAGTGGAAGAAGAAGAAGAACAAAACGTAATTCAATAAGCTTGCTTCACCAACAGTTCGCAACGAAACGATTAAGGATATTAAACGTATTTTAATTTCCAGGACGAAGAAGAAGAAGAGGAAGACGACGAAGATGGCGATTTATCCAAATATGATCTTAGCGAATGGGACGACTTCGCGGTTAAGAAAAAGTAAATTTTCACGAGATTAATATATTTGTGACCAGTATATTCACACGCTATTCATTTTTAGTACGAATGGGAGCACTGCATCTTTAGAAGAGCAACAATCAAGGTAATGGTACAAATAAAAATTTTAAAAATCTATGCAATCGTTAAATAATTCGAGGAAATATGATTATGTTAATTAGAGAAGTTAATAAACGTCTTTGCACAAGCGTAACATTTTTTTTCTTTTTTTCTTTTTTTACAGAGACAAAGACGATTGGCGCGATTCGGGAACATCCAGTCAATGAGAAGACGCGCAGAAGGAAAGGTTTGACTTGGGTTTCGGGTATAAAATTGATTGCGACAATGAATCGCTATATTGATCGATGAAATTGCTAAACGACACTTTTGCCATATGCCTTTTAGAGACAGTATTATCGAATCTCCTATCGTAAACTAGTAGATGTTAGATTAACAATGGCATGGTCAAAAGGAAGATATAAATTTAGCAAGCCTGAGGAATTCACGATACAATACTCGTTAAATGAATGATTTTTTACAGGTGAGAGGAAATCCCCAAGAGCGAAAAATTGCTCGACAACTAAGAGATATAACACAACGCAACAAATTTAGTGATTTAGCGAGCACCTTTGGATAAAGTGATGGACAATATACAACTTATTGCAAAGGGAATCGATTAACAAATAAGCTTTACATTTCGTGACTGAATTCATAGCTTCGTTTGACTCTATGGATGGAAAGTGAAATGTAGGTTACCTATTTGCGCAATATTGTCTTAAATATTGCATAGTAATGCGAAAATTCGTAAAATACTTGGCGCAGGTAGAATATTTCGCTAGTAAATGAAATCGAAAAAAAAAAAA
>SMSQ01025856.1:0-20410 GCA_019453375.1 Ctenoplectra terminalis | reverse complement strand
AAAAAAAAAAAAAAAAAAAAAAAAAAAAAAAAAAAAGAAAAACAGAATGAAACCTGTAATTCTGACATAATTTTATGGATGATGTGTTACACGACTTGTTGTAAAAGCTCTGAATTACGAACTCGTAGAAGAAATCTTATTTCTAACTGAAAATATAAAGTCTTCGAGAAGGCTCTCTATCATCATGTTACACTTTTAAAAAAATTCTCTATTTATGTTATCACAAAACGCATGACGTTCTCGTAGCAACGTCACGTTGATTCGCTTAAAATATTGCTCAAGCTGCTTCGAAAAAAATTTTTTTTCAGTTTTATTTTTTCTTTTTTACCTCGCGCTTTTTCTCACTTTCTCGCTCTTACTCTCTCTTTTTCTCTTTTTTTCATGCACAACACCTAATGATTAAATAAACGTAATGTAGTATTAAAGAATCATTCCCTAATGAATATAGATATGTATTGATGTTTTCGGAATGAAGAGAAAAAGGATACATTTTTCTGCTTTGACTATCACAGATCCAAGTAAAGTGGAAGCAGCCTGCTTTTTAAATCGAGCAAAATCACGACATGAAGTCGCCATGTCTGAAAGCCTGCGTTCGGTTCTTGACAGGCGAAAAAAAAAAAAAAAAAAAAAAAGTTATCGAAAAGTCTCTGACGTCCGCTCTCAGATAACCACAAAACTCATTATCGATCAATTCTGATACTGACTTCTTGTAAATATCTTTATTTTTCATTTATAATAAAAATCATTCATCAACAACATAATTGTTCTTAGTCAATTATTCTTTTTTTCTTATAATCATTAAACTACGTGGGGTCATGATTATGCACAGTGTTGGTCACGAGGGGGAATCTGTGAAGGGAGTAGAAGGGACGGGCGATACTGTTTTAAGGAGTATGTTGCAACAGGTATATATATCGTATATATGTACAATTATGAATTTGAGCTTGCTTGACTGCGTATTTTTTTTTTTTTTCTTTTTTTTTTAAGTATTTAGTGATAAAAGGAAGGATGAATTGTTCACCGGCGTATCTTCTTGTCGTTCCTTCGAATACTTCGTTAATTCTCGCACAATTACTTTATCACGAGCAACTGTTCGAATAAAAGGGAAGAGGAAACGCATTTATATCCATCTTTACCTTCTTTTTTTTTTTTTTCTTTTTTTTGTTAACGTTCTTTCGTTCCTTTTTTCTTCTGATTCACGAAAGTCTCTAGTAACGATCACCGTATATTCCGATCGACGAAATAACGATTACTACGAAGAAATCAGATTTTACATTAGTATTTACATGAATCGCGTAACGATACGCGACATTCGTAATATGTTTCCAATTTACAGAGAGAGAATTCTGATACGAAAACGATATCCTCTAAGACGATGGAACAGATTTTGGAGACGCGAGAGACATTAAAAAGGCTTTAATGTCGTGATTTAAGAATAAAACGCTTATCGATATAATAACACATACATAAACAACACCGTAAATAAAGAATTGAACGAGAAATCTCGTTACCACGCCAGTCGCGATAAACCATTCCGCGAAAAATGGTGTACCATTAATTATTCTCCATAATTATCCATCACATCAACATTAGAACCTTAACAAATTCGACTTCTTTGTCCTTTACAAGATCGCGCGCAATAATTTTATATAAAGTTTTACATTCTCGGAAAATGCGTATTCGTTCTCATGATCAATCAGAATTGTCCCTGGATTAATAAACGCAATTGTCGAAAAGGACACAGAAAGGCCACCACAATCATAAATCATTGCCGTCACATCTATTTCCGATCAGACAGGCGACACGTTTTATTTCGGCATGAAGAACTGCTGATGCGAATGCGAATTCGGCGGCGGATGTAAATTAGGATGCGGTGGTCCGCTACCCCTTGTTCCGGTAGCATAAAGCTGTTGCTGGAAGTTATGGAATTGTTGAGCATAATTCGGATCCGACATACTAGGTCCACTACCGACGAACGGGCTGTTCTTGAAATTACTAGTAGCACCACCCATGCTCGGAGGTAATGGCTGAGTCGCATCCGGGGGAGGTCCTAATCCCATGGGACTGCCTTTACTGCCAGATACGTACATGCCAGGGTTCGGTTGATTGGGAACTTGCGATACCATGTCAGGTGGGAAGACTTTATCTGGATCCATCGAACCGCCTGGAAAGACACCACCACCAACCATGTGTTGCATTCGCATTAAATTAGGCTGAGGTCTCATGTTGCCGACAGGTCTCATTGAAGGATGCACACCAACTGATGTATTCATCGATTGTCCGTCCATCCTTGGAGATCCTCCCATGCCAGGAAGTCCACCGCTCATGGTTGATGGCATGCCGCTATGCGGGCCCATACTGTTCGGTACACAACCGTTCGGGAAGTACTGAAGATTTACAGACGGTGTGCCCATCTTTGATTCTAAATTAGACAAGGGATTCGTGAATCGTTGAAGGAAATCCAAGCTCGGTGGCCCTCTGGGCGTGTGACCAACGTTGGGCCTTGCCGGTAAATATTGTATCGTATTCGGAGCACTGGGTTTCACTTGAACGTTCGCTCCATTATAAGGACTAGGTCCAGTCACATGTCCCGTCATTAATCTAGGCGGTGGTGCGTGAGGATCGCCACCGGGATACCCGCCGGTCGCGTTGCCCGAATGACTACTCATCATACCGTGACCCATAATAGGATGTCCCATTTTGCTAGGTACACCGGGACTTCCTGTATGCGAAGTCGTTGGACTGTAGCTTGTCGGTGGTCCCGCCAGACCCATGCACATTCCTCCTACTTCGCCCGGTTCACTGGTCGGACCACCCATGTGACAACTTCCGTTCATTTCGCCGCCCATTTGCATCATATGCATGCCGTGCGGATTACCGAACTGCATCATCCCAGTATTTCCAGAATGAATTGGTCCTTCGTTACCTAACGAATTGCTAGTTGCCGTGTTAGTAAGTTGCTGGCTCATCTGAGCCAAGGAAGTTATGGGATCAAAATGATTTGTACTCATTGCGGTTAGACTGCCGAGTCGCCCTCCGATATTGTTGGGATTAAGAGGCACATTGTCTGAAGGTTGACTCACATTTATAGACGGTCTTCCGCAAGGGAAGGAGGCGCTTGGACCTCCCAGAGAAGGTACTACCGATGGGTTTCCGGAATTATTTGGATTCGTAACCGTGGACTGTTGCTGTTGCTGTTGGGGCTGCTGCTGCTGCTGTTGTTGCTGCTGTTGCTGTTGCTGTTGGGGCTGCTGCTGCTGCTGTTGTTGCTGCTGTTGCTGTTGCTGTTGGGGCTGCTGCTGCTGCTGTTGTTGCTGCTGTTGCTGTTGCTGTTGGGGCTGCTGCTGCTGCTGTTGTTGCTGCTGTTGCTGTTGCTGTTGGGGCTGCTGCTGCTGCTGTTGTTGCTGCTGTTGCTGTTGCTGTTGGGGCTGCTGCTGCTGCTGTTGTTGCTGCTGTTGCTGTTGCTGTTGGGGCTGCTGCTGCTGCTGTTGTTGCTGCTGTTGCTGTTGCTGTTGGGGCTGCTGCTGCTGCTGTTGTTGCTGCTGTTGCTGTTGCTGTTGGGGCTGCTGCTGCTGCTGTTGTTGCTGCTGTTGCTGTTGCTGTTGGTGCTGCTGCTGCTGCTGCTGCTGTTGTTGTTGCTGCTGTTGCTGTTGTTGGGGCTGGGTTTGTTGTTGCTGAGTATCTTTCGTCGATGGCGGAGATGTGTCGGGTTTTGTGGTGGGAGACGCTGGTACAGTTCTTGGAGGACCCATACTATCTGGTATATTGGTGTTGTGCGATGCTGGACTACTTTGTGCACTCGCACTCGACTTATTTCCAGGTTTTCCAGGATCAACCGGAGTGTGCGGAGCACCATTGCCTGGTGTGTGCGGAGTATGAGGAGTATGTGGACTGTGCAAGGAGCCTGTGAAGCCACGATTCATGCTATCCATCTGAACCGGACTCGCACCTTCGGATCTAGTAGGAAACTGATTACTACTGTCCAAACTTCCTGGCAAAATTCTGTTCGGTATCTCTGTATTGCTGGCCGTGTTTCTGAAGACACACAATGATATACAATTAAATACCTCTGTTGAAAGATAAACAATGATTAAGCAATTAATTAAAATACACTTACGTAGATAAATTGCCGTCTTTCAGACTTGTATTTGGTTGCTTTTGTATAGTCAATTCCTGTCCCTCGAAGGTGTTGAGATACTGAATCTGTTGTGGACTCGGAACCGGCATCAGATTCGCTTCCTTAACACCTGCTGCGTTCACAGCTCCAGTATGTTGCTGCTTTTGCTGGGCTAAGGATTGCAGCGTGCGGCAAAACATACCATCCACTATGTTGTAACATATAACACGATCAATTCACCGCGTGACATTTTTAAGCAGTGAACTTTTAAAATATTCTACATAATAATGATAATGATCGTTGTTACTTAGTTGTTGCATTAAGATCCTTCGAATGCGATTCAACGTAAAATATTATTTAACATATCAAACAGCATTTTAAGAGACAATGTGGTCGATTATGACAATAAAATAATTACTTTATCATTTGATCTTACCATTTGGAGGTTGACCGGTGGGGAAGTCTAAAGAAGAATCTTTTTGAGCAGTCGTTCCACTAGGGCTAAGCGTTGAAATGTGCGAATGAGAAACAGGGGTTCCTGGATTGCTGTGATTAAGTCTCGTTGTTGATACGGCCGTTGCATTTCCAACTGTCGGATTCGGTGAGTCTTGACTGGTCGGACTTTGTCCTGGTAGATGGCTTGTTCTCTGATTACTGAGTTGAAATTGTCTGTTGCAGTCTGCAGGTGAATTTAGAGCTGAACTCGCACGAGGCGATGGTAGGGATAAATTGCTGGTTGGATTGTTGGGTGAAGAAGGATTTGGACTTTGTATCGCAATCGGCACGCTTGCAGATCGGGTTGTTTGATGATATGGTGGCGGTGGTCCTTGACTACGCGGAACTCCCACCATATTAGCACCTCGTAATGGAACTCCAGTTCCAGGACTTCCAACACTGGCCTGCAACACGAATAAATATTACATTAGAATATTATAGTAATATTTTCTATATATATATTTTTTTAACTTTTTGTTATACTGTTTTACCTTGTTTTTCCCATCAAGAAACTGATGCTGCAACTTATGCCAATCCATAGTTGGAGGACATTGAGTTGGTACAACTGAAGGAACATTCGTTGGAGGACACGTCGATACTGCTGTTCCTTGTGTCGCGTCTAGCGTACTACCGGGTTCTTCTTTATGCTCGGGAAACAACATCATTTGCATTTTCCTAATAGTTGCTAACTGTACTTCTCGATGTTGCCTTTGTTGCGGGGTTAAATTTTCGTCTGGAACTTTCACACCTTGCAGTGATGGTTGTAAACTGCCTGGACCTGGGCTGGTAGTACCTCCTAATAAATTGGGACTATGGCCCATTGTAGTACTATTAGGAGGTTGTGGATTTGCTGTAATGAAAGGTATGCTTCTAATGGCATAAAGTGTACACAAAAGGGTACCCGTAAAAAAAAGAAAAAAAAAAAAAAAAGATTGGAAACATTTTCAACTATACCAAATGCAAAATTTAACTACATATTACCTGAATTACCAGGCGAATTTGCTACAAGGCAAGGCACATCTATGTTCGCGTCATCCAACGATGGTTCAGAATTACCAAGTGTATTACCACCATTTAAGTTCCTTAGATTAGGTTGTTCGTTCCAGAATGGCGGAGCATTAGGGTCAAGGGCTGGCAGATCAGGAGGTTGCTCATTTTGAAAAGTATTGTTCGTACCTCCTTGATGTCCTTTTTGTTTCATCATTGCAAGATTATTTAACCATTGTGCAGGATTTTGACGAAATTGATTCACTTTATTTGGATGTTTCTGAATCAATAATGTTGCATTGTTACGTTAATAAAAATTCATGTAATACAAGTTTCCCTTTACGAAGCATTTACACACACCTCTAAATACTTTTTAGTGCCTGGCTGTGCACAATGGTAAGCAATAATCGATGGATATTGCCCTTGCAACACTGCATCCGCGCCTTTATTCGCTAATGTTGTAGAAAATACAAAAATTTGACTCTGTTGTTGCATGTACTGAGCTTCACCGCTTCCTGTGCTGGTTCCCATTTGTTTGCCAAGAACATTACTAACTAACGGTTGAATACCATCCGCGGTAATCACATTACCACCACAATCTATAAAAAAAAAAGCGAATAAAACGAATAAAATAATTGCACGAAGAAGAAAAAAAAGAAAAAAAAATGAAAAAATATATCGACCGTGCACAGAAATGAAATTCAACCCTACCAGGTATATCATCCGTGGGATTATTATGATCGCCTTCTTGCTTCACTGAGTTTAGAATCGGCTGATTCGCACTGTTATTTTGGTTTTCTCCTGACAATGTACCTTCCCCGTTAGAAGGATCCAAACAAGGATCCCTAGGACATTCTGTGGTATCCTCTCCAGTTGTATCATCGTTATTAGCTCCGGTACCTTCTTCTTTGATCTTAACTGGATCGGTGTCAGGTTCCTCTTTGACAACAGTGGTTGGTACGCAACTTGGTTCGCTGGGCTTCTTTTCTGTTTTCATGTTTGAAGCTTACTGGATGAATTATGCTGTCAGACCCTGGTCAGCTGAGTAAAAATTAAACACATGGCCACTATCGGCCGCAACGTGCGGTGTAACAATGCATTCGGAACAGTAGTATAGGTTAACAACGATATATCGTTGACCGGTACCGTGCGAACGTGTCCTTAAAAAACGGTGTGTAACAGCACTCTCGAGGAAGGCATGTTTCCTTGGATCCCTGTTATTTCCCCGATGGTAAATGTTCTGGTGACCGTCGATTCAGCGCGTTCTCAGTCATTTAATTAGCTAACCGCAGAATCGGATTCCTACGCATGGAGGAATCTCGGTTGTCAGCGGGCGACTGATACAGGAATACGAAAGTAAGACCAACACCACGAAGGTATCGGGACGAAGAAAATATCTAAATGTCAGCCTCGTCTCCGCGGCGAGTACATAGCGTACCTCCGGCTCTAATGTCGTACCGAACACCACGTTGTAACCGCGAAAGACGTATCCAAAACATAGAACGGGGGCCAATGCACGCTGCACTCAAATTTCCTTGCCATTCGCGAGCATTGTTCTCCAACTTTATTTGTCACTTCATGGTCGCTTTGATTATTTATTTCTTTTACGCACGGCTGCCAACTGCCCGTCGAAAGTTAGACATCGTTTTAACGCGCCTCGAGAAGGAAGCGTTCATACCTTTTCCGATAAATAGAAAAAGATGGAAAGAGCGGACCAGGCGTACTTGACTCGTTTCTTACACTTGATCGCCTGCAGGGTTACTATTTTGGTCTTTCTTTCCTTGTATTTTCACCATTCTTTCCCAGCTTTGGCGTGAGTATTCATATCCGAACGCATACCTTTCTCTATTTTTTTGGCAAACCCAACTTTTATTCACGACAGTATCTCCCTAGACAGAGGCTGCATTTATTTAACGTAGAATCAAAACTCTGTAAAATTAAATTTGGAATACGTGAGACCAGGGACGAATCGAGTGATAGCGGTGCCTATGTTCCTTTAACTTTCGTTACTTTTTTACTGTATGCATAACGTACAGTTCCCATATATGGATATACTTTCGAGGCGGTATTTTTAAAATATAAAATAACGTCGGGAAAAAAAAAATTTAACCATGGATTCGACCCGAATCGTAGGCCCGTGTACGTGTTTCTTCGACAAACGTTTTAATCGTGTGTTAATTGCGGATTCGTTATAGGCGTTCCTTCCAACCAAACATGAACCGAAAACTCTAAATTCTCGTGTTATTTTCCGATTACACGAAACCTTTGGCACAAATGAAACACAGGTGCGCTTTACGCGTGTATTCTAATGTCTGATGTTACGTATTATTTAAAGATTAACTATTTTATGTATATATAGCCCGATTAAACGTTATTAATGTCACTTTGTTATATTATTTTGTAAGAATTTTTTTATCTCGATAAATTTAGTTTTAACCATGATGTATTAAAAAAAATCGCAACGATTTGATATTATCGAAGGAATAATCTGTAAAACAAATATAACCTAGGATTATTTTTTTTTCAGTCCTATCGTCTGTACTCTAATTGATTATTAGTTAAATATTTATACAATGTGACCAGAAAGTATTTAATTCGGTATGAAAAAATTTGAAATTTTGATACCGGTAAAAAATGTATTACATAAACGTTATTTTATATTTTACAGATTGAAATAAATCACATAAAAATGTCACAATTGGAGCTAGATCCTCAATTTACACAAGGTTTACACCTTCTACATTCCACTAATAAAGATTCTGCTGAACAATTGAGAGCTCTTCTAGATGAAGCGATCAAACAAAAATATGGTCCATCGAAGATGTTGTCGAATGTATTACATAAAAAGGTAATTAGATAACAATTAATTTAATCACATATTCAGGGTTATCGAGAAAAAGTACTTGGCCTAAAGCGATTTGTATTAATTAAGCTATTATACTTGCAGAGTTAGTTCTGATATCAGGGCACTCGTCAAGCATAGGAGATTTCGTTCACGTAAAAAGATATCCAGTACTTGATCCCTCTGTATGCACCATCATTGTCGTGTACTTTCTAAACTTCTATCTGCTGGATTTTCTGATTTTAGTACATGATGGAGGAACCAGTCCTGAGCGATCATAGTAGCAGTGGTAGCAGTAAAAAGAGCAAAAGCTCCTCTTCTTCTTCCTCCAAGCATTCGAGCAAATCGAGCAAAAACAGTTCCCCTGTTAATCTACCAACACGCGATACACCACCTGATATTATTCAGACTGATAACACGTTAGCGCTAGAAATATTAGAGGATGACCTGACATGTGTTATTTGCAAAGGAATGGATGTTGGAGCAAGAAACAGGCTTGTCGAGTGCCTAGAGTGCCATTCACTGTATCACCAGGAATGCCATGTTCCACACATTTTAGATTCACAGATAGATGTTCCAGGACTGGTGTGGTATTGTTCGAACTGTTCCAAGTCTCAGGTGTGTGTATTCACTCGCATTATAATTTGTAATATTTTTTTTTTACTTGGGAATATTCTTGTAATTCCTATTAAAAAACAAAATGTTTTAAATAGAAATTATGAGATAAAAATAAATTGTATTTATTTTTCTTAATTTTTAGGTCACAAAAGAAAGGAGCTCGCCAAAAACAGTGATAGAAAGCAAGTCTAAAGAACAGAAAAAATCGAATTCGAGTGAGTACCCTTAGATTTAAAAGATAAATTATTTCTTTCGAAACGAGAACAGCAATTTTCTTTTTTTTTTAATAGGTGGTGGGAATAAAGTAACACCAAATATTCACATTATAAGTGCGGATAGAAGATTAAAAGATATGATGAAGAAGGCTAAGCAAGATAAACGAAGCACAAACACTACTCAAAGTTCCAAGAATTCTTCATCCAGTACACCAGCATTGTCTTCAACGAAATCTCAGGAAAAATCTCTACTGTACAAAATCAAATCAGGTGTAGAATGAAATTCTCGCATATATGAATATTGTGATAATATTTTATAATACAGAAAAGACTCGAACAAATTTTATAACTCCGACATTACGAGATGATTAGCCAATTGAAAGATAGTCACGATTAATGTTAATAATTTCCTATAGCAAAATCAATATGTTTTGCCAAAAATTAGCGTAAACAACCTTTAGAAAAAAATAGCACTAATTTTATACACCGTAAAAGTTCTCGATTTCGTGCTGAACCTAAGGTTTTTACTTTTTATATTGTTATATATTTTTCATCGGACAGTCGGATGATTTTTTTTTTTTTTTAATTTAATTTCCTACAAGGCGTAACGAATATCGGTGTGATGTAATTTGATATTGTAATCTTTAACTAGAAGAATATAATGTTTTGTACAAATGTACATTAATTTAAATATACAAATACAAACGTGCAATTGAATTTTTTTTTTTAAATTTAGAAACCACATTTTCCAAGTAAAAAGAAAAAAAACGAAACTAATAAAAAAAAAAACGAGTATTTTAAAGATCACGATACTGATCACGGGTACTCCGAAAGAAATTTCACAAGTATCGAGTTCATTTATAATACCAATATATTTTTGCAATTTTTCAAATGCTTATTTGTTTGTCCCTACGTCCCATTGAAAATTTGGCAAGAGTCATTTCGTTCTCAAGTGTTACTTAAAACCTACTTATATGCGAGATGGGGGGTTGAATCCTATTTACATAGGGCTTTTAAGGGTTGCATCTACATGCGTACATCGATAGATATACGCTCACCCACACAGTCACACACACGTAAAGCAGCATTGCAATCACACACCCATCGCTCGCATTGTACTCATCGTTACATACATACACACGTTACGTGTAGGCTATACAACGAGAAAAGATACATTCAAAAATTCATGTGAATGAAAACGAGCCCGTTTTACATTATTTTTTTTTTTTTTTTTTTTTTCTTTTTTCATACACGGTTCCCGAGTTCGAATACATTTAAGTTATTCTTGCAGGGAACAATCATCCCCCCCATCTTTTTCTTTCCGAAGCTTAACAAAGAATAATCTTAAACTCGACACGACGTTTGGATTCGTCTATACTACGAAGCATGACATTACTAATCGACTCGTAAACCGCTGAACATTTCCTTCGTTAATTACAATACAATACATACGTTGAATGCGGAATTGACAAGCTTTTCAGATGGATGGAGTCAACTGTCGAGCGTACAAATTGTCGAGAAATTCTGCTGTGCCACGAGCAATTTTCCATACAACATTTTAACGTTAACATACTTTTGATAGGGCTTTCCGTAGTGTTTAAATTTCATAAATTCTGGAAGCGACGGTATCAGATATTTCAAAATACGAACGAGACTCTTTTTCTTTTTTATATTCATTGTACAAAAAAAAATATGAATAGAAAAAACAGATAAAATATTAATTGTTATACATTCTAAATGAATTATATTGCTGGTATTTAAGTTTAAAATGGGTACACAAATGAGTGGAGTAGCCTATGACGTATATGAAATTATTTGAAACATGAATTCTTTCCTCAAATGTTTTAAGATTTTTTTTCTTTACCTTAAAAGTATGCAAATGTTTATACACTGGTAGGATATCTTAAACGCTTTAGAGAAACAACAGAATTTCATCGAAATTTCAATATGCACAATATACATTAAAGTGTAGCATGTTATACGGCTTTCCATCGAATTGCGCTCGAACGTATGATGTACTTCACGTGCCGTACAAGATATTCTACACGAACTTCTGAAAATGAACATTCTGATCATTAAAAATGTACCACACACTTGTCAGGAATCCTTTAACTTCAGACAATAGAGACGAGACGTATGTATATACGAATATGTGTGCAAATATGTTAGCGTACGTCAATCTGTACTATGTAAAATGATATAAATTAAAAAAAGAAAAAAGTTTCCTATGCCCTTATAAAAAAAAACAACGAACCTCACATTGTGGACGTTACATAACGTTACTCGAACTACGAATAAACCTATATATGTTTATAAAAAATGCACGTTAATTTTACAATTCCAACAGCTCTGTTAATATACACTGTTTTCTTTTTTTTTTTTACTAACTTTTTGCATGCTTCGATAATATAAAAATATCGATATCAATAATAATAGTAATATAAATAATATATTATAGAGTATATACAATTGGAAACGTATCATCCACAATTCAAGGATTAGCAATATATTCGTTTAATTAATTAACGCACGCATACACCATTAACAACTTATTCGGATACAATTAAAACTATCGCTCTTTATCGCCTTTGTCGTACGCTTTGTACAACAATACATTAATTTAATGTAAAATAACTTAAAAATACGTTACTAATGCTATGGAACAAATAGTACTCGTACAAATAAAAACGTGCCACCACAACTGTATTTATACACTATAACAGTTAATAAAATAGATCTTTTTTTCATAATTTGAGTAAAAATTTCATATTGGATTATTTATCCATCTTATTTTAATTATTTAATTAACAAAATACAGATAATAAAAAAGATTGTTTCTTCTTACAGAAATTCATTGAAGAGAAAATTTACAATTACATTAGTTTAGTAAATTTCTAATTAATGAACAATGATTGCACAATTAAGAAAAATGAATTGTACTTTTACAATTCATATTTATTAATGTATGAATACTATTCCTATTTCAAAAACTTGGCTAAAAAAATGTTTAATATTCACTTAATAAGACTAAGCTTCCTTTAAATAATAGGAATAGAAATTTTCAGTCTATCATTTCAGTTTATTTCATTGTAAACAGTTCGTTGAATTAAAAACATCTTATATAGGCGATAAAGCGTGATAGTGACTTAATGATGGGATATAAAAAAAATCTGTAATATCGTTAAAACTAAGTTGTATATATATGACACATAGTTTGCACAATATTTAAGTTTAACATAAATATTTGTGCTAAAAAAAATCAGACTTGTAGAAACAAATTCATTAAACTAATTGAATATCAGAATTAGTAAATTTCATTCTGGAAGACTACATCCAATAGTTTGATACAATCAAAATGAATGCAAACACTATTCACAAGAATGTTCTATTTTGTAAATTTATTAGGATTAAAAATGATTACTTGGACAAACAAGTTCTTTTTCTAATTATTAGAAAGACACGTATGCTTTGAATTTTTGCTGAATCTTTCTATGCAATTAGTATATATTATACTCTACATATAAAGTAGAGGAAGAATATACCTAATGTATTTGTAAATATGATTACTATTTTCGATTCCTTTTTTATACATTAATTTTTTTTTTTTTTTTATACAAGTGTGAGTATTCCGTTTCAAATATGGCTGGATACGATATAATATCTTTGTTCTCTTAATTGGAATCAAACAAGATTATCATTTGGATTAAAAAGATTGCTTTGTATTTTTTTTTGTTTTAAATTACTAAACAAAATAATCATTATATTCTTCGCTACAAATTCATTATACAAATAAAATATGTTCAACAAATAAAAATACTTGGCAGAATAATTCCGCTGAACTTACAGTACGCGTTTTTTGTTTTTTTTGTTTTATAATCCAATATACAAGAAAGTTATCCTTGATTCTTCAGGAGATGGTAATTTAAATACATATAAAATAATGGATCTAGAGAACATTACAAAAGAAATGACAACAGAACGAATGTATAAATAACAAAAACTCGTGGACACTTTTAAGTTTCATTCTTCATTCTGTTATCATTTGTTCTATACTCGTGATTACCATGTTACGTGAAATGCACGTTGAAAAAATATCATGTACACGAAATTAAATTATTACATTGTTTTCAATACACATTCGCCTAATTTCTAAACGTTTTGCTTTCGTTCTACGTGGACGAGAAATTTTTCGTAAAACGACCTAATGTTTCAAGAGAATTGCAGCACGTTTGTGACGTGTACTTAAACGAAGCATGTAAATACGCGTACAGTCGATCATGTACGCGAAGAAAAGTTGATACATTAAATCACATAGAGCAGATTGACGTACCATTTCCCGTATAGATAATTCGTTCGTCGGAATATAAATAAATACAATACATATAATAGAGAGATACATAGGTTGATGGTCATCGACAGGAAAGCTGGGATCCTGTATAGTTAGATGAAATACACGAGTGTTAATTAAGTACAAGAGTGAGCTTGAACCCCAACTTTCCTAGACCTACCATTGACAAAATTGTCAAATAATCGTCTTCGCGGTTCAATTGAACTTTAAGTAGGTCTATTCCGGTGTAACGGTTCGTAAAAGCGCATGGAGAAAAATTGGCAGTGCGCAGTGGGCAGTGAATTTAACTGTTAAATATCTATACGTTGGAATAATGAATAATGTCAGGGACAATTAAATGCTTCCTTAAAAAGAATGCAACTTTCAAAACTGAGACAGTCTTATTTGAACTAAAATGGCGGCATAATCCGAAGCAAATACTGTTCATCGTTGTGTGTCTTGTTAAACCTCTCTTTTTCAATGTGTTTAACCGCGATATTGACCAATTGGCGAAAATCCTCGAACGCCTAATGACCGGCGAAAATACAACCAGACACGTATAAAATTTTTCTTCCTACTGCGTTTCTGTTTTTACTTTTTTTTTCTTTTTTATTATTTCTTTTAATTCGCATTCGAAAGAGTCTAGAAATTTTCTGGCCGGTATACAATATAAAAGATCTTTCTCATTTTTTTTTTTTTTTCTTTCTTTGCAACTATTATATGTTTTACGCTTAACAATATACGATAATAACTATTGTTGAATGGGCAATTAATCGATAATTGTACCTATATAGATAATAATACAACTTAATCATAGTAAGAGCAATAATAGGTATAATATAGCTCGTATAATAGTCGTAAAATCATTATATGATCCACACAGTGGCCTTACAGATCATAGCAACAGTCATACTTATATAAGTGTAATTGTATAAAGTAAATAGAAACAGACTCAAAATAATGAACAAAAAAAACTACTAAAAAAAATTTTCTTCCTTTTTTTTTACGTACCGAACGTACGTAGATAGGCCTAGAGTAGTCCGAGCTGCTCTCATAATTCATAATTCTTAATTCTTCAATCCTTTTCGTTTTTTTTTTTTTAACATTATTTTAATTGCCTTAATCTAANTAAAAAAAATTTTCTTCCTTTTTTTTTTACGTACCGAACGTACGTAGGTAGGCCTAGAGTAGTCCGAGCTGCTCTCATAATTCATAATTCTTAATTCTTCAATCCTTTTCGTTTTTTTTTTTAACATTATTTTAATTGCCTTAATCTAACGTCATTTTTTTTTATTCTCTCTCTTCCATCTTTCTCACTTTCTCTCTCTCTCTCTCTCACACACACACACAGTCACTCTCTCTCTCTTTCTTTCTGAAAGGGTTCTTCACCCTTAACTTATAATACATATATAGACCCTCTCTAACTAGCTCACTACAATCCGTGGAGGTGTATGTTGTGTGACCTTTGCTTTATATATATTTTTTATGTATATATATATAATATATAACATATTAATAATTATATATCGTAATGAAGATAGTAGGCATAGCCACTCGTGCTCGGATCACAGACTACTCGCTGCCGTACTCCCTTTGTACAGACAGTCTGGTGGACACTATGGCTCTTTTTTTTTTTTCTCACTTAACTTTTACACACGTTATCCTTCTCGTGTTGTGTATGTGTGTTTTTTCCCGTATTTTACGTATACACGTATAGACATTCGGCCAACAATGAAATTGAAATCATTAATGTCCTTCACCGTTTCTCTCGTTTCTTGTTAATAAGTATTTTTGCACGAATTTTGCATCTCAAATCCTTAAACGCTTACGCGGATCAATATTTAGCTAATCACCGGAGATATACTTCTTTGATCGTGCGATAAATTATATCTCTTACTAATTAAAGATTCCACCGATTGAATTGAAATTCAAATGGGCATTCCCTTTTCGTCATTTTCTTATAATTTGTTACAAATATATATATATATATATACTATATATATACTATATATACGTATATATGTATAGTAAAATAAATGAAATATACAATATTAATAAAAACAGATNCATTCGGCCAACA
The DNA here is from genome assembly GCA_019453375.1 of Ctenoplectra terminalis. NCBI lineage: Eukaryota > Metazoa > Arthropoda > Insecta > Hymenoptera > Apidae > Ctenoplectra > Ctenoplectra terminalis. The sequence continues at coordinate 4,729 of SMSQ01025856.1, read as the reverse complement.
ATGAAATTGAAATCATTAATGTCCTTCACCGTTTCTCTCGTTTCTTGTTAATAAGTATTTTTGCACGAATTTTGCATCTCAAATCCTTAAACGCTTACGCGGATCAATATTTAGCTAATCACCGGAGATATACTTCTTTGATCGTGCGATAAATTATATCTCTTACTAATTAAAGATTCCACCGATTGAATTGAAATTCAAATGGGCATTCCCTTTTCGTCATTTTCTTATAATTTGTTACAAATATATATATATATATATACTATATATATACTATATATACGTATATATGTATAGTAAAATAAATGAAATATACAATATTAATAAAAACAGATCAGGTTTAAGGGTTAGAGTCGCCAGTTTCTTTCCTTTGTTACCACTTTGCTAATATCTGTACGTGTGCACGAGCGTATTTCGATACGGCCATGACATATAGACGCAAATACTACAGCCAGGATTAATTTATCCTGAGAAAAACTATCGCCTGACTAGCCTTAACGAAATCGCACGTATCTTTTACGGCATTGTTATTCACATGGTGTGTAGATTTGTACATATGTAACGAGGTGTATCTGATGCATGAAATGGAGGCACTAGTCAGTGTTTCTGGAGAGATTGACGGGTCCTGGGATGGCAATGAGGAGGTTGTGTCAGCAAGCACTAGTCTCCTCTCCTTCGAGAGTGCACGCGACATTCTCTAGCCTGTGGGCTAGGTGTAATTTGCGACAGCCCGCGTCTGTCTCCAAGGCCTCTAGGATCTACATCATATCACATTGATTAATTTAATAACAAATAAATTCGCCACGATACCAGATGTTAGCTATACTTTAAAAATACTTACTTTTTCATAATACTTGCCAACATAGATGTAAAGTTCTTTCAGTGCTGCGATCACGTCAAACTCATTCGCATGTGACGCACTCAGCTGTTGCATGGCACTAGACATTTCTTGATCAGTGATTTGCGGCAGTCTTTGTACATCTATGTAGAAACGACCCACTTTCTCTCTGTAGTGCGGTATATCCTTGGCGAAGAGTAACTTGTTCGAGGGTGAATCCTTCCCTAGCCTATGCTCAGTCATCGAACAAGAGTCCATAAATGTCTGCGCTATCACGGACAGGCTCGAGTCGACCGTCGTTGATTTATTTATATCGAACATGAAGTCTGGATTCTTAATAAAATTCACCCAAAATCTAAGCGGCAAACTGTTCGATTTCCATGCGTGTGGCACTTCCGGATCGACGATACCGTGTTGCTTCGCGGCGTCGTCCAGGAGGTCGAACAACCATTTTACAGCACTGGGTAATGCTTCGTTTGCGGTTAGTATGGTGTTCAAGAAATCGTCGACGAACTTCTGAACGGTGCCCTTTGTCGACAATAATCTCGTTAGAAATATCTCTGGGATAGCTTTGTGTGTTCGTTCCGGATGATGGTGTTTGTTACCGGTGAAACCCATTCCTGGTGGATAGTGGCTGTCCTCTATAGGCCTTACCAAGTGATATAATCGTTGGTTACCTCCATGGCCGCTTTCTACGTCGCCGTTCGCCGTTATGATAGGCGGCGAGTGTTGAGATTCGAAGTATAAACCGCTGACAGGATGATTATACATTACAGGACTGATTAAATTGTGATTAGGTGTGGATGGAAGATGCGTGGACGAACAATGATTCGAGTGTCGATGCAGGTGATGATGATGCGCGTGGTGATGAATGGACTGCTGCTGATGATGGTAGTGCGACGGCTTGCAGTTGTGACAGGGTGGCTTACACGCGACAGAGAAACCATCGTTCTGTCTAGGAATCAACGACATCACAGCTGATTCCTTGACACCATAGTGTGCTAATGTATTTATCTTCTTCCAGTCGCCGCTACACTTTGTCGTGAGATCCTCATCCTGAAGGGTCAGATGACCACCCCTACCGTGTCTCCATTCCAAATCTACGTCATGAACGGACGGCCTCAGCGAGAAAGGAGTATTCTTGTAAAGAGCATCTAGGATCTTGGACTTCACTTGATTTATAGTATCACAATCTAACACCTTGCACTGGATCTTCTCATCGAGATCATCTTGGACGACGTGCAGAGTTACCACGCTGTGCTCGATCTGCTCACGGAGCAGCCTCTCCTCGGACAACGAGTATCTAGCATCGTGGGTAAACACGTCCACAGGACCTTTCTCTATCTGATGTTTTATTGCCTTGAACAATAAAAATAGAGACGAACCGGCATAATCTTTAAGGTAATTGTACATACAAAGCGCCATCCAGTTTGTTAGCATCTTCTCCACCACGGACTCGGTTCTTCTGAGCATCAGCTGTGGATGCTTCGTATTCACCGCCTTTTCGATAAGTCTTAGTAAAAGATTCATGAGTATATCAGTCGCGTACTCCATTTTACCCATAAGGACGACCATAAGTAACGACGCGACGTTCACTTTATCCCTAATGTTAAAGTCTTTCTGAGCCTCTAAGGTTTCGATGAACGTCAGTACAAAGTATTTATTATTGATCAACTGCTCGAACTGGATCATGGCCGCGTCATAGTTTGTCCTGGACACGTTGCTGCGCGATCTAGGATCATTTAATATAGGATGATGCGTGACACCGGGAAAAAATACTTTCATGATATAGTTCTTGTGATCCAAAGTTGGGATACCGGACGATTCCAGATCCGCGGTTAAGTCGGTCATATCGGTCTGTAATTCGGCGAATGCCTGCTTACATTCCATCCTAACGTTGCTTTCCAGAGTATCCATTTGAATCTGTATTCTTTTGTACTCCCTCTCCGCTTGCGTGCTCTTTCTTCTATATATTATTAATACTAAAACAAACAGAAACACAAGACCGAACGTGCCAGCGGCTATTCCAGCAATCGCTTCCGGTGGAATTGGATAGGATTTAATTACTTCGTAGCGAAGGTAGCCTATGGGAAACCTCAGGCTACGACCAACGCGTACAACTACCAAAGGTAGACCATTTTCAGTTTTAATTCCAAGCTCGTCCGTATCAGGAGGCTGTTGATCAGGAGGAATGCAGACTAATTGGGTCAGTGCGAGCGAAGTGACGTTACATGGCATTGTCCCAACAGTGACGTTCACGTCGGACTCGTCACTGGCGAAAATCAAATTTTCCCCCTCGATGACCAACGTGTCACCTTTGTACAATTTTATGTTTCGCGGGAAGGCTAAGAATTTTGGGTCCTCCACGTAAAGCAAACGATTCCTAAGACTCTTGAAGTGCTTCTCGAGATCTCGAACGCTTTCCACGTTATCCATGATGAACGCTATTTTTAAAGACAACTGGGATTCCTTCAATTTTAACGATTGAGGCGGTGTACCCTGACCGTTAACAGTGGCACGTTCGTTTCGTCGGAGCGTTAAGAAACGCTTGGCAACGCTAGGACTCGGGCATTCCATTTGCGTCGGGTTTAATACTGTGCACACAGTCCTGTTTACTGGCAGTGGCTCGTTGTCGAAGTATACTTCCATCTCAGGCTTCTGAATGGTGTCCAGATTGGTGCCATGAACGGTGATCATGCGGCCACCGGAAGCGAAGCTCGTCAGTGGTTTGATCTCCATGATGGTAGGATCGTGAGTGTAGTTATAGGGATTATTAACTAAAGTGCGATTCGCACCGTCTATGCTAAGAGTCAGTCTCTCGATTCTTCTTACTCGGTCAGATTTACTCGTTACACAAGTCAGTCTGGTACTGCTCGCTTGAGTAGCGTTAACGTGACACGGTAGTTCGTCCAGGTAGGCTGAAATAGTGCTACCGATGTTCAAATATATTCCAGTGATGGCTAGCTGTGTGCCACCACTTTGTGGACCAACTGATGGGTAGACACCGGACAATCGTATATCTTTGTAATTAAAGAGTACCGCGCTTTCGGTATAACCAGCGTCGTTACCTACCACCACGGAAGCAGTGTCCGTTGCTTCGTGTCTTCCAGTACGGCAAACGATGCGCACAGATACTTCATAATCGACCAAAGTGCACGGAGTGTTACCAATATGTATTTTTCCATCCACATCGCTTTCCTTTAGACCCAAATTACTGCCCTCGATGGTGACCAACGTACCACCTTCAATCGGTCCACTGAGAGGTTTGATCATGTCTATTCTCGGTTTCGGACACTCGGTAAATGGCGAGTGCAAACAAGAATGCCGGTACACGCAACTATTACCGCACCAAGTACATTCGAAGCGCGCATCTCTGGTCACGCAAAGGGAACAGTCTGCATGCTCACGATGCGAACCCAACACTTCACACTTGTAGAGAATAATGGTTGTTTTGTCCACGTGATGATTGATGTTCCAAACGACTGTCACCTCCGCTTCGTATTCACCGGTAACCGCCTCGTACGAGTAAACCGTTTTATCACAAACTATAAAGCGGCTGCTATCGACACGGGCCTGTACTTTTAGGTTGGCACCTTCGATCGAAACGATGCATTGAAAACCACTATGTCCCACTTGTGGATGCGGTAAATTTTCAACTTCAAGTACTATCTCTTTGGGTACGCTATTGGGTAACATCAATGGTTCCTGGCGTTGGACGAACCTTGGACAGTACTGTGCTCCATGTGCGGCCAAATTCGCTTGATTCTGTGAATAAAAAATTATTTTTGTTTAAATAACCATCGTTGCTAAATTTTATATAAACTTCGTATTGATATACTCACGTTTTCTCCCGAAATTATACCCTGACAGCTCGTGTTGTGTGTACATTTG
>SMSQ01025855.1:109218-132644 GCA_019453375.1 Ctenoplectra terminalis | reverse complement strand
TGAATATACAAATATCAATTATAAATCACATAAAATTAATTCAATATAATTCAGTTTTCAAAACAGAATATCTTTACATTCAGTCTTCAATATTTGCTAATAAATTATTTACTGACCCTCTATCAGAAACGAAGTAGAATTTTGGAGGTTCCGTTCCTTACTGCAGAGTTTAGTAAAATCTAGAACACGAACGAGGTATGTAGTATCCTGCCATGAAGTTAGGCACGTCTAATGAAAATCGAATTCTGTAGAGGAACAAACATTTAGTCAACATTGGCAGTGCGGAAAGTTTCGAAGGCATCTCTTTAACGAGTGCAAATTGGCGTACACTGGAAAACTGCCAAACGGTCAAATGGAGATAATAAGATATTTCAGTCCGCTAGCCATCGATTGTTGTAAGAAGTTCCGAGTGTCTTCCAAGTGCGACACTTTCCTGATGAGAGTCAATTTTCCCGGAATTTCTTTCGATTTCTTCAAGCGCGAATCCTTATCGTTTACTTAAAAGTATTGTATATTTATTATACAATTAAATTGGGTCTGTAATTTTACAATTCTTTATTGAATCTTTTATTTAAGAGAGAAAAGAATTAATACATTCTTTATGGTACCCTTTGAAATAAAAAAATATCTTACTGAATAAATATACGTATAAATGTTTAGGTACTTTGTAAAATAAATTATAGTGAACGCTTGTAAATAAACTGCGCGAATATAATTTAAAAAAATGTAAACTAGATAGGCAATTATTTTATTCAGTGAGAATTTATTATAATCAGTGCTAGACTTTTGTATAATTAAGATATTTTCGTATCTTCAAATTTTCCATAAATGCATACAAATCGTTAGTCTGACATAAAAATTATTCTCTGTTATAGAAAAGAATCGGTACATACGTTTTCAAAAATTAAGATGTTTAAATTTTAAGGACACTACATATACATCTTCCCTAGCGAAAGGGTTAAATTAAACAAACTTTAACACCAAAACCATCAAACCGGTCAAACGATCAATTCTTAATTTCTCATAAAAATTGTGTCAATTTTTAACAATACATTTTTTAATATTTTCCGTGATTTTTTATAAAATATAAGAGATTTATTCTATCAAACATCTATTATTATGATTTGTTTGCTAGAAATAGATGTACTTTAACCCTTTCACTACAGTGCTCTAAGGACTAAAACCGCAATTCCTAGATCGATACATTTTTTGTCGATATGACAAAAGTATACATATAAAAATTTAGATACATCAATGCAATGAATCATGTTGTAACACGCGTGAATGAAAATAAAAATAATTTTGTGCTATAGATGTCCACGTACGGTTTTAGCGAAGCATTGTTTAATTTCTGAGACTATATATATACGCCTTTCGTAGCGAAAGGGTTAATCGTCGAATAGTTTCAGTTTTAATTGGAAGTAGAACACCGTTGCATAAAATTGGAACGAAGCCTGGCCGAACAATAATTTATCCGCTTTAGTCTTACCCGTAACAAGTTGGAACGACAAATAATAATACGGTAACCCTATTTCGAGGTAACACACACAGGGCAGAGATTAAATTGGAAGGTGCCCGAGGGCGTCTCGTATGCAGTTAACAGGGGTTATATCCAAGGCTCGGATATTCTACCCAACCACCGATTGCAGTTAACTTCGGCCACTATCCACGGGGGATGATGCCATGTAGGCGTGTTCAAGAACTCGTTTCGTATTATCTTTCAAAATAGTGCACTATCCGTGAAATCCTTCTGTTTAATTGTAGTATCCTGTTTGGGTATAAATCATTGAATAGGAAGCAGAACATATCTGATTCCTCTTTTATTTAATTCTATCCTAACGAAATAGGATAGAATTAATTTTTTATTTTATTGGAAAGATTTAAGATGACTGTAAGATTATTTAATTTTAACTTACGTGAATGGTGATCGTACCGCGATATTAATAAAGAATGCGAAATTTAAAAACTGTCGTTATTTGGATTTTTGCAGATTTAAGAGTCGAAGATGGACTTTTAACACTAGAACTACCGAACAAGTCAAAATGACTTGTTCATAATTTCTTATAGAAATTTTAGAAATTTACAATAATGAATTTTTGAGGATTTTCCGGAATTTTTCGTAAAAAATATGCATAAAGAATCGTTACCCTTATTATAGGCATTTTTCGAAATACCTATCATTTTGATTTCTTTGCTACAAATAAGTCTACTTTAATCGCCGGTAGTTCTAGTGTTAAGCGGGATTCTTTGGAAGAGGGTTCTAGTATCCTGATACTGAAACTGGCTTCGTTCGAAATTGGAGTGAGTACTGATGTTAATTTACATCTTTTAATTGTTACATTTACTTCACCCTTTGCACTCCCAAACTTTTTTAAGTTTCAGAGGATCGTTATGAAAGCTTTAAGTGTTGTTTTGAAAAAAAGAAAATATTACAGATGTTTACGATTTTTATTCATTTCGTTCATTTGCTTTATTATTTATATATTTTAAAACAAATATATATATATATATATATATTAATTGACAAAAATATGAAATTTAACTTGAAACTTAACTTGTAAAGAAAATAACGTGTCGCCATAGCGGTGCCAATGAAGTGCAAAGAGTTAATACACTGACGTCGTGAATCGAGATATCTTCTTTTACACTAAAATACTCATTTTTCTTATTTACATAGTTCCAGAAACGTTAAAGCTAATTATTTTATTGGTCCATCAAGTTGCAACACATTATTTAGAAATATCAGACAAATCGCATCAAAGTTAAAAAAAGAAAACTAAATCTCAAGAGATATCTTCTTTTATGCTAAAGTACTCATTTTTCTTATTTTTATAGTTCCAGAAACGTTAAAGCTAATTATTTTATTCGTCCACTAAGTTGCAACACGTTATTTAGAAATATCAGACAAATCGTATAAAAATTAAACAAAAAACTAAACCTCAAAAGATATCTTGTTTTATACTAAAATACCCATTTTCATTATTTGCATAGTTCCAAAAACATTAAAGCTAATTATTTTATTGGTCCATCAAGTTCCAACACAGTATTTACAAATATCAGACAAATCGCATCAAAGTTAAAACAAGAAAACTAAATTCCAAACTTTATTTACTAAAAAAAAAAGAACAATCTATTGCATCCTGAGTGGCTGAATTTCTCCGCTCGCACACAAGAATAAAAGTCCCGCTCTAAACATTCCGACGGTGCAAAAGCGAGCGATCGTCGCGAGCAACATACCAAGCAAGCGGAGGGCAATTTGTTCCGAATCGAATAGGATTTCTCTTTCCGCTTGAAAAAACAAATAAAACTTGCGTTGCACTTGGGCAGCTTCCTAAGACTACTGCCTCTGTCTCGCGCGTTCCTTATTTCGAAGCTCGCAAGCCCAGCCACGGAGGTTACCGACCCGGACTTAATACGTACACTTATCACGCTGCAATGATCCTGTTAGTAACTTTTTTCCACCTCCTTTTCACCATCCGCCCTCTGCACCGAGTGGGCCAGCCTCAGGAGAGAAAAAGAGAGACGATTAAACGGGTGAACCTTTATTGGCTTTGGAAGCCACGAGAGTGCTCGTCCGACGTTCCTCGCGCCGACAGACCAAACTTTGTCGAAACCGGATGAGAAAAAATGCGAGTCTCGCTGGTTCCGCGCGAGGTTGGCCCTTTGAAATTAACAAACTCGTCGTTCAACGAGTATACGTTTATTCGAAGAACAAGGAAGGTTGCCCTATAAACTCAAAATTAACCAAAAGTTTACTCAAAGTTTGCCCAAAAGGATCAACTCGGTACAGTTTGATTACCATAAAAGAGCTATCAAATTTTCCTATTTCGGATAAAATTGGAAGTGTCAAATTGATAGTCTAGCTGCGGTAAATTGGATGTTCCTATTGAAACTGTTTTAACTGTCTAGTGATAGTTTCGTGGTTATATCTGGTGAATTTAAATACTCGCTTTTGTACAATTACCACGTCGATTCGTGTAACGATGTCGAAGCTTTGATTATCGGAAATTATTGAGGAATAATTGATCTATTGTTGCGCAATTATTTTGTATCTCCAGTACAATGTATATCTTGTTATATTAGCGGGTATTAATATTAATATGGTAATGTGTTGTAAATTGTTCTGTCAATCGTTATACGATTATCGTGTTATTGGTATTAATTGATTGTTACCGAATACAGTTCGAGTTGCGATACAAGATTCACAGTTTTGTGCCTGCTATCGACGAGGTTTTTTATTTGAATAGTTAATACTTGAATCGAAAATTTGAAGCAATCGATGAAACAAATTGAATCGAAATTAAATTCTTATTAACTTGGATGCGTGCACAGCGAACAAACACGTGTTCGCTGGCCATTAAAATCACCCGAAAACAATTAAAAACGCGCGCCGGCTCTGTATCAATCTCGACCGTTCGATTTTAATTGCGCCTGTCTCTTTATTAATTTATAATAAATGTACCTAGCCGCGTCGTCGCGTTGCCCGTAATTGAAATAATTATCACGAGACGGGGCCAATCTGGTAATTAAAAAGCGCAACGAAACGAAGACAATGTTAGAGGTATGGTTCGATCTGAGAGACAGATAAAACTCGAGTCTAAACTCGACGCATCTGGCAAAGCGTTTGAACAAAACGTAACGATCGAGACAAACAAATTTTCTGCCGACAGCTGCGCCACGATCCAACGATTTATTTACCCGTCTAATGACGCGTGGAACGCTAATTAATTAACCTCCGTCGATGCATCTGTCGTTTAAGAACCGACCAGAGCACTGCGTTCATTCGTCGATAATTATGTGACATATTTTAATTAATTCACCGTAATTACGGGGAGCAGCGAACCTCGGCTAACATGGACGCAAGTACACTACGTCCGGTTTAAATGTATACGCTCTATTATTTTTTTTAACTATTGAAAGTACGAAGAAATTGTTCGCATCAAAGTAGAATTACCGTGGTTTAAAATATACTTATTTCTGTTAAAAAGGATTAAAATGTTGGGCGTGTTAAAAAAATTATTAACGAAATAAAGTTCTATTCATATTTTTTAAAGAAAGTTACAGAAAATGCTGCAAAATGTGTCCCAGTAAATTTATAATAATTTCATGGTAAATTATGAATTGATTATTTTAGTAACATTGTAATACAGTCATAACTTTTCTTAAACGCAATTATATATTTCTATTATCGTCAGTTTATTGCAATTTCCAAGTCGCGTTCGATAATTTGTGCTTCAAAAAAACAAAAATTAGAAACATGCACAATTTTTTGAGAAAGAAATCTAAAAATTACTTACGAGCTGGAAAAATGTAGAATGATCAATAAATAAATGAACGTGTTAATATCTAGCACTGAAAATTACTGTCAAGGAACGAAATTACTTTCGAGATGGACTAACGTACGTACAATTCTGTTAAAAAAAATATATTGGTATTAAAATCTCTGCAAATAACAATTCAAAAAATAATTCTAATATTCCGTTAAGTTTCCTCTATCGAATCAAACAACTTTCACAAGAGAAATTTTTTCGCAATTTCAACAAACCGAGAAATAGTAAGGTGTACACAGTTAAACCAGACGTACAGTACACACGTGCGTCGTTTGTTCTATGCTAGTTCCGCTAGTTCCACGTTTTCCTATCCCCTTTGGGACGTCGACGAGAAACAGTAGGAAGAAGTTTCGGTACAATGATAATAAGAAGATTGCGAAACTTACCGACATCCTTGGATCCACCCCATGTTCCCAGTTGCGCCTGGCGTGCTAATCGGGACAATGCGTCCACGTAGACGCGGGATGCGGCTGCGGCTCCTGAAAAATAATGAAACACACAGGGAAAATATAATTGCTGAACAGCAGGTGTATCGCGATTTTCTATATTTCCCCTGTTTCTCCCCGGTGATAATTCAACGGCTCGCTACTTTCTCTTTAATTAAAGGGGGTCCGTGTATCGAGAGATATATGGCGTCTTAATCGTATGGAAACTTTATTGATTCGCTTGGGAAAGGAATGTTTTAATTTCTTCTGGGAATTATTTAACAATCTCCATGTTTTTCTTCCGTCGACTTTTAATTATACTTTTTGTTCTCTTTCTTCTACGTCCATCAATATTAATCTTTTCGAAGCGAACGATAGGTATTTCCTGGCATTCCGTTTCTCTTATTTCTTTAATCAATACTCTTTTTAATCAAGTAGAAGTATGGAAACTATTTTTCCGAGAAATATTCATTCGTTCTTTCTTTAGAAGCATTATTCGACCCATTCGAATCAGATTTAAATGTCCCGTAGCAGTCGTAGAAATGAGATTTAAGTGAACAGAAGGGTGGTTAAATGTTATCTTCATTTTTCAACCAATTCTAGTTATTTTATTCTTTTTTATTTCACTCTTTTTTTTCTTTTACCTGTACTTTTATAAACCATTGTAATATCAGGAGTTATAGTCATATGATTTTAAGATCTCGCGATGGGGGAATAATGAACTTGATTCATCAAATGATCCCAATTAATTAGCAATTATTAAATTTTCAGTGATATCTAAACATTTTAGTCTTCTTGAAACATTATTTTTAAATACTATTGCTATCACTTTTCTAACGCTGTTACTGAAAAATGCATACATGCACGTAAAGATTACCGTCAATAAAAATATATATAAAAATTATATATATTTAGGAGATTGTTTCTCCTGTAGCGCCATGGTGGTCATCGGTGACCAGAGTGCTTCAAATGTATATACTTGTAAAAATTAAACGAACATTAATAGTTAATGAACTTTGAACATCATCATCGCTATTAGAAAATACTTTGAAATAAAGTGTACACTATTCAACGATTAAAAATTTTTATTAGAAGATCAAAAATGAAATTAATTTTTGTCGAATCTTCTATTTACCGATGTGGCGTCCTGAGCCATGGCGTCCCGAGCGAAACATGTGATTTCGGCGTGGCAGTCAACGTGTTAAGGACAATTTCAAGCAGATTTTTCCTTAACAAAAATATCGAATTCGATTTTGTTAACGAGATATTAACGAAAAAACGCTAGCCGATCACAGAGCGGATATAGCAGCCGAATACCAGCGGAAGTGATGGCTACGCGTCGCGTTTATGAACAAACAAGTAGAGTTGAGCAAAAAGTTATATCAAGTAACGAATAAAAATGTGACGAATAATGTAGAATTATTTGTTATTCACGGAACCGCGATTGCAATCATTATTTTCCACCGTTTATACGTGAGTTATATCCACATTTGCGCGTGTGAACAGTTTGAAAAAAGCGCCAATTCAAGGACGTGACGATCTGTTTCGGTATCGATCACTCTAAGTTTCTACGATTCCAAAATATAAACAATTTTTAATTAAGGCCATTCTAGGAATTCTACCGCCCAAGCCAACAATTTCCAGAAATCGGGCCATCGCTGCGCGACACCGAAATACAAACAAGGCACACTTCCGACGGTTGAACGATAGCTCAGTCGTATATACGCGTTCGACCGAGACACTCACGCACACACGAAAAGACAAAATCGTGAAATATTCGAAATAATTTTGTATCTCGCGTTCTTATTTCTGCAGTGTCTTGATATTTTCGGTCGCGCATTGTCGTTTCGTCGCGTACGTTTCGTCGTTGCCTTGTAAACTGTTTCGTCGTGTAATTCTCGGTGGGGTTTATGTAATTTTCGACGGCGTCGTATACCTTTCGGTGGTATCGTGTAATTTTCGATGACGTCGTGTACCTTTCGGTGGTATAGTGTAAACCATTTCGTGGTGTAACTTTCGGTAGCGTCGTGTAATTTTTGGTCGGGTTTATGTAATTTTCGATAGCGTCGTGTAACTTTCGACAACGTCGTGTAAATTCCGGTAGTGCCAATCACTTCGCTCATCGATGGTCAGGATCGATGCAGTTTTGGGGCGAACGTTTGGGTAAGTTCGATTGAATTTATCGATAGTCTTATTTTTTTTTTTTTTTAATTTAACATACGCTGTATTTTAACCCTCTATAGTCCGAATTTTGTCTGTTTGTCAGAGAAAAAAATAGGATTGATTACAGTTTCTTTGCTTTGATTTAAAAATTTTTAAACTGATAATTCCTGTAGATGGATCGTGGTATCAACGTGTACAATAATAGTACAGTGATAACTAAATAAAAAGTAATTTTTTAAAATTAATATCAATTAGTTATTTAGTTAAATTAATATTAATTATAAATATAAATATTTATATTTATTATTTTATATTTATTATTATTAATATTAATATGTTAGTTTGTAACTTTCAAGACACACAAAGCCACAGAGGGTTAATTCCTAAAGAACGTTATTCGTGGAATATTATTCACGCAAATGTTCATTGGATTGAAATGTTATTAATTATTCGACTTCTATCCCTTCTCAATTTCTTTTTATTCGTTGGTTATGCACAAAGGAAACTTATTCGTTATTCTTTTGCTCGAAATCAGTATCATTTTATATTTATTTCGAAGAAAAACTGTATATTCACCTTTTTGCATTATAAATAACGAGAACCATTTCTACTATTCGTGAATAATGAATAATTCGGCTTTATTCGATATCGAATATAATTCTCGGCCAACAGTGATCAATGCTCGCTCCGAAACACGCCAACTCGTTTGTGCTAACCATAAACGCGAGGCGCGGTCAACGCACCCCAGTATCTCGCAATATAAACAGAGTGTTTCGCCTATCTTTATCGCGTGACATGTTTTCGCTGTATCTAAAATTTCACAAAAATGTTTTCTACAAAAGTATCGTGCTGTGATGCCTAAATATATTATATGGTAGAACGAAGCGAATCGAATCAAAAGAAACAGTTTCAAATCAAAAACAATTTTTTTATTATTAATATTCCAATCAAATGAGTATCAATTACGAATTTAACTTTCTAAATTTACATCATTATTCACTATCAACAGAAAATTCGCCATGGTCTGTCCTACAGGGTACTTTTGCGAGAACCAACATACGCTGACAATTTCTTCTTTTAACCAGTCAGCTGCGATGACTTTTTTTCAGAGCGCGCATCTATGTGTGTCGCGAGAATTCAGGGCATACAGGGATGCATGAATCGATCTAAAATTATTTATACTTTTTATTTATTTGTTTCATTTTATTTTGACCTCCAAAGATTCTAAACATATTGAAATTTACGAATATTTTGGTTTTCGCTAAAATTATAATTTCAATAGCAAATGGTAACTAAATTTTACACAAGACGGATATAGTCGTCGTAACACAAAATACTGCCATTTCTCCATGACGGATATAGTCGTCAAACACAGCTAACTAGTTAAATACAATATTATATTTTTACCTATAGCCATTTCAAATACGAATCCACCGATCTACACTTGAAAGAGTCCTTAACCCTTTGCCCTATAACCACGAGTCGCACTCGCGGCGCCGATTCTGTATAAAATACAATAAAAACACACAATATTTACGATAAAGTTCACATTAACCTTTAACTGTAATTTAAATCTACAATATTGAAAACTAAATATTGAAAAATACCTATTGAAAATTAGCGAATACAAAATACGTGTAATATTTCGATACTTTGCGTTTGACAGAGTGTCAAAGACGCGAATAACTATTGCTAATACGTATGAAGATTGATGAAATCGTAAGCCAAGGGGGTTAACCGTGCCAATTGTTNAGATAGTAAAAAAAAAAAAAAAAAAAAAAAAAAAAGCCAAACAAAATTCCGGCTCACACGGGGGCTTACTAAAAGGGGTGGGCGAATAAAAACGCTGTTAGAAGTACTCTAGTTATCAATAAAGAACGATCATTTCCCATGAAAGCTCCTCGTTAAAACCTATGGGGCAGAAAAATTGGGACGGTACTGGGAAGAACTCGGAACGAAAGGGTGTGAGTAGCGAAGGGTAGATCGGTGGAAATTGGCGGTGTGTACCCTGTTTCCTTCGTCGGAGAATCCCTCATAAATACGGGGGTTGTATGGTTCGTAACTGGCTGCCGCGGCGTGGAAAAAGGACGAGAAAAAAAAGAAAGAGAAAAAGGGAAGAAAAGCTCGGACAAAAGTGGCAGGATAGAAACGTGCTGTATCTTGAAAAGAACGAACTTGTATAAAAGTGTAGGGGGTTGTTTTATGGCGAACGGAGGGCGGATCATTCTCCTTTTGTCCTCTTAAGATCAGGCTATGTCCTTTCCGGAGAAAAGTGGACACTTCGGATTTAATTGTAACGACGCGAATGTCCGAAGACCCGGAATGGAAAGCTTTGTGAGCTTTGTTTCAACAACTGAACGGATCAGGGAATTTCTTTCTGTCGATCAGGAGCTCGGTTCGAGTTGTAGCGATCGAGAGCTGGGATCCTTTTGTCGTGTATTTATGCAGCGTAGAGGAAAGTTGAGAAGCTTTCTGGAAAAATGATAAACCGCGTAATCTACATCTTTGAGTTCTTTTTTATAAAATATAAAATATGAGTTTCTTGCTTACAATAGTGCCATCTTAAAAATAAATTGATATATTATTATTATTATTATTATTATTATTAAGAGTTTATTTTAGAGTGGTCACATTAACATTGAAGTCATTGGTGACCACTGAACGATGCATGAATGATTATTGCAATGTTACAATGTTTTCGAAAGTGAGATAATACATTTTGTTTATAGTGAATTTTGCAGGTTTATGTGTCTAAAAAATTCCAGTACCCTATGGGTGATTGTAATAGCTGTATGGATCCTTTTTTCGTAAATCGAACGAAACAGTGCTATTTAATAAGTTAGTAATATACTGTTATTTAGAAAATAAATATACTTGCATTTATATGTTTATTGAATAAATAAAATTGTAATAGTTTTTTAACTCTCTATAGCCCGAATTTTGTCTACTTATCAGAGGAAAAATTACGATCGATTACAGTTTTTCGCTTTGATTCGAAAATTCTTAAAGTAACAATTGTTGTTGATGAATTGTTGTATCACTGCAGTAATACGGTGATCAAATTTAATAGTGCAATGATAAAGAAAATTAATTTTTTAAAATATAGATATATCAGTTTGTAACTTTTAAGTCACACGGTCGTGTGGGGGTTAATTCATTCGACACCAAAATTAAAGGATTTCTTTCTAGCTGTAAAATTGTGAATCTTTAAACTGTTATAGCTTCGTGAAAAAAAATTGTATAATAACTTTGCTGGGGTTATTTTAACACTAAACCTACCGACCATTAAACTATACCTGCTTGTATCAAAGAAATTACAATAATAGATACTTGAAAAAATACACAATGCTAGAGAAACATATCTTTGACCATATATTTTACGGAAAATTACAAAAAAATATTCAAAAGTGCACGGTTAATAATTTATAAAATTTGGACAAGAAATTACGAAACGGTCATTTGACCGCTTTGGTAGGTTTAGTGTTAAAGCGTAAAGCCTCTATTCTCAATCTCGTAAGTCGATTTTCCTCAAATTTATTTTTACACTAATTAATGGAATATTTAAACGAAACTTCGGGGGTAGTTTCTTGTACATCTGATTAATTAAAATCGATTTATCGAAAAAGGAGTCTATGGAACCTTGTTCCAGAAAGCTTCTCAATCCTAGGAAATTTAAGTTTATATACTTTTGGCCAATTTTTACCTCAAATAATTGGAAAAAAAAATTCTGAGCAAACTTTCTTTTCTATTAAGCGCGACAGATTAATTCGGCGAAAATTTCTGTTATATAATTCCTAAATACAAACGAAGTGTTTATAATATTTTTTTCCTTTTCCGTTCCGTTAACTCGTTGGCCCAGATTTTCGAACGCGTCGTAAGCACGACTCATCCCCTATCCTGTTTTATCTTTCCGTATTCGTGAAACCCTGGCAAAGGACTTTCCGCTAGAGTGGAGGATAAGAAAAAAAAGTGGACGAGAAAAGACTGATCCGGTCTACCCATTTCGTTCTCCTTGAAGAAAATGGCTTGTCCTTCCCATTCACCCCTGTTGAGACAAAAGCAAGGCATTAGATGGGCACCACGGCCGAATACCAATGCGTTAACCAACCAAAAAGCTCCAGTATTAAGTCGCACCCTCTGCTTTAATCCTTTATGCTCTGTTTCAAGAATCGCATTAATTATGAACGCGCTATGAATCAGACTCGAACTTGTTAAAGTAGCCGAAACTCTTAGGTCCTTATTTCTGCCGACTTGTGACTCCATTATCGATGCTTTTTATTATGAAAAATATGAAATACACGACGCAATTTATATTAGATAGAAATTTCTGAAATTTCTTTTTTCTAAATTTGGATTATTATTGTTAATATTGTATAGATAAATCATGTTTTTTTTTTTTTTTTTTGTATTTTATAGATCAATACTGTTTTATTTTTTTTATATTTTATAGATAAATCATGTTTTATTTTTAATATTTTATAGACAAATCATGTTTTATTTATTTATTTCTTTTTTGCGTGTTATAGATCAATCATGTTTTATTTATAAAATATTAAAAATAATAATGCTCCAAATTTAGAAAAAAGAAATTTCAGAAATTTCTGTTCAATATAAATTTGGAACATTATTATTTTTTATATTTTATAGATAAATCCCGTTGCTTTTCAAAATCTTTAGCAAATATCAAATACATTACTTTTTACTGTTAAAATTGTCCAAGTCTCATTTACAACTAATATCCTTAATACAAATCATAGCAAATTATATTAGCTTGTCTCAAAAGTATCTTTCCTTATCTTGACACAGCACCTTTCTCTAGCAGTGTCTTTACATAAACACACAACCTTACTTATTAAACCAGAGATGTTAAAAGATAATAGAGCAAACTACATCCGATAAAACATAATAATATATTGTAAAACGTAAAACATGCATCCACTACTTATTAACAAAACGAAAGAATCTTTTGAGACACCCTAACATTTAAATAAAAAAGAAACATTTTAAACAATATAAGTGTAGACTAGAACCACTTAAAGAATTTTTCAAAGTACTAGATTAATAAAAATTCATACAAAAAACAGTTACATATTTTTCCAATAATTTTGAATTATCTAATGTAATAGATTTTTAATTTCCATTTACCAAAAATAAATAAATATAAACTTGGTCAGTTTTATCAACGGTCAATAATGTATCAATAACCTACTTCACAGAAAAATTTGTGAAATATTTTTCTGACTAATAATTTTTTCTTCCCCAAAGTAGGTGAAACTTAATTAGTTTCTGTTATAAAATCACGCTCCTCGTGTATGTACAATATGGAAGTTGAAACGACCTTGAAGCTTATAGCCTCTATTGCACAGTCGAGTTCCGTTCTGTTTCCTGGTCCTTGTCCGAAACGCTTTGCTTGACGGTGGAGGCTACCCTCACCGGTTAACAGTGTTAATTGTTATTCTCGGTCGTTCTCCGTAATTACACACCGTTTCACAAGCAAAGGACCCACTCGACATCGAGTGTGTAACACCAATGTTTCCCCAGCACACTAACCGTGCCCGTTGCATCGGCAATTAGAATAAGAATTCAACGATATGAAATTAATTATCGATTATTTCCTGCACCCCTGCTCTCCGCTTCTACCGTGGCTAATTTCATTTTTGATGTTTCCTTTGAAATCAGAGTCAGATTAAAATAAGTAGTTTCAAAAGTACGCTCAGATCATTGTGTCTGCTTCTTCTGTTTGCTATGAATTTAAAAGCATTTCTGAATCCTTCGTTATCCGCTTCATAATTTTTAATTTTTGCTCTTGGAAAAGATTGTGGAAAAATTGAATAAATAGGTATTGACAAGGTTACTTTGAAATTTGAGTTGTATTTACAAACTACTGTTTGTCACGAATTAGTATTCCAAGAGATTTATCGATTCTTCATTATTCACTCTACAATTTTTAATTATTGTTCTTGGGGAAAATTACAGAAAAGAAAAATTGAATGAATAGGTATCGATAAGTTTGCTTTAAAATTTAGATCAGATTAAGATCCGGATTAAAAGCAAATTAAAAATTACTCTATTTGCATCCTCCATCTACCTTTAATTTAAAAAGATCTCTGAATTCTTTATTATCCGCTCTACAATTTTTAATATTTTTATATTCCAAGAAATTGCCCAAAGAGAAAGAAAAAAATTGAACAAATAGGTATGGATAAGTTTCCTTTAAAATTTAGATCAGATTAAAATCCGGATTAAAAGCAAATTAAAAATTACTGTATTTGCTTCCTCCGTCCACATTGAATTAAAAAATATTTCTGAATTCTTCACTATCCGCTCCACAATCTTTAATATTTTTACACTCCAAGAAAATGCCCAAAGAAAAAGAAAAAAATTGAACAAATAGGTATGGATAAGTTTCCTTTAAAATTTAGATCACATTAAAATCAAATTAAAATTACTGTATTTGCTTCCTCCGACCACCTTGAATTAAAAAATATTTCTGAATTCTTCACTATCCGCTCTACAATCTTTAATATTTTTTCACTCCAAGAAAATGCCCAAAGAGAAAGAAAAAAATTGAATAAATGGGTATGGATAAGTTTTCTTTAATATTTGGATTAGATTAAAATCCATAACTTTAGAAGTAAACTAAAATTACTGTATTTGCTTCCTCCGTCCACCTTTAATTAAAAAAGATTTCTGAATTCTTCATTATCCTTTCCACAATCTTTAATATTTTTACACTCCAAGAAAATACTCAAGGAGAAAGAAAAAAAATGGAATAAATAGACATTGACAAGAAATAGAAAGCTTTAACGAATGCAGTTCTCCGGAAGGAATCCACCCTCGATTTGCATGACCAAATCGGACCGCGTCAAGAGAGCTCGTTTAAGCGAAATCATTCAGAATCCGATCCGGAAAATTCGAGATCCCGAACGGTGTGGGGAAAGAAATTTTCAACCGACAGCTCGGCCCCTATTCGGAAATGAGGCGGAAGAGAGACGCATGTAATCAAGCGGATGTCGACACGGAATTTCGAAGAGGTCTCTCCGATACCGGAGGTTTCGAATATGACCCGAAGGAGCAGACTTTCAGAGTATTAGCAACCCCTCCGGTAACCACCGACAGCTCCACGCGTCTTTTATGATTGAACGTGGATTCTGACCTTCGCGAGGCAGTCGCGTCAATGCTTCAAACTAGGGGTTCCGCGATCTTTCTTATTTTCTTTTGCATTTCCTTCTCTCGGTTCTTTCAGCGTTCGATTTACCTCTTCGCGATTTTCCAGCGCGAAAATGCGTTTGACTACTGCGTTAATCAGATTCTGTGATAATTGTATACTTCATGGAAGCTGTGTTCGATTAAAATTATTTGTTGGGCTCAAGAAATATTATAATATGTATTGGACAAAAAATGAATTATAATAAAACGATCCCGACAACACCCATAGGGTACTGGAATTTTTTAGACACATAAACCTGCTAAATTCGCTATAAGCAAAATGTATTATCTCACTTTCGAAAACATTGTATCATTGTAATAACCATTCATGTATCGTTTAGTCACTAATGACTTCAATGTTAATGTGACTACTCTAAAATAAACTCTTAATAAAAAAAAGAAAAGAAAAAAAATATATATATATTTTAGTGTATTTCTTTTAATGGATAAAATGATAAAACCAACGTTCGTATTAAATTTTAATAAAATCTAGAAGCAAGCTTCACATTTAATTTTAATAAAATCCAAAAACAAGCTTCACGTTTAATTTTAATAAAATTCAAAAACAAGTTTCATATTAAATTTGAATAAAATCTAAAGCAAGCTTCGTATTCAATTTTAATAAAATTTAAACGCAAGCTTCAGATTTTAATGCGAAACTTGTTTTTTTTTATATTATTTGCTCATTTTTTTAATGCCAAATTCGGGCGTTCAACCAATTTCCGCGCAGTGATATATTTTCATTTAATTTTATGAATAACAAAATGGGAAATGTATAGGTAGCTACACATTTTTAAAAAGGCTATAGGAAAATTTGAATTGAGCCGCGTGTATGCTTATTAGGAAACAGAATAGATGTCTTGATTTAGAAAATTGCTTTTCTCAGTTTACGATGATTCGAGCAATGATTTATTAGGTTGGAAACTATGAAACGGGCGTTGAATGAAAATAAAAAACGAAAAGCGCAATTTTTCACATTGTTTATTATATTCAATTGAAATAATTTCCATTGGCATCTACGACTTTTTGCCAACGATTCGGCAAATCATATATGCCTTTTTGAAAAAAATCTTTATTTTTAGAGTTAATAAACAATTCAAAGTCTTTTATAATATCATTTTGGAAATTTTTCGAACCAATATCGAGCATTTTTTTCATCGGTGGATCCATCTCCGAATGCCTGATTAATATTTCTCGAAGCTTGAGCCGCGGTATGATTTAATTTAAACTCGTACAAGAAGAGTAGATGTAAATCGCGTTTTGTTTCCATCTGGTTTAGGATAAAAATAAAATAAAAATGGGATACAAACGCGAAAAAATTTTACAAAATAAGTAAGAAGAATACCTTTAAGCTTTATGAATAAAAATATCGAGCGCACGTTACAATGTATCTCTTTCAGTCGCAGCTCAACACAGAGTAAACAAAAAACGCCCGTTTCATAGTTTCCAACCTAATATTTTGATAAAATGATTCACTTTTCCCTGGAAGCAAAAATTAATTCCTCGAGTGTATTGCTAAATTAAATTTTATATCAGACTTGTGAATTGAAGAAAATTCGATTATCAGCAGATATAAAATACGATTGGTCCAATTATCACAAGTCTTCGTCCCGACTCCCTTCAGATATCGGCCGATAATTGAAGATTAAGCTTCGCGACAAACTTTCGGCGAATAAAATTCATCCATCACCCTTCGAAATTGATTTCTGTAAAATGCAAACACCAAGACTCTTCGTTAAGCTTTGCTCTTTCCACTTGAAGGGATCGATCAAACCATTTATATAGAAACATCCTGCAAATTGTTTCCTCAAACTGGGATCCAATTTAATTCCGTCGGTCCTTTAATGAAGCGATTCTTAAAAGGATATTCCACATATTACCTCGCTTAATAATCATATCAGCTGTACAATTGTTATCTTATTCCGGTTTGATACTTGAAAATTTTTTAAAAATGCATGTTTCCTTGAAGTTCTCTATTTCAAATGGCAAGAGATAGCAAATCAAAAAGTATGGTATATACTGAAATATGCAACGATTTCTGTTTGCATGCTTTCCTATAAAAATGTCGCGAGATGGCTCCGTGTGCAAAGGGTTAAAAATATTCACGAATCAACGTAAATGAATTATCGTACGCTTGATAATTTGTTTACGTACACAATTAAATTCTCGATTTGAAATTAATACAGTGGAATTCGTTTATTATAACCGCTTTGGGACTTGGCAATTTTTGATAAGAGCAACCGACTGATAACATTATGCAAAGGATAACGAATTTTCATTATTGAACTCGTACACAAAGTTAATATCTGCGACTATAAGTTAATTTTTAAATACACGAATATTGAAATACAGTGAAGTTAATATCTGTGCGTATAAGTTAATTTTTAAATACACAAATATTGTGTATTTAAATAGAGAATTGTTCTGTCGTGCGAATATTCATGTCTCACTATTAGTTCCAACAAAATACTCGAACATTAACAATTCAAATATTAACCTTTCGCACTCCGAGTCGCGGTCCATATTTTATCCCAACTGGTTCGTTTTTAATAAGCTACTTCCA
This sequence comes from Ctenoplectra terminalis, assembly GCA_019453375.1. Lineage (NCBI taxonomy): Eukaryota > Metazoa > Arthropoda > Insecta > Hymenoptera > Apidae > Ctenoplectra > Ctenoplectra terminalis. The sequence continues at coordinate 114,954 of SMSQ01025855.1, read as the reverse complement.
AAATCTGTATTGAATTTGCATTAATTTTCATACTTTTATATTCGGTAACATATACGCATCGATAAAAGTCGATGAAACTTATTTTTAATCGAAAGGAATGTGTTTTGTATTACGAAACTGAAAGGAGCGGAGCAAAATGGAATCTCGAGTGCAAAGGGTTAACACTTAACCGTCCGGCTCTTCCGGAGCAAAATTTAAGTGTTCGGCAAAATGATGTGTATTTTAGAAGCCGTACTTTTTCCAGGAAAATTGCTATATTTCTCGTAAAAGACATTATTTTTCAACAAAATTTTGGAATATGAAGAAACTTACAAAATATGTCGCATTTTTGAAAAAAGAAATGATTTCAATACACCATTGCTGCTTAACAATAATATTACTGTAGGGATTTTAGGTTGCATACGGGTGTCTCTATAAATACTCAATAATGGACACTGTCTTAAGAACAATAACTATTTATTAACTAATTACTAGGCTCAATAATCCAATACTCGTTCTCTATTTCTCTTTACTCGACTCTCGACTCTGACTAAATTCTCTCTGCCTATTCTCCGACTCTTCTCCGACTAACTCTCGACTAACCCCTCTACGCATTTTCTCCATTCATTTATTCCCTGATTCTCTCTTCTTCTATTCTCAATCTCTTTCACTCCGCTCAGGCATTCTCAGAAACTCTTCGGTCACACGATATTCCCTGTCACTCGGTCCAAATACTCTTTTCTCGCACGCCTATCGCTCGGCCCAAACACTCGTCTCTCGCACTTGGATCACACTGTCCCAAACACTCTTTATTCACACCTCTATCACTCCAGACTAAACATTCTCACCTCAGTCTTACCATTCCCACATTACGAAAATAAAAAATTTTATTCAATTTAATTAGCCTATAATAAGAGAAACGATATACCAAGCACTGTCACGAATTTCGATTTAACCCTTTGACTACGACAGACTGTGGCACGCACTGGCCGTACGGTACGGTACGAATTCACTCGCGACGTCCACTGGGTACGGCGAAATTTTTCGTTAGACATGCATTTCTGAGGAAGTATATTAACCCTTATCGGACGCTAGCTTTTTATACACGATCCTCGCTAAGTTGTAGTTGCTTTCGGTAAATATGCGAAAAATTTTCAGCATTGTGAGAATAACATGTTTGTTAGCCTAACGAGGGTGTTTAGTATTTAAGAAATGTCACTGTTACGATTAGGATCGGAACTATCAGAATTATTAGAATTGAACGAGAATTGTTAGAATTGTGAGAATTGTCAAAGTATTGAACTGGAGATGAGATAAGAACATTGAACATTGAACATTGAATTAGAACTAGATTTAAAACTTGTGAACTATTGAACTGTGGAACTTGTACTATCTGAACTAAATATATCATTTGTATTATTGTTATAAATCGTGTTGGCATCCCTGATGCTAAATAATCGACTCCACGAAAATTGTGGGAGTCAACAAAGACGATTATTTAATTCAAACGGTGAGCGAGTGAGCCACTACAGTGGCGCGTCGTTCCGAAAGATGACATCCGCGAAAGCCACTATAGTGGCGTGTCGTTCTCAAACATGATATCCGCGAAAGCGACTATAGTGGCGCGTCGTGCCTAAGAGGTTAAAAACAGAGTTGCAAGAATAAGCGCTTATATTTCCGCAAGATAGCCAAAATCGAGCCGGTGTTATCGATGTATCCGCGCTCGAATGAACCGATCGGTAAACTGTTAACACGTTGACTGGCACGCGCGTTTACAGTAAAATCTCCTTCAGGCCACGCGTACCGCTGTACGAAGCGTATTCTGAAGATTTAGGGAATTATTAGCTGCAAAATTATTAGGGTTGACTGAAAATACAATAAATCCTGGACGTCGTCAGAGTCAGCACAATATCGCCGTTCGGAAAAATGATTCCGGAGAAAGCATTAGACGCGCGTGCAAACAATGTTATGCGGATAAAAGTGGTCGAACGGGCCGATCCTCTACAAGAAAAAATTGACAAAAGACAACAACTTATTGTCCAAGTTGTCCCGACCAGCCTCAGCTTTGTATAAAATGTTTTAAAGTTTTACGTTCTATATAGTTTTCTTAATAAACCATTTTCGTATTACTTTTGTAACAATATTTTATATTAATGAATATTCTATTATAAATTTAAGTTTATATTAATAAATATAGTTTATATTAATTAATATTCAATAGTTTTGTTACTTCCTCGGCGAAATATCTTTTTAAACGCATACGAATATCCTTCGCGATTAGTCAAATATCAGATCAGAAACTTTACTGTCACCCGAATATGGGAGACGTAACAGTCAACGTGTTAACACATTGCTGACCGGCAACTTTTCTGAAAATTTACCACATGTGCCCGGCTATTGTTTTGAAAACGGATGTGGAAGTAAAACAATATAAATAAACTTTAATAAATTTTATTTATTATTCAACTCTTGATATTTCTTTTTCGTATGATAAAAAGTATAACAATCACCTACGTGCAATGGTACACCACAAGTTTTGCAAATATATCGGGTTTCGCTCCGTTTTCCTTTCGAAGAACATACTCTACACGCTCTAGTCGGATTTGTTTTCTTTACAAATTTTTTTTACAACTTATAAGCGAGACACAACTCGAGGTACGCAGACCAAATAATTACACTACAAGATTTCCAACGGTGCGCCGTGAAAACAATAAAGATGCAGAAAAAAGCTCATCACGAGTTAACTCGTGACCGGTCACCAACGCTTGGCCACGAAAACACGAGTTAACTCGTGACCGGTCAGCAATGTGTTAAGAACTTTCTATTTCTCGAACAAGGAAAGGTAAACAATGAGAAAGGGTCCAACCACGGAACACAAAGAATGTATTTTCCAGCGGTGTCAGCGAGGATCAGCGTCCCTCGTAATCGCAGAAACAAGCCTCGAAGGGTTCAAAGAACACGACGTGCAATCGAAACGTTTCCTGATAGGGACGCCGCATTAAATCGTGCGCTCGATGGCAGGCTAATTAAGCATAGTCCCGTAGCGTGTAATGCGTTCGTTCCGACGCCAGGCGAATTAACTCGAATTCTCGATGGCTTAACAAAAACCCTCCACCCATTCTCATCGTTTTCACCCTTCTCCCCCGTCGTCTGTCCGTGAACACCGTAACGAGATATAGGTCTGAAAAACGCAGCTTCGTCGCCATAAAGATGAGAAGGGGTGGCCGTTCGGGCGGGGTAAACAGGACGAGGAAGGGTCTGAAAGGATGCGACTGAATCGGATTCGTCGTCAACTAATTCGTTTCAAAAACCGGAGGCGACGGAGCCAGTCAATTAGTGCTTTCCGCTCGCTATTCTGTCGGTCGACGCGAGAGGAACTCGCCCATTCCTCTCCTGTATCCTGGGTAAAGCTGCCTCGGAAATATGGGCTTTTCCATCCGAGCTATTTAAGAGCGATGACGACGACTATCGTGATTACCTGCTGGGATTCCGACCGTGGAATCGCGAATACCATAGAAGCTTGTGAAAACGCTCTTGATCGAGGCATTTGATTGAAAACGAACTTCTCCCTTGGTATTTAAAATCACTTGGAAATAACGTGATTTCTGCGGAACATTATTTTGTTTTTATAGCACGAGCAGAAGAAAAAATTATGTGTTCCAAGGAACGCGAAAATGAAGAGAAATTTGCAATCGTGTTACGTTGGAGAATTCTTAAAAAATGAATCGGATAAAAAAAAGTGCAGTCAGATTTTGGTTATTATAATGGTGGATAACGGTATCAATTCGGGTATTGTTGCAGTTAAAAATAATACAGTAAAATTAGTTAAAAATATTATAGTAAAATTAATTAAAAATAATAGAGTAAAATTAGTTAAAAATAATACGGTAAAATTAATTAAAAATAATACGGTAAAATTAGTTAAAAATAATACGGTAAAATTAGTTAAAAATAATCCTCTTTTTATAATCTTTTTATACCTTGATTGTTGATATCGATCGTGATAATTACATTTGAGAAAAAATGATAATTCTTAGCAAGTTAGTACTAAATAGAGCTTTTCTTTAAAATTTGCTTTCAACCGAAGCTTCGATTAAACGCTATTTTATATTCAGAAACAGTGATTTACAAAAATTATAGCATAAATGTATAACGCTTTGTTAAGTGTAGCGTGATATAAATTGAACAAACTAAAATTTTCTCAATTTTCAATCGAGTCGAATAATAAAAAATTTTTTATCCCTCGTGTAATATTATAAGCCAAAGCAATCGTAATAAACGGATTCCACTGTGTCAATTTCGAATCGATAAAATAATTATCAGGCTATTTGATACGGGTACAGTATCAAGATTCTTGCAATTAATCAAAGAGCCAATTAACTGCATAAAATCTCCCACTTCTACTTCATCGTTATACATAATTCTCCTATAATCGCGTTTCGCTTATTTTTCATAACTAACCGAACTATCTCCACCTCCTATCGACAAACTGCAATAAACGAGATAAATAAATAAATTTGCATATGCAAGTATCGAGATAGCGGCTACCGAGGTACCATCGTACAAACTGGAAAATAATTCCAAACTACCGGCTACCGTATTGGTCAATAGATTCGCAACGTAGATTCGCTAAAATAAATATCCTCTTACACTCTTCTTTCGACACATCGAGTAGAACTTTAACACACAAAAGTACCCTGCTTTCTTCCCAAACCGAACCCTCTTTTTTCGCGCCTCGTAATGGGGTCGTAGATCTCGAAGTAAGCCATGAAAAGGCTCGGATGAACAGTGTGACGAGAAAAACCATGAAAAACGTCCACACCGCGGACGTTAATTCGATACAAACCTACAAGTACGAAACGGCGCTAGAAAACAGGAGAACAGTGGGAACACCTTTCAGGAGCGTTCCGATTCACAGCTGGCTCGTTTGTCTATTAACAGCCCAGGATGCTCTAAAACGAGGGTTTAAGAGACCTAGAAGTGGAACCTGACGAGCAGAGGAAGAAAGGAAAGGGAAAAGAGTGGTCTCGCTAGCGAGAATTGCTACGAGCTGGTCTTTTTTTTTTTCTTTCTTTTTTATTTATTTTTCTTTGTGCAAGAGAAGTCGGGCGATGAGTGTTCATTGGGAAGAAAGAAAACGAAGAGAGGCGAGCGACGACGAAGACGAGCTCTCGGGTCAGGGAGAAAGAGAGGGCGGCATTTTTTTGAAATTAAATTTCTCGCACTGTCGGAGAGACGGAAGGGTGGTCCCTAGCGTAGCCTGGTCTGAAACAATAAATAAAAGACACCCCTCCAACCCCTACCGACAACAGGCCCTCTCGCAACGAGAAACGCAGGGTTGAGGTTGAAGTATAGAATGTCGGAGCGCGGGTGAGTTCGCGTTCAGGAGTACCATAATTTACGCTCCACTCGTTTCCTCCTCGTGTATACCTAACGTGTACGAATGAAGCATAAATTCAGCCGCGCCTTCTCCCTTTTCTGTCTCTTTTTCCTTGCCCGACCACCTCCTTCCAACCTGAACAGGAAACTTAACGTTTAGTAGCGCGAAAAGCCGTGGATGAGGAAGAAGAGAAAGACAAACTGAAGGGAACGAGCGAGGAACAAGGGGTTGGACGGGGGCAGGGTGGGACGCTGAGGGTGAATGGAGAAGCAAAATGAAGGAAACGCGGTTTTGCTTTTCGTCGTTTTCGTATTTCCACGGTTTGTTTCGTTTACGAATTGCACGGAGCACGAACGGCAGCTTAGATAACGATACAC
>SMSQ01025855.1:51723-99302 GCA_019453375.1 Ctenoplectra terminalis | reverse complement strand
ATAAGCGGACAAAATTCGGGCTACAGAGAGTTAAGTTTCACACAACTACCGTGAAACAACAGAAAGTTAGGAATATCACGATTTTTTATTTATTTGGTTAATTTGCTTTGTTTTAAAGCGAAAGAAAAATTTATATTTAGCGAATATGATTTAAATTAGAATTTAATATCCGAAGAAAATTACATGTACCGCTGTAGCAATCAGTCGCTTGCCAAGGGTTAAAGGAACTATATTTTAAAAATATATTTAATAGTAATTATTGTGATAAAATATTATGATTATTATTATTGTAAGTAATGTCTGGTAATATATCTGTAAATATATAATCTAACACTGTCGAGGTATCTAGGAAGCTATCATAATAATTTCTAAGCGTAGAATTTTTTGTAGAACCAAATAGCGATAGCTTTAAAAGGTTTCGTTCCGAACAAGAAAGTTGAGGTCTTCGGAATCAGTTTGAAGCTTGCAATTTTTATCGAAAATAATTGGTTGTTACATAGAGGATAAGAAATTTTCACTGCAGAACTCGGTTTTATTACAATTATCACATTTATACTATTTGTGTATTTATTATAGACTGTAGATTTAATATAATGTTACATATTTAAGATACGTTTCTTATAAACTGTTTTTTTGAAAAGGACAAAATTTATCTGAAAAATTTATCAGGTTACTCAAAATTTACGATTCGTGAAAAAGATAAAAGAGATTTAGTACTTTGTTGAGAATTCTTATCGTTTATCTCCAAGTATAATTATCACGATCGATATGAATAGCCGGAGTTTGATTACAATAGGCGGATTGATTGATTATGTTAACAATAGCCAATTAATAACACCATCCGTGATTATAAGAGAATACTTAAGCGTAACAAGCCGATTTTAACGAAATTTACGTGTCAGACAGTGTTGAAAAAAATATTTCACACGTATTTCTCTTCTTATCTGCAATCATTTATATTTATAAGGTGAAAACAGCCCTAAAAGTCAGGGATAAGAAATATATTTTTCTCGATATTTAGGAAACTATTTACTTCAGAAAAAAATTGAACAAAAATTGCGCGGTTCAAAAAAATATTTATCATATTTTTTTATCTGCGATTATTTATATTTGGAGGGTGAAAGCAACCCTAAAAGTCGGGGATAAAATATATATTTTCCTCGATATTTAGGAAACTATTCACTTCAGAAAAAAAATTGAAAAGAAATTGCGCAGTTTAAAAAAATATTTGACATGTATTTTTTTATCTACAATTATTTATATTTAGAGGGTGAAAACAACCCTAAAACTCGGGGATAAAAATATATTTTCCTCGATATTTAGGAAACTATTCACTTCAGAAAAGAAATTGAAAAGAAATTGTGCGGATAAAAAAAATGTTTTACATGTATTTTTTTATCTACAATTATTTATATTTAGAGGGTGAAAGCAACCCTAAAAATGAAGAATGAAGAATATATTTTCCTCAATTTCTCTGTCATTAAAAATAGAACAAAAATTCTTCATCCTTAATTTTTAGGATTCTTTTCACCCTCTAAATATAAATAATCGCAGATAAAAAAACACATATCAAATATTTTTTTAAACACTGTCTCATATGCAAATTAAGCGATCTCCCTTATTAAACCGACATAAATTTTCTTGGAAAACCATAAACAATCCCTCCTTCGTTTCCAATTTCTTTAAAACAACTGTAGTCATCCCCTCCCGTATTTATTCCGAACATGAAATTAATGTAACAAGCGCATGTTACCGAGCGAACGACTTAATTAATTCAATTCGAACGATGAGAACTGCGATAGGAAACGACAAAGTCAAACGAACGGCAAGAAGCGTCGCTGGTTTGTTCGCTGGAAATACGTGTTCGTCGAATGGAAAATCGCGTAGGATTGTCGTTCGTGAAGGAACTCGTGAAGCGAAAGATCACGCGGCACGGCGAGAAAGTTGCTTTCGCTCGGCTCTTCGAGAGGAGATCGGCCACTTCTCGTAGGCATTAAAACGCGTTGCACCGTAAGTCCAGGGCCGTAATCAAAGTAGGAGGCAATGTCCACGCGGTAATTCCATCACGGTTCCATCGTTCCGAACCGTTGTCGTGTACGACTACCTTCAACTTTGCTTTCGTCGATAATCTCACAAATTCATAGTTTCACCAACTCGGTAATCAACCGGTTGAATTTTACTGTACGGGAGAAAATAGAAGACGATACTTTAAAATTTATCGAATTGTGAGAAATTCGGTGAAAAATTGAACAACTCGGAAAGATTTCTGAGAAGAATAGATCTCATAGGTCTTAGTTAACCAACAAATTTCTGAGAAGCTACTTTTAAAATTTTTGTTTCGATATTTAATTGATTAACTTTAGGATAGTTATTATTGTTGATTCGGTGGGGAGGATTTTAGAAAGTTTATTTAATTTATTAATTAATTTGAGGAAAATTAAGGAGTTAAATTAATTTGAGGAAAATTAATGAGTTAAAATTAATTTGAGGAAAATTTATGAGTTATAATTAATTTGATCAAAATTAATGAGTTAAAATCAATTTGAGGAACATTAAGGAGTTAAAATTAATTTTAGGAAAATTAATGAGTTATAATTAATTTGAGAAAAATCGACTTATGGAATTGAAAATAGAGACTTCACCCTCTAACCCTTTGCACTCGTGAATTTTTTTAAGTTTCAGAGGACTACTGTGTAAACTTAGTGTTCTTTTGGAAAGAGAAACAGAAAATTATAAATGTTTACGATTTTTATATTTATTTGGTTAATTTACTTTATTTTAAAATAAAAGAAGTGTTTGAATTGACGAAGATACAGAATTTAATTTACAACTTAATCTCCGAAGAAAATTATGCATATCGCCATAGCGGCGCCAGAGGAATGCAAAGGGTTAAAATATCCTTGGGAAAATTATTGTACAATTTTTTTACACGAAGCTATAATAGTTTGAAGCTTGACAATTTTTCAGCTATTTAGAGATGCTTTAATTCTGGCGCCGAGTGTATTTTTCTATTTAAATAGTTAACGCGTTATGACATCTTCATTTTATATATGTATAAATACAAGTATAAATACATATATTTCATAAATAATAATGTATTACTATGGAAAATTATGGAAGGAGTTATAAAAAAGGGTCCATATATCTGTTTCAATACATTAATTTAAGTTAAATAAAAAGACTAAAACTTCCAATGAAATTGCACCCTTAAAAAAAAAAAGAAAACTCCCCAATCGCATCAGATTATAATAAGCAATGTCAGAGCTGAATTTATCCAATTTTCAACGCGTACTAAATATTAATTTAAATAAAATTTAAAACTTCCAATGAAATTGAACCCTTAAAAAAAAAGAGAAAACTCCCCTATCGCATCAGATTAAAATAAAAAATATCAGAATTGAATTCCTCCAATTTTCAACGCGTCAAGAAAAATCTCCGTTATTTATCAATCGTTCATAAATTTCACACAACGGTATTAAATATTAATTTAAATAAAATAAAAAGACTTGGAATGAAATTGCACCCTTAAAAAAAAAAAAGAAAACTCCCGAATCGCATCAGATTAAAATAAAAAATATCAGAATTGAATTCCTCCAATTTTCAACGCGTCAAGAAAAATCTCCGTTATTTATCAATCGTTCATAAATTTCACACAACGGTATTAAATATTAATTAAAATAAAATTTAAAACTTCCAATAAAATTGCACCCTAAAAAAAAAAACTCCCCAATCGCATCAGATTAAAATAAAAAATATCAGAATTGAATTCCTCCAAGTTTCAACGCGTCAAGAAAAATCCCTGCGTTATCTATTAATCGGTAATAAATTTCACAAAACGGTGCTAAATCTTATCCGGACAGTAATGAACTTGGTAACAGCCGAGTGGCCACCGGTGCCTCGAAATCGTGTTATTCGCGATCGTAAAACACCTCGTTGGACTTTAACGTCGATACACAGGTGAAAAGATCGGGCCTCTTGTACGGCCCTGCTCGTATCTCTGTCCAAGTACTCGCTATCGAGCGCACGACCACGTTCCTTATTATTTCCCATTAAGGCTGGATGTTCCTCTTGCCCTCAAAAGAGTTTCTCGTCCCAAGACCCGCGGCATTTAAAACCAGACGGTGGTATAAAATTTCACGGGATTCGGGGCAGCTCGTGATAAGCCCTAATAGTTCGCCTTCCCCTTTCCACGGTCGGTCTTCCGGTAAGCGAAAGAATTCAAAACGAACGGCCGTGGAACGAGCCCGTCTCGCTGGCGAACAACCGAGTGGAAAAACGTTCTCCTATCCACCTTTATCCGTGAATTTACGTAACTTTTATTGCACCAATGCTGAATTATACCGCGATTTGTCCGATATTACGAGAGCCATTAGCGTGAAAATTTTTTATCTCGCTAAGGATCCTTTTATTACTCCTCGCCAATTATTCCCGCCACTTTCTGGCCTTTTCCTTCCCCTATCCATTGGCTCGCCGAGCGAACAGGTTAATTTAAAATGATAAGTTGCACGGTGGAAAATTGAGAGCACGAAAGTTTCGATAAATAAGCCGCGCTGTCGATGGTGTTCATTGAGGAGTGAGAATCGCCTGGCAACTTTTACCGAGCTGTACTGTTACAAAACGGGAAACTCGACGGAACGAGCAACAACACGCGGGCATGTTAACCTGCAACGTGTTTTATTGGTACCCAGAAGCTAGTCAGCGATAAGCATATTGGAAGAAAGTTCGCCTCGTTTGTAGTTTGAACAACGGAGGATGGTTTCGAGAGAGGTCTCGAGAGGCTAATGTGTAGATAATGGCGGTTGGCAGATTTGTTGAAGAATAGAAAGAACGAGCGCGAACGTGTCATTGATTTATGGAGAATATTATTTCTTTGTTGCACGTTCCTCTTGTTTAGCAACGGGTTACGTAAAAATTTTTCGAAAGCATGGAAAGTATGTAATTAATGTTGGTATCTAGTGTACGTAAAATTTACTTTCACGGTGCAATATTTTTATGATCGTCGCGTATACTTTTGTGCGAGGTTTTTTTTATTACTTCGTAATATTGGTATTAGATTCGGGAAATTATTGAGAAAATAATATTTAACTTGTGAGATGTAACGGTAAAATATTTGGGAGACTGTGGATTTTTATGTGTGTAATAAAAAAAGATATAGATGGTGGATGGGTAGTTGTTTTATTTGATAATATATCTTGGGTTTATTTACATATTTTTTATTGTTATGTGCATTCTGTGTATTTTTGTGTCTTAAAATTTTCAATAAATCTATTTATTAATGTACTACTAAATAGACTTATTGAAAATTTGAAGGCTAAAGCTAATTTATTATACTAATTTATTTTATAAATTATATTTTTTTAATTTAATATATTATTTTATATTTTATATATTATAGTTTATTGTACTAATTTATTAGTACGCTGCTAAATAGACTAATAAACAGACTTATTAAAAATCTGAAGACACAAAAATACACAGAATGCATATAATAACAAAAAATATAGTACTCATTATAATATTTAATAAACAACACAATTTGTCTATTTAGTTTCAATTTTTTTTTTTAAATTACATTTATAAAAATTCACAATCCACTGCTAAATATTATATTACTAAATTTAAGAATTACACAGTCTATTTATCGGTAAAAGAAAATTTTGTTACCAGTTATGAATTGCAACAAAATTAACGTCTCCTTTCCAGTATCAGAGATATACAGTACTGTGAAAAAGTCTTAGACCACCTGGCAGAAAAAATATTTTGCTATCTTAGAAACGAATTTAAGATGGATTAATATTATTTTTATTTCGACGTTATTTCTTTCCTTTTTTTTTAAGAATTAGATTCACGAGCTGTTAATTACATTGAGAAATATTGATTAATTTAAAACAATCAATATTTTGTGTATTCTCTTTTTACTTTCGCTACACCACAGTTTTTTTTTCTTTTTTTAGATAATTGTTGACAAAATTTTAAGAAACTCACTTTGCATTTCCCGCCATTCTGTTATCGACAATTTAAGAAGCTGATTTTTTCCTTTTCGGCTTTCTTCGTATGTTTCCTTTATACTTTGCATACGCGTTCCATAATATTTTAATCGAGGCTCTGCTTGTTAAAGAATTTTTAAAACATATTTTCACCAGATTAAATTACGCGTGACCAACACAAGGAAGGCAATATGGAAAAATCTGAATTTAACAGTGTTAAGAAATGCTTCTCTAAAATATGTTTAATCACAGTTACAAGATCGATAATGTAGATGGTCTAAGACTTTTGCACAGTGCTGTACAATCGATAAATTGTTTCATTTAAGAAAGCAAAAATTCTATTTCACCAGAAGCGAAAATCGAAGGTAAATGGTCAACCAAGAGCTGAAAAACAGTTGTAAATTGCAGCGAACTTAAATCGACGTAGATTATCGACCATTTCGGAACGTTCCCTTCCGTGAGAAGGAAATTAGGGCAATCAGGTTTCAGACTGCGGACCGAACAGAGAATGGGGCGCGCGATCTTTGGAAATTTTCCGAATATACCTTTCCAAGAATCAAATGAAACGGAATGAACATTTTCCGGCACAACGAACATCTAGTTTTGAGTTGAATAAGAAGTAGACTAAAGCAAAACCTGAGCAGAAGTGGGCTAGAAAATTTATTCCACGTAAACCGTGTGTTTTCCACAATTTTAACCCCGCTGCGAACCTCGCATCTTTTTCGACTCGATTCTGGTATTTTTTAAAAATTTCACGACTTCGAAAGAAATATACAAAAAAATTACTACTTAATACTTTAACGATCGGTTCGTTCGAGCATAGATAAATCGTTAACGGCTCGGTTTTTGGTATCGTATGGGAAGACAAACGCTTATTCTTGCAACTCTGTGTTTAAATTAAAATTCGTGAGAGCGCTTTCTATTGTTGTGGGTTAATTAACACTAGAATTACCGAAGTGGTCAAAATGACTGGTTTGTAATTTTTCTTACGCAATCTATTAAATAAAAACGCTGCATTTCTGTGGATTTTTAGTAAGTTTCTGTAAGGAATATGAAGAAAGATTTATTTCCCTTGATTCGTATTTTTTTTTTAAATACTTATCGTGTTGATTTCTTTGGTATAAATAAGGCTAGTTTGTTCGTCGGTAGTTCTAGTGTTATAACTTTCATCGTGTTAGTGTTAAGCAGCAAGCGGTAGATAAACGTTAGCTGTAAAAAGTCGGTTGATAGGCTCTGGTGAATGAGCGTTGGTTGGAAAAAAATGGATAGGCTCCTGGTTGGTAAAGTGTTAAACGTTGTATGCGGGACAGATATGAATACGTTTTTAGTATACCGTGGATTAATTACGGGACACAAACATATTCGTAATGTAGCAAATACATAGTAAAATAGTAAATAAAATAGTAAATGAATAGTGAAATAATAAAATAGTAAATGAATAATGAAATAGTAAAATAGTAAATGACTATTAAAATAGTAAAATGGTAAATAAAATCGTAAATAAATAGTAAAATAGTAAATAAAATAGTAAATGAATAGTAAAATAGTAAAATAATAAATAAAATAGTAAATGAATAGTAAAATAGTAAATAAAATAGCAAATAAATCGTAAAATAGTAAATAAAATAGCAAATAAATCGTAAAATAATAAATAAAATAGTAAAATAGTAAATAAAATAGTAGAATAGTAAATAAAATAGTAGAATAGTAAATAAATGTTTGATTTTTATTGTTGTTTTGCACACCAGAATAAAATTGAATTTTTTATGCCAAGACATTGTTGAGAAGACGATTTCTTCGCAGTATCCTCGAGAATCAATCAAATCGCGGAAAAAATGAATTTTTAAAAATTCTTTGCGATGTTCTGCAACGAACACAAATCAAGATTTATCTCATTTGCATCCTATATTTTTTTCAAGCACTTATTCCAAATTTCCTAGTAGAAATAGGTACACTTTAATCGTCGATACTTCTAGTGTTAACGTCTTAAAGAAACGACAGTACGACCGAAAAGAACAAACCTGAAAAATCGTAACAGAGTCAGCCTGCAGAATTATTATAAAAGAAAAATTAGATCATGAAATGATAATCTGTTACGGCCATTTTTTTCGTAGAAACGAGCCGCGATAACAAAAATGTGTCGAAAATCGTAGAAACGATAGGGTGAGGAGCAAAGAAAAGATTTGCGGTCCCGTTGGACAGAGGAAACCCCTTCAACTTGTCCCCGGAAAATGCGAGAACGATTCTTCGGGAGGAAGACGGATGGATCATATATTTTTCATCCAACTCTTCGCAGTTTAAAAACTGCATCCATATTGCCATTTCCGTTGAAATGGAACCAGATCGGAGAAAGGTTTGGAAAAGAACGGGCGGAGGAAAAAATTGGATCGATGGCCGGGAATAAGTTTGAGAAAGGTTGCGACAAAAGAAAGTTTTTCGACGCCGGAAACAAGGCCCTAATGCTTTAGAACTGCCCCTCGAGCAGTTTGTATCAGTTCCAGATATGACTCAGAAACAGATTTCATATCCGTGAGAGGAAACTGCATTATTTGCCGCGCTAAGTAATAAAAGTGGTTATTTTATCTCGAGACTCGTGAAACATTCTGATACGTGTTCTACATTGAGAAACCCTTTTTTTTTATTTTTGGTTCAAGCGTCGAGTAAAAGCGTTAAATCTTAATTAACGGTAGAACTACCGGCGATTAAATTTAATTAGAGTTATTTGTACCAAAGAAATCAAAATGATAGGTATTTTGAAAAATACTTATAATAAGGGTAACAATTCTTTATGCATATTTTTTACAAGAAATTGCGGGAAATCCTCAAAAATTCATTATTGCAAATTTCTAAAATTTCTATAAGAAATTATGAACGAGTCATTTTGACTTGTTCGGTAGTTCTAGTGTTAATTTTATGGTTTTCCATGTTTCTTGCAATATTGTATTATACTCGTATAAAATTAGAAAATAAAAATAAAAATCGGACAATTTTTTCTTAAGATTAAAAAATTCTTTTTAAATCTTTGATTTACAATCACGAGCCACTCTCAAGTATAGATATATATATTTTTTGTTATTTAACACGTTGCCGCAAATGACGGCTATAGCCGTCATTTTATATTTTATCAATTTTTATTTTCATATTTTAGCAATTTTTATTTTTATATTTTATCAATTTTTATTTTCATATTTTAGCAATTTTTATTTTTATATTTTATCAATTTTTATTATTTTATTTTAATCAATAAAAAAAAGAACAGCGTTAGTACGAAGTGTTCTAACGCACACACTTGTTAATTATTGAGTAATACATCGAAAAAAAAGGTATAGCATGCGAGAAAGCATATCAGTTGTTCTTTTATGCGTTTTCTCAACTGAAAACAAAAATGTGTCTCTGAGCACGATCGTCAAATTAAAAGTGCGCGGCAACGTGTTAACCATTTGAGTCTCAGGGATCACTTTTTTCTAATAAAAAAAAAACATTTTTCGTAACAGATTGCCAACCTCTTCAGTTACGTTCACTAAAGCATTTCTAAAAGCATTTTAAATAAACCCTACGAGGATTGATAAAAATAAAAAGAAATACAGTTCGTCGTTCCTCTCTGAAAGTATCGTAAAATAAAATTGTCCAAAATAAGATACAAAAATAGAATATTTATTACAAATACCGCAGCAGGAAACGAGAGCAATATATTAAAATTAAAAAGCTTTTTTTAAAGAAACGCATCGTGGCGACTCGCAGATCTCAAAGACCGTGGCAGGATTAAAACGTCTCTTTGAAAACAATATTCTAATTTTCTCCCGGCCTCGAACATTCGATGAACGAAAACAGGAACTTATTGGACAGCCCTCTTCAACCCCCTCGATTCCTCCACAATCCTCCATATTCCTCCATATTCCTATCAGCAGTAATTACCACAGCTCCAATGACACGGAAAGGAAAGAGCATCGATCATATTTCAGTTTTTAATTTACCAGACAGATAAAGTGAGATTGACAAAAAACGACTGATAAATTGCAGCAAAGCAAAAGGAAGGAGCCCAAGCGGATTCGAAGCTCACTCGAACCATTCTACCGTTAATTCCATCTCTCACGGGAACGAGCTCCTCGATCTCGGCTTTAACGATGTTTATAGAACCGAACTATGATTTTATAACGTTTAAGGAGGAAGAGAGAGAGAGAAACACCGGGTTATAAGAAGAGGAATGGACCGAGGTCTGCCAGACAGAGACGAGTCGGAATAGGCTGGAGTGGTAGAGGATGCGTATCGAGTGGAAAAGAACACGAGGAAAAGATAGAAGAGAGATGGAAGCAGAGATTCCATCCACCGCGCCCAGGTCGAGATGGTCGCTCATAAATATTCATACGGAATTCCTGAAGCCAGGAAAACATCCATTCCTGTAGGAGCGCACGTGTGCCTCCCGTGCATTCGGCAATTTCGTGAACGACAAATGAAAAAAAGAGCACCGGGATCCTGCGCCCGGCATGATTCCAACCGGCCAAGAGAAACGAGGGAAATTACCATAGGCCAATTTCTGATCGGTTGTAACGTCGCCGCCTGAAAATGCGCCTGGTTGCGTTACGCTTTGCCGGGATTTAAGGGGAAACGGCGTGACATAAACGACCGATACGGTAATCGCGTTAAGATCGTAGCGCACCGTCCGAGAGATTGTTGAGTATTTCTGTTTCGTCTTGTTTCGGAGATTTTTTTCTTGTTGATCGGTTTGTGGTATCTTGGTTTTTTAAATGTTGATTCAATGTTACGATAGAGCTGGCCAAAGTGTGTGAGTGATTAGGATTGGAGGCGGAAGAAGAGAGATAGAATGCATGTAGTAAGGAAATGATAATCGCGTTCGTTTTTTATCGTAGGTTTGGATTAGGGAATTTTTTCTTTTTTATTCCTGTGGTGCGTGAAGTAAATTATTTGTTTTAATAGATACACGGAATGCGCATGATAAGGAAAAGACAATCGCGTTAATTTGTAATTGTATCTTTGGATTAGGGAATTTTTTCTTTTTTATTTCTGTGGTGCGTGAAGTAAATTATTTATTTTAATAGTTACACAGAATGCACGTAATAAGGAAAAGACAATCGCGTTAATTTTTTATTGTATCTTTGGATTAAGAAATTTTTTTTTATTTCTATGGTGCGTGAAGTAAATTATTTAGTTTAATAGATACACAGAATGCACATAATAAGGACAAAACAATTGTGTTAATTTTTAATTGTATTTTTCGATTAGAGAATTTTTTTTTTATTTCTATGGTGCGTGAAGTAAATTATTTAGTTTAATAGATACACAGAATGCACATAATAAGGACAAAACAATTGTGTTAATTTTTAATTGTATTTTTCGATTAGAGAATTTTTTTTGTTTCTATGGTGCGTGAAGTAAATTATTTAGTTTAATAGATACACAGGATGCACATAATAAGGAGAAGACAATCGCTTTAGTATTTAATTGTACCTTTGGATTAAGAAATTTTTTTTTTATGGTGCGTGATAAATTAATTACTTTAATCTTTTCGAGACGGATCTTTTTCTGATAATGAACGCAATAATGTAATAATTTTTATGGCAATAGGTATATGTAACAGTTTAAAAAATCAGGTTAAGCGCGTTTCTGATTAATTTCGAGACATTTTTACAAAAATAAAATAATTATGAGTAAATATCTGTGCGCATAAATACACACAGAAGATAAATAGGTATAATGCAGCTCATTTATTAATACATTAATAGAGTGCAGATTTTTATGCATTTATGGGAAATTAGAAGGCAGAAAACTATTAGGTTGGCTGATGAGATCGTGCAGTTTCTGAACAATAATTGTCTTCCTGTGCTTTTAGTCTTCCTATTGCAATTTAATTGAAATCCTAAAAATAAATTTTAAACGAGTGTCTAACGACTGAGAAAAATAGCAATGTGTTCTCTTTATATTAATTAACCATGAATCTTTATTTTATACGCGGTTATACGGCTATCTTAGATAGATCTTTAAATATTAACCTCTTGCCATATTATTTTTAAAATAGCTACACATACTAGCGATAATTATTTATTATTTTAACAAAGTGTTAAATGCAAAATATTGAAATATTATACGTAATTTATATTTTCTAGTTCTCAATCTTATAGATTGAAATTACAATTAAAAATAAAATAAAATTATACGGCTATCTTAAATATTAACCTCTTGCCATATTATTTTTAAAATAGCTACACGTATTAGCGAGAATTATTTATTATTTTAACACGATGTTAAATGCAAAATATTGAAATATTATACGTAATTTATATTTTCTAGTTCTCAATTTTATAGATTGAAATTACAATTAACGCATTGACGACAGGACCTTGTTTCTGTAAAACTTACTAGAGAATAAAGTTACGATCGAATAGATTCTTAGTTATATACTTTCGAGAATAAATTGTATTCTAAACATAGCTCTTAATTTCAAAGTTCAACCGAACGGATAACTTTTTAAAAGTAACCTTTCATATATCGTCGTTTCCTACTCTCGCCTTTTCAAGATCTGAAATACAAAACACGAGAAATCTCGTCATCCGTCCTCAATGTGTTAAGAATAAAATAAAATTATACTACAAATATAACCTGTCTATGTTCTATTCGGTCAACAACTCGTGATTGTAAATCAAGGAGTTAATATTTGCTTCCTTAAAATATAATTCTTCTTTCTTCTTTATACATTCCACTTCATTTAAAAAGATCCATACACCATTTTAAAAACAAACACTCAAATGTTTGATTCAGTGTCTTATTCGCAAACCTTAATGTTTAAACGTAATCGGATACTTTTCCGACCAACTGTACGTACCATTTGAAAATATCTGATTTTATTATTTGATGAATATTTAACGAAAGAAATGGACGATTGTTTTGGCGTTTTGTCAAGAATTTCCGGGATATTTTTATTTGCAGCGTCGATAACGCTGCTTGCATTAAGCTTCCGAGAAGCGAAACTCGTGTGCAAGGCTATAAAGAGATTCAAGTTACGACAATCGAGCGGCATTCTTTTTATTTGCCAAACAACGCGCGCAATGACGTGTCGTAAAATTTATCTTGCCATTTTAATGCCGAAGGAAGCCCCGTTCGGGGAGGCTCGTGACAAATCACGTGTATACCGTTCTTCTCCAACTGTATTTCCACGAAAGAAAAATTCTCTCGCTGGGTGACCTGTAAAAATATTCCACGATTCTATTTCATTCCGTTTCCTTGCGTTCGCCATACAAAATTGAACTAACCGAACGTGTACAATTACTATGGTGCCTACCGTATTCAAACTAATGGGAAAATATACAGTTACACGCAAAATTTTATTGCTCGGATTTTATTACGATTTCTACAGTAATTGCAAATTGCGTAAAAAATATATGGTGGAACTACGCTGTCGATACTTAGTTACGAATTTTGAAATGATTCAGGGTTACCTTACCGGTATTCGGTTAACCATTTGCTTTACGATCACTTATTTTTACTCGTAGCGCAAATTATGGTTCAAATACGATAAAAATATACTTTATTTCTAATAAAGTTTAATCTTTACTCTTTACAGACGAGTGACGAAATTTCTCGTAAGTTGTATTTAAATATTTTGTACTAAAAATGATCTTCTTAAATTATACTTTAAATTGTGATCTATCTTTAGAACACAAATTATTCCTAAAGGTACTTACGTGAGCGTGAAATTATTCTAATTTTATTTCGTAGCAAGATTTACAAAAATAAGGTTCCGTCGTCAATGTATTAATTCGAACTTTAAATTATTATTTGTTTATAGAATACAGAATTATTTTTAAAAATACTTATGCAAGCAAGATTTCAATCTAATTCTATTTTATAGCAAGATTTGTAAAAATACGGTTCCGTTGTAAACTCGAACTTTAAATTCTTGCTTGCATAAATATTTTTAAGAATAATTTCGTATTCTGTAGATGCGCAATTTTAATTTATAAGATTGAGAATTAGCGAATATAATTTATAATTGCAATTTTAATTTATAAGATTGAGAATTAGCGAATATAAATTACGTATAATATTTCAATATTTTGCATTCGAGAAAATTTTAAATCACTGTGTAGCTATTACTAACGTACATGAATACTAAAAAGAAATCGTAAAGCAAGGAGTTAAAGAATTTGAAGTAACATAAGACTAAGTTACCCGTCTCGAACGCGTTAAGGTACTCGGATACGGTAGGTTCTGCTATATTTTCAGACACGAAATCAATAAATAAGTAAATACATCTTTTTTCCAAACATCATTTCAAGCCCGATATGAAAGTTTCAATTCCGACTACATTTCCGAACGTTTCATTCGCCAAAGGGATCCTTTCCCTCCTTTTTTCCAAACACACCGCCATAAATCCCTCCGTTTCGATCTCGTTCGCCGCGAAATCGCGACATGAAAATTGGGTATATCGGTGCAGAAGGTAAACTAAATATTATATCTTTTGTATTTGCACACTTTCGCAGAACATGTCGTGTTCCTTTGTTTGCTCTGCGCGAGGATTCGAAATTTCCAGGAGAAGCGTACTTCCAATCGAACCGTCGCGACGTGAATTTTTTTTTCTCTTCTTCCTCGATCTATTCAGACAAAAACCACGGAAAGACACAAAAAAGGAGCCACGGAAAAACAGAAAAAAAGACACGGAAAGTTACAAAAAAATCACTGTAAGATACAAAAAAATCACAGTAAAACGCAAAAGAAAACCACGGAAAGACAGAAAAAAAAACATGGAAAGACACAAAGAAAATCGCGGAAAGACACAAAAAAGGACATGGAAAGGTAGAAAAGAAAAGGCACGGAAAAACAGAAAAAGAAACACGGAAAGACACAAGAAAGAAACACGAAAAGGCAGAAAAGAAGCCACGGAAGGAGAGAAAAAAGAATCACGGAAAGACAGGGAAAAAACCTGGAAAGGCAGAAAAAGAAGGCACGGAAAGACGAAGAAAAAGTCAGAAAAGCGGCATTCGAATTGCCTCATCGAAACAAATCTCTTGGACACATATATTCAATAAGTTTCACGGAACGAGTCGTCCTTCTGTTGCTTATTTTGCTTCTATCGCTGCTCGACCGATTTTTTCCACCCGTACCACGGCCGGACAACAATTTCTCCACCGCGACGGTAGCTTGGCATTGCGCTGAGAAATTTACATGAAGAGGAGCACACGCAGGGCCACCTTTTGCATAAAGGCAAATTTATAATTGGCGGCGGGCCAACGTCTGCGACGCTCGTTCTCCCCTTCGATCACGTAACGCCGCTCCGAATTTTGATTTCAATCGGCATATCCCGCGAAACTGTTCCAGCTGGAGGTATGTTCGAAAAAGAAAAAAAAAAAAAAAATGGCTGCTATGCTATTGTGCGGAAAATTTCAAACCTTTGTTGCCTGTCCTTTAGGATAATTTCGAGAGAGATAAATGGGATCTTGGGAAGACTATGAAATGTTTCAGTAGTATGTGTCGGTAAAGTATAGGGTTAAAATTAATAGGTTTTATTAAACTTTTAATCATCTTTTATCAGAAGTCACACTCGAGCATAGAGTGGCACGACGAACTCTAATTTTAAATAAAATTAAAAATAAAATTGAAAAACTCTTTGTATTTGTAACAAACTCTAATTTTAAATAAAATTAAAGAACTCTATGTATTTGTAACAGACTCTAATTTTAAATAAAATTAAAGAACACTATGTATTTGTAACAGACTCTGATTTTAAATAAAATTAAAAAACTCTATGTATTTGTAACAGACTCTGATTTTAAATAAAATTAAAAAACTCTATGTATTTGTAACAAACTCTAATTTTAAATAAAATTTTAAATAAAATTTAAAAACTCTATGTAACGAACTCCAACGAACTCTATTGTGCAGAAACCGAACACATATCACCAATATTTTAATATTCTAAAAATGCAAAACATGCAGTATTAACCCTAGGACCACCGACGATTTAAATCCACCCATTTCTACCAAAGAATTCAAAGTAATAGGTATTTGAAAAAAATATGAGACGCAGTGGAAATAAATCTTTGTTCCTATTCGTCACAGAAAAACGGAAAAAATTTTAGAAGTCTACCAATGTAAATTTATAAAATTTATTTGAGAAACTGCAACTACTCGGATAGTTCTACTATTAAAATAGCTATAATATCTGAAAAAAATAATAAAACGAGTTAACGAAACGAACAATGCATAATTCTATCCCAGAAATCTCAAAACACTATAAGGGTTAAAGTCGCACAAACATGAAATCAATATTCAACATTTACTGGCTTTAAATATATTGAAACAAGAACAGCAAAGAACTCGTTGAACAACTCTACAGTTTAATCTCGAATTGGCTCATCGAACGAGTCCATTCGTCACCGACAGAAAGATCCACGATAAAATGACGATGATTAAGATAAGATAAAGATTTTAAACGTCTATTAAGCTTTAAACGAAGAAAATGTGTCAGCGATACATCGATGAACGTTTCTTCTTATTTTTATGTAATTTTCTATGACACTTTCGACGAATTTTGCATACTCAACGAGAGTGGAGCATTATTCCCCATTTTTCCTGGGTGTTTGCCTCTTGATGGAGTTGAATGCGAAACCCGTGGTTATGTCAGTTGCAAGTCTGCTCTCAGCGTAAACACATGACTCGGAGAGGCTGACTACTTTGACAATTAATAGCCAGGAAAGCCCGAAACACCTGGATCGTGCCAGTATATAAGTATCATAAATGTTAGCAACTCAGAAACAAGGTTTCTGTATATCACGCAGAGGTGGACTGTTTCAGCGGCCACGTTATTTCAACAAGTTTATAGTGTCGCGCGGAAGCAACGAAATTTTTCACATAAAACGAACATTACTAACTGGCGCGACTTTAATCGAATAAAAGGAACTTTTACGATTAATGTTCTACTGAAAGTCAAATTAGCGGTAGTTTCAAGTTCTGTTCGCTATAAAGTATACTAGAAAATTCGATTCTTGAAGATATTATAGTTTCATTGCATATTATGTGATTCAACCCTCTATGGGACCGTGTGACTTAAAATTTACAAACTGATTTATCTATATTTTAAAAAATTAATTTATATATACTATTTGTATATACTTATGTATACTACTTATATACTAATATATAATAGTAATACTAATTAGTATACTACGATATAATAGTAATGCTAATAATATACTAATATACAATAGTAATACTAATTATATACTAATATACAATAGTAATATTAATTATATAATAAGTAATATCTCATAATTCCGAATCTATTCTATATTTTTATCTCTATCTATAAATCTATATTTATCTATATTTTAGTAATAGTATCTATATTTTTTAAATCTTAAACATTCTCTATCGCTGCACTATTATATTCCATTTATCTACCATTGTCCATCAAGCTGACTATTAATAGTAATTACTAGCCCCCAATTTTTAGATCAAGTTTAAAAACCATAACCGCGTATGATTTATTCTCTATGAACAACAAAGATTTTAAAAAAATGATCTTACGCAAATGTTTATATTTTTCTCGCAATTTTCAAGGTTTAAAAAAAATTAGAAAACGATTACACCTCTTGCAAGAAACTCACGCGGCAACCTAATATAAATTAATACATCAACGACCTTAAAAGAGATTGTTGGCTAATAGAAAATCGATATACCACTTTCTATAAATTCCAATAGCCTGGTTTTAAAGTGGTTTATCGATTAACAGAATTCGAAGATTCCCAATAACTTATGGTAATTATCGACAATTCCTACGAGGTTTAATTTACAAGCGTTCTCGATATAATTGACGTCAAAAATGGCGGCTTGACCACCGTCGAAGAATTTGTCGGTAGGCTAACTATATCCGTCCGACGAGGTATGCAATCACAGAACTCGGTATCCTCGCCCTTAATTGGCCGTTTCTAGTTTCTTTCTCTATCTGTATCCTTCTCGAATGTCGACAATGTGCCTCGGTACGATAACACGCGGTATGCACATCGATTTCAAGCGGCTCCTCCTCTATCATCCATGAAACAAGCATTACCTGTGGAATATCACGTTTAGGATCGCGATTCGGGAAAGTCGTTTCTGAAATTTGTGAAATTCACAGATTCCGAGAAGAATTTCAAAGTTATTTCCACAAATTTTCCTGGTGACTATTCTTACTAAAGAGAGGAAGAAAGAAATTATTTTTAAACGGGGATCGTTTAAATTTGTACTTTATATTATCCGATACGGCTTCAGCTTTTCAAAATTATTCGGAGAATACTTCGCGAAGATAGTGCCAGGTTATTAAAAAAATTATGTAGACGGTGCTACGCAATTTATATTTTCATTTATATGTAAAGGTAAAACTGGTATACACGCTGCTGATTTTTATGCAAATTCATATTTTTATAGATATAATTAGAAACATGAAAGTTAGATTGGCAATTGCTTTATTCGCTAAATTCTAGGGTAGGCAGTGGCGAAACGGATTAAAATGAGAATTTCGTCAAGAGAAAAGTTCTTAACACTTTGCTGACCGGTGACGAGTTAACTCGTCTTTTCGAACCTAAATGATAAAACGGCTATTCAAACAAGATATTACAGAATAAAAAAACCTAATATCAGAAATTACGTTGATAATAAAAATCAGGTTTCCAAATTCTCTAAAATAAATGCTTTCTTCGGCAATCATGATAAAATTTATTGGAGTTTATTTAGAACGTTTTACTTCCATATTCAATTACAAAATAATAGCCGGTGGCATGACATAGTGTAAAATTCTGTGTAAAATTCCCGGTCAACAAAGTGTTAAGTTTAACAAAATCCTTTATTATTATTAGTACTTTAAATTGTATATTTTAAGTCGTATCAACCATTAAGTTGGGTTATCAGCGACTCAGTCTCTAAAAAAAAATGTTTAAAGCTTATAGAAAAGCTTAATATCTTTCAGAAATTTAAGTATTTGATCTTTATTATTAATGTTCGAATTAAATGGGTTAAATTAAGAATTTATAATAAAAAGTTTACGTTCCAAATATTTATTTTTTCACTATAAAACTGAATATAATGACTACTATTTTAAATTTATTTATATATTAGATTGGCCAAAAAGTTGGCACGGATTTTAACATGCAAATGAAACGCGATTTTTTTTATAAAGAGAAATATTTTAATTCCATAATGTTCAATAAATATTGTCCATTTGAATCGCTATGTCACCTTTTATTTTCAAGATTATAACTGAATTTAGTTGCATTTCAAAGCATAGAAAGACGATTATTGCTAACCTGATGCATTCTGTTTATTTTTCTGCCTTCAAATTTTCAATAAATGCATAAAAATCCCCAGTCTATTAATATATTAATAAATGAGCTGCATTATACCTATTTGTTTTCTGTGTATATTTATGCACACAGATATTTACTCATAATTATTTTATTTTTGTAAAAATGTCTCGAAACTAACCTAATCTTCCAACTATTACACATACCTATCGCCACAAAAATTATTATATCATCGCGTTCATTGTCGGAAAAAGATTCGTCTCGAAAAGATTAACCCTCTATAGCCCGAATTTTGTCTGCTTATTGGAGAAAAAATTTAAATTGATTACAGTTTTTCGCTTTGATTCGAAAATTGTGTATACAGTTGATATAATTATTAAAAAAATTATGAAAATTCTGGTCCGCGCGTAAAGGTGGATTTATATTATTGATCTAATTATAGGATCACGAAAAGATTATAAAAATATGTAATATAATAATATAAATATAATAATATAATATAATATAATAATATAATATACGTGCTTCGTAGCGAAAGGACCCTTTATAGCCCGAATTTTGTCTGCTTATTGGAGAAAAAATTACGATTGCTTACAGTCTTTCACTTTGATTTGAAGATTTCTTAACTAACATAATTTCTACAGATGTAGTACAGTAATCAAATTTAATAGAACAGTGATAACTAGATAAAACAAACTTTTTATAATGTAGATACACTAGTTTATAACTTTTAAGTCACACAGAGCCACACAGGGTTAAAGTAAATAATTTATCACGCACCATAAAAAAGAAAAAAAAAAAAAAAAAAAAATTCCCTAATCGAAAGATACAATTGAAAATTAACGCGATTGTCCGGCAACATTTTGCATTTCCAGTCCCGTATCTGTTGGTTCACGGAAGGATTTATACCAGTTGCGTTATTGTTACATTATTAAAGCCATTATTCAACGAACCTCGTTCTGCCGGAGCGTGAATGAATTTTCATACCGCTGTCTGCATTTACTTGGAGCCATGACCAAATTATAATTCCAATTTAATAATTCGGATACGAAACATTTATAGACGTTAATAATATAATTAATTGCACACCGTCCGAACAATACCATTATATTAATTCGATTTTATCGGTCGAAGAACCGCGTGCTAAAATTCGTTTCACCGAAAGAGGAAAATCTCAGTCGAAACGCGTCCACTGGGAGCACGTTTCTATACAAAATTCCTGCATAGTTGAGGAATCCTAACGAACCGAACGAGACACGAAACCAAAGGGCGTCAGGGAAGCTCGATAAGTGGCGCGGAAAAAAGGGAAAGGAAAGGCAGAAGAAAATGAGAAAAGAAAAAGAAACTCTCCACTTCGTTCGCGCGATACTCTTCACAGGACCAAGCAGGGTTCATTACTATTTCTATCTCATTAACAGCGCCTACTATCGAGGCGCGTCTCAGTGTCTACTCCTTTCGAAAAATACTCGCCTCATTAATTGGACTCGGTAACTAACAGCGTCGAGAATTCGAACCAGATAACGGAAAAAATTATCCACGATATTAAACCATCGACAGAAATGGCGGCGGTTTCCTCCAAGCCAGCCTGCCTGCCGGCACAGGAACGATATTTTATCGAAATTGCATCCAGATTTCATTATTAACTATTCCCCAGCTGGGAACGAACACACTCGTTCCCACACCCAGTATCAAGATTTTACGATACCAGCCTTGTTTTTCCGCTAGATTGAGCCGTGATATTTATTTTTCACCTACCATCGACCACTGGTCTCTCTAATTTTTTTTTTTTTTTTCGCCCCCATTGATTCGATATAATTTCGATTATCTTATCCTCGTGTAAATTTCGTTCGTTTTGAAATTGTATCTTGATTAATGTACCTTCTTCGAACGCCTTCGGCTACGCTCACCCCCCACCGAAAGATTCGTAGCTACTGAAATTCCTCGAGCTCAGCCCGGTAAGATAAACACCCGACGAAATCACCTAAACGTTGCTTATCACTGTCGGAGCTTGGGGGACAGTTAAATAAAAGAGCGGCTTTATTAAAAAGGGAAAGGAGGTTGCGCCGATGGGAAATCCACCCCTGTAGAATTACAGTTCGCTTTTATCGTAGCCAGAAACGTAGGTCGGAAAGGAATAGTGAATTTCTTTTGAATCTTTTTCGGTGAAAAGTTTCCGTGAGAATTAATATAATTAATCGGACACTGCTGGACCAATAGCGTTGTATCAATGTATGTGCGTCGCAGCGTCGAGCGTGTTTGGGCGACGAGTAAACGACGCGGTGGAATTCAAACGAGTTATTGAATTCCTTTCGAAGGTTTAGTGGACTGTATATAATTGTATATCTCGTAACAAAGCTTGGATAGTAGGTCCTTTAACCCATTCGCTGCCATATACGCACCTTTGGCAGGGTGTCATGCATTGCCAAGACGAGTATACTCGTCCTGCTTTAAATATGTTATAACACGCAGGCTTTTGAATTAGAAAATTTTTTGCGGCCACAAAAATAAATATAGAAATGTAAAAAACTTGAAAAAATACTACAAATAAAATGTTTTACATTATTTTCTTTTTTCATTATTTTATCCATCTGCGTGATTTCTAATTTGTTTTTCTACTAAAACGTACGCAAATACGAAAAAGATAATATATGTGTTCTTACCAAGAAGTAACAGAGCTTTGGTAAACAATAACACTGAAAATATAAATGGCAATGGGAATGACTTCGTATAATTTAGGCTTGGCAGCGAATGGGTTAACGAATACACGAAATTGTATAAGTCCCGCTTTATCTGTACAATGTTACAAAATTAGCTAAATGTTTCCTTGTCTATGTACATGTATCTAAATGTGCAACGATGTCTCGCGTTGTCTCTCTAAAGAATGTATAACGAATGTATCTAACGTGTCTAACGAAAATGTATAAGAATGTCTAAAGTGTGTATGACCGAAATGTCTTACTGTAGAAATAGTAGTATACATTTGAAACGTTTTTACAGTGGTTGACTTAAACTCTATCTATATCTACTGACTATATCTCAATCTATATCTCTGGTATATCTCTCTAAAACTATGTTTCGTCAGCTCTTTTATATTATTTTCCGACTAAAGGCCGAACCAATAGGAAACGAGGTTCCATCGTATTGATGCGGCCCAAAACTTAAGGCCTAGGTTTTATGAAGGGTCTCTCTCTCTCCCTCTCTCTCTCCCTCTCTCTCTTCCTCTCTCTCTCTTTCTCACACACACACATTTTCCACCTACATTACTATGTATCGAAATCTAGAATGTCTAACGAAATGTATAAGAATGTCTATCGGGGCGCAATTTGCACCTCGCTATATAGCCACAGTTACNATCAATATGGCGACAGTAAATGGTCGGAAAGAGGGATGTAAGCTAGCGTAAGCCGTTGACTATCTCGATTTTCGTGTTTTCCACGAAATATCCGTCGTTAGTACGCATAACGGGTCTCGTCTATGGGGATAATAGGGGGGAAGCCGAGTTCCAAGGCGCGAAGGATCGCGACAGAGTTGAAGAGAAGGGCGTTGGAGTTTAAAGGAAAGCTTGACTGCCGAACGACTAATAAGATTACCTTCCGCCTAATCATTCTCGCTCCCGTGAGCGCCATCCAACGCTTACGACTCTCTCCGTTTCTCCCTTTCCTCAACCAACACCGCCATGCTTGTATTCGCGACGGATAATTTTCCAAGGCGACACCTAATTATCGGGAAATTCTGTGGTAAGCGTGTCTACGAGTTTCCGGCGTAAACGCACGTTTTGAAGACAGACGGACATGTAAGTAGCGGGATAAGCGGATGGATTAACTGCCGGCAACTTTTGTANTTTTTCACTCGCACTCAAAATCTTCGCATCCATCCCTTCCAATCACGCGGTCACGTAGACTTCATTCCCACGGCCCAGTTTCTCGGTTTCAAACATACGCTAGACATAACCCAGGCACTCTTCGCTAACATTCTTTCGACCACCCAAGATTCGTCCACGGTCACACTTTTCCAAACATACCCGGATCAGTCTCACTCGCAACCATAAATCCATTCGCACTCGATAGGCCCATCCACTGGCGCCGTCCCGTCGCAGGTACTGGCGACTCTTACACCTGTTTTGGCAACAATGATCTTTCTCACTTTTTTTAACAATAGAAACTTACAAGGAAACATATCGAACTGTCCCACCCTGATTTTAATGAATTGGTGGATATGTTACCGCGAAAGATGAATGAAAATTGGAGAATGTCGACTTTCACCGGTGAATGTCAACAGATACCAAATACAGTCGGTCACGAAAATATTCGGACACCACTGTAGTTTTAACTATTATTGGGTTGTCCGGAAAGTTGGTGCCGATTTTTAAGGAAAATTCAAACACATTTAAATTTCCTTAAAAATCAGCACCGCAGTGTTTAACGGATACTGCAGTAAATCGTGATCTTTTTCTTGAAAAGTTAAATGCATTAATTGCGGGTTAGGTAAATCCTAACCCGAACCCTAAATTCGGTTTGTGTAAAATATAAATCTCCAACATGTTCAACATTCACCATTAGTGCATGGTGAATGTGAACATTTACCGGTGTTTGGCTCCCACAGAGTTCGTGGAGTCGTATATGTAGCAAAAAACAATTTGCCAAAACAATGAAATGTCGGATTTTCTTAGTAAATAACAGTATCCTGTCATTTTTTAACCTCACCAGTTTAGAAAACGTGATGTAATACCGTGGAATGATTAACGCGTTAAGCGCCACGCCGGTCAGTGCGGACCAACGCTGAGATTTTCATTTAGGCATCATTGATTTCCCAGGACTGACGGTATTAATTTCAAAAAATATTACCTTATAATTCGTTAATGTGTTCTATCAAATCGCATTAAACAAAGATACGACTTTCCTTTGCAGGCATTTACAATTTTCTTCTTAAATTCTTAACTATTTTACGACTAAATGTTTTTTAATCGGTACTGGTGAAAACTTAAGACCTAGGTTTTACGAGCGATCTCTCTCTCTCTTTCACGCACACCTACATAAATCTTATCGAATATGACGAGCGTGATTATTTGTTCCACGCTTGGATTATCGGATAATTACGCGCGGAAGCCGAAGGACCCGTTAGAAAGGACATTCCGGAATCTTTGCATCTTTTAAATTGACAGAAGATTCGGGATAATAAATCGTATATCGCTTTATTATCGCACTTAATTTAATATATAAAGTGAATAACGGATATGCGTGCGTTTCTTCTGATGGCACAAAGGAGACTGCTCGAATCACGTATATTTAAAACAAATGAGAAACGCAACAAGCGTGCGTCGCGCGCGCACCAACAATCTTTACACGTATAGGTCTAACGTTTTCTTACATAAATGAAGGAATTGTGGTAATAAATTGCATAAACCATACGCGTGACACTCTATGCATCGGAATCGCTGCGATAAGACGAAATAAGCGAAGCCAGTCTTCCTCGGGCGCTAATAAATTCCCGTGGAAATCGGCGTGATAAATCAGACCGAGGTAAATCACAAGAAAGATTGGAGAAAGAAAAGAAAGGCAGGAAGAAGAAGGAGCGTTCTCTCGTCTCGTTACAATCTCGATTTCCTCGAGACGGTGGCCGTTAGAAAATAACGAGGTAACTACAGGTTAACGCCGTTATCGCATGACGGGGTTTATGGGGTCCCATCGTCGACAAGCGAGCCCCATGGCGCAAGTATATCACGGACCGCGCAGTTATGTTTCAACGGGGTATATTCCGGTGGCTCACCATAGGACTGCCTGGGGAAGGGGATGCCAGTGGATATTAATTGGCTTCCGATCTGCATCGAGACCACCATCGAGACACCCCTCGAAACAGGTGCCCGGGAGGCGTCACAACCCATACCAACCTATATTAGTGTGAGTTTAAGCAAATCTCGGTGTGGCCAGGTATGCAAATAATTTATCTGGAAAATGTAATAACGCTATCGATTTACGAGTGAGCAACTTCTCTTTAAGGGAGTCCTATCGATTAATCGTGAGTTTAGACACCGATATCTGTATTGTGGGATTGGAGAGAATAAGGTAATTTTTTAAGTCGGTAACAAATTCAGTGTCGACGGCAGGGCGACTCTTGCGAAAGTTTGAGTGGAAACAGAATTGGGTGTAATTTTGAGTTTTGTTCTTATTTTTATCGGGTAGTGTAATTGTTTTTGGATACGCGAGGATTATATGTTAATGTGAACGTACATTGTTTAAGTTAAAATTAATTCTTTGCACTCGATTGACGTCAGTATGATGATACGTGTAATTTGTTTTAGAGATTAAGTTCTAAGTTGTGAATTTTATTCGGTACAATCCTTTCTTTATTTTAAAATAAAGATAAATAATTAGATTACAGTTTTATGATTTTTTTTTTTCTTTGGAAAATAGTATTTTAAAATTCTCTCAATAGTCCTTTGAAAATTAAAACAGTTAACGAGTACAAAGGGTTAGGTCTTCGTATAATCAGCGAATTTAAATTCGTAATCAACAAAATTAAATATCTCTGCAGAGATTAAATTTCTTAGGAATATCAAATATTTTGAAACCACTATTCTATCTGAATTCCGATACTCTTTTTATCGAACTTATATGCCTTTTCAATGAATATTAACTCTACTATTATCATCAAATTCTTTTCTGCCTAATCACATTCTGATTTAACTAAAAAAATTCCTAAATCAAATAAAAAATATGTGTTTAAAATTAAGAAAAGATCTACTTAATCACATTCTCATTTGACTAAAAAAATTCCTAATTCAAATAAAAAATATGTGTTTAAAATTAAGAAAAGATCTACCTAATCACATTCTCATTTGACTAAAAAAATTCCTAACTCCGATAAAAAATATGCGTTTAAAATTAAGAAAAGATCTACCTAATCACATTCTCATTTGACTAAAAAAATGCCTAATTCCGATAAAAAATATGTGTTTAAAATTAAGTAAAGATCTACCTAATCACATTCTCATTTGACTAAAAAAACTAATTCCGATAAAAAATATGTGTTTAACACGTTAAGCGCCACGCCGGTCCCTGCGGAAATTTCGCTTTCGCTGGACGCTGAAATTTCCGTTTAGGCGTCGTTGGTTTCTGAGATCAGTATCAATTTTAAAAAATAACACCTTATAATTCATCAATGGATTCTATTAAATCACATTAAACAAAGATACCACTTTCCTTTGCAGGCCTCTACAATTTTCTTCTTAAATTCTTAACAATTCTGCAACGAAATATTTTTCAATTAGTATCGCACAGCCTAACGGAAAGCGGACCGAAATCGGCGTAGCGTTCAACGTGTTAAAATTAATAAAAAAAACTTTGCATATCGACAACTTTCTCCCATTTTCCTAAAAATTAGTAAATTAAAAAAAAAAACAGTCAAAAATTACCCAAAAACTTTCACAAAGTTAAACAATTAATCCTCTAAAACGAATACAACAGGAAAGAAATCATGATTCGCGAACGAGTATCGCTAAACCTGAACCAAGCGCGTAAAAATCGGCAACAATTACTGCGCGTTAATGCAAATCCTATTACGTTCCTCATAATCCCCGGTATCCCTGTGTTAATTAACAAAACTCATTTATTATGACCGCGTAACGGCATTCTTGCCGAGCCGTATAAACGATATCCAAACAAATCGATGCATAACCGGATCGTAAGTACACCTGTAAATTTTCACCGTGCACGAGCCGTGTACGTGCACAAGAATGGGGCCGTACACATTGCTGGCGGGTCGATACCGGCGTTCCAACCCGCGCATCTCGATGCGCGATCCATAGGAATCGATGCATCAAACGCGTGTGCAACATACGCGTCGCGGCCATCCAAACAGGTTCGCGTATGATTAATATATGCGTCGGCAGATACAAATAGCAGTCTTTACGTGCTACCGTGTGCAAGTTCAAGCCGGACGGTGTGTACAGGACGGCGTGTAAAATCGAATCCGCAAAAATTAAAGGATTATCCGGGATTACGAGCGGGAACAGCGTCGCGACCACACAGGATCGCCGATCATCGGCCGTGCAGTTTAATTTCAACACGTCGAAACACGATGCTTCGAAAACCGATTTGTGTCCTTTATTTCCTGCAGACCGGAACGAACGTTAGATCGATTACGATGGGGCGCGAAAGGGGAGTCCATACCGCGCAACCCCCTTAAGCTTTCCACTGGTAATTACGTTAACACGTTGGGCCCGGCAGTGAACTTTCCGTGCGGCCGGCGCCGGTCCCTGAGGACCGGCACTAGAATTTTCGTTTGGCTGGCGTCGGTCCGTGGGACCGACGGTATTAACCCTTTGCACTCCTAAACTTTTTTAAGTTTCAGAGAACTATTGTGAAGACTTAAAGTGTTGTTTTGAAAAAAAAAAGAATATTATAAAGGTTTTACGATTTTTATTTATTTCGTTCATTTGCTTTATTTTAAAACAAAACAAAAAAATGTGAATTGACAAAGATATAAAATTTAACATAAAACTAAACTTCTCGAGAAAATTACACATGTCGCCGTAGCGGCGCCAATGGAGTGCAAAGGGTTAAAGTTAAAAAATAAATATAGTCTGAATGAAATGTGATGAAATGTGGTTTTAATGAAATTTATTGAAACGTTCTAAACAAAAATGCGGCTTATCTTTACACATATTACGTTAACTTTGTTGGTAACATTTGTAGCTGTCTTTCGTCCAAATAGTTTTTAATTGTTATCATAACACTTGGAACAATACCTTCGGACTTTATGTACGTCTCCTTCCTTTTTATATAATTTATGAATTATTTCTCTTGGCGATACCCTACAACATTGTATCGCTCACCGGCTGCCGGCTGAACGGAAAGGACAGCAAATTCGGCACCGGGCTCAACGTGTTAACCCATTGACTGCCAACAACGAGACATCCGCAATTTTAGATTAATTATAAATGACCATTTGAGTTAAGAATTATTTGTTGGGTCCCAAGGATAGGCAAGGCTCGAGAGGGTCACGCAACCAGCCATCTGGTTGACACTTTGGAGTGGCCTTTCCTGCGTAGTCCTTGGGACCTTTAATTTATGACCACTCAAGTGAAAATTCTTCCTACTCCTTACTTGGGGTTGGGGGTGTGCCCCAATTGGCACTACTCAGAGAGGTGGCAATGCTCCGCCAATGGAGCTGAAGACTCCGGAAAATGCAGTGAACTCCACCCACACAGGGTCAGTTGTAAGAAGCGAACAAAATTGCCAAAGACTGGATTTTTACTATTTTTCTTCGTTACACCAACAACATTACTGTACTCGTACCTTGTCGTATCGGAACTCTTTCTTGTACTAAACTCAAATAAATTGCTTGTTAAGTTTGATTATTGAGTGGATTGAATTCTTCCGCGTCGTAAACAAAATAGACTCCATTGTCATTAATTTAACATTGGAGATGCAGCGCCAGTAAGTTCGCGAGATTACGGTTGCACACGTACAGGAGGTTGATCAACAACCCTTTGTACGCTCGAAACATTATTAGTGTTTTTTTTTCAATAAAAATTACTGTAAATTCCATTACAATATTATATCGGTAACTTAATATATTTTCTAAAATTTCATGTATTCTTTAAAATAAAACCTTGGACGTTCTAAATATTCCTGGCAGTCAATGTGTTAACACATTAAGTACCGCTCACGAGTTTTCTCGTGTTTCGCGTTCAGTTTGTTACGGATGGATCACGAAATAACCAGTGTTTTCTACACGCTGTCTTTAGATGTCACCTACTTTGATACATTATATCTACTTTGCGTATTTAAGTATTTGCACGAATAGACAATGTATCAAACTTGATGATTAAATCCTTGGTCTTCCAAGAATCTAACAAGGACCATTGATGGTTCGTCTTCGTCGATTTATATGTAAATTTTGTATGGTTCCTCTTCACAGAGAAAAATGTTTCACACAATATCATACTTTAAAAAAGTACCAGAAACTTGGGTGAAATTTATTTTTAAATAAAATTTTATAATAATTATTATAAGACAATTTTTTTGATAGCACCTAAAATGCATCCCATTTTACAATTTCGAAAAATTTCGTACACGTTAATTTTTTAAGTAAAAGTTATTATAATTATTAAAAAACATTTTTTTTTTCCAATAATACCTAGAATGCATCTTATTATATAATTTCTGAAAGTTTCACAAAAATTGCTTCCTAAATAACAAAGTTATGATGATTTTAGAACGTAAAAGTTTGCCCAAAAACGTGCGGTCCCAGGCGTATGTCTTACAGATTTCTTTCCGGTCCTTAATGTGTTAATAACTTCAACGACCGCACAATTTATGGACACGAATCGTGGAACGGGTCTCTGTTTCTTTCTCTTCTCTCGCTCGCTTTGGCTCCAACGACTCGAGAGGAAGGCGATGAGACGAGGAACAGGGGTTGGTACTGAGGCTCCGAAGCCTTAACGAAGCCATTCGCGGTAATATTAATTCGTTCGGTCATATTTAATTGGACGGTCTGCGAGAACTCTTCCAATTTGTCACGTTTTATTAACGGTTTCCCGATTCGCGCGGAGAGAATAAAAATGTTCGATCGGCTCGCCGGAGATCGTAATTGTTGTTTCCGCTCTCGTTCCTCGCGGACGTTTTAATAGGCCCCAGAATTCCACCGTTCCTCCAACGCGAAACAACCGATACACACCCCCGCGAGGGTACACTAAGAAATTTCATTAAGGAAGAGGATAATTACTGTAAACAATTTTATTCCTCTCGCATTAAATGCCTCCGGAGAATTATTCAGAGACATAGAAAGAGGCTTTCCTCGACTCGGCGAATTTATGTCTCTCCTCTTGTCCGACGAACCGGCATTGCTTATTGTGTTAGAGAATGTAGTGAGATCCATACAAATCTTGTTTCCGACGAGACGGTCGCCGAAAGATCCCGATGTTACTTTTATAAACGTTTTTTCTCTTTTTGTGTGTCTGAATCGGGACACTTAAAGACTTCTCTTGTCTTCGAAAACGAGAAATTAATATTTTTGAGAATGTATCGGGTTGGCCCAGAAGTTTCTTTCGTTTTATTAATAGGTAAAGGATACATAATATTTGATGTTTTACGATGTATTATTATTTCATACAGAATTCATTTTGCGCTATTTTTTCCCTCCATCTCTCGTGTAACAAATAAGGCTGAATATTTATTTAACACGTTGACCGCCGCGCGCATTTTACTTGGTTTGCCCATGGCGCCAACACGAATTTCTTATCATGCGATGTGTATTATGATGAAAACAAATACAGTGAGTGTAAAAAGTGTTTGGACACTACTATATTTGGAAAAAAATACTTCGTCGTGGCCACAGGGTTGAAGTAGGGGATTTTAAATAAATACCTCAATATTCTATGCCTCATAATGTTTATGTCGGTACAAAAAGTAACGTGAGAAAATGTATAATAAACTTTGTACAAACAATAATAATGTCATGATTTGGAGGCAGATTTGATTTATATAAAAATTGTAAGCGTCCAAAGACTTTCTGTGCCTCCAAATCATGACATTCCCATTATTATTGTTCGTACAAAGTTTATTATACATTTTCTCACGTTACTTTTTGTACCGACATAAACATTATGAGACATAGAATATTGGGGTATTTATTTAAAATCCCCTACTTCAACCCTGTTGCCACGACGAAGTATTTTTTTCCAAATATAGTAGTGTCCAAACACTTTTTACACTCACTGTATTTTCCTTGTACGAATCAAATTATATTTGCATGTCCTTTATGGCGTTAATTTCTTCAAACCATTATAGTAACAGTGGTATTGTTTGAAAATTTATCAGTATCGATATTTACTCTAATTATGTAGGTTCGGCGGCCGCGTTTGTTGTTGTTTGGCGGCGGGTCCAGGCGGCCCGAACGACGCCATAGCGTCGAAAAGACGATACATTGTAGTCGAGCTGACGACTTTCGAGAAGCACGGATGATCGTTAGTTCTCGTCGAGACGTGGAGAAGCGTGTTTCGAAGGCGTCTCTATTATACCTCTATTATATCTCTATTTTATTATTATCAAATATATTCACCNATTAAGAATTAATTCTATTCTAAACAAGTTATTAACGAAAGACACCGATCAATCAGAGAGCTTTTAATTCTAAAATCCTTAATTAATTTAAGAATTGTTAATTAATTCTAAGAATTAAGATTTTTAAAAGCTCTCTGATTGGTCAGTGTCTTTCGTTAATAACTCGTTTAGAATAGAATTAATTCTTGATTCTACAATTAAAATTGTTAATAATATTCTTATTATTAAATTATTAGTAATATTTTAGTATAAAAGAATATCAGTAATTATTAGTAATATTCTTTTAATTCTAAAATTCTTAATTAATTTAAGAATTCTTAATTAATTATATGAATTAAGAATTTGAAAAGTTCCCTGATTGGTCAGTGCTTTTCGTTAATAACTCGTTTAGAATAGAATTAATTCTTAATTCTATTTTAATTCTTTATTCTACAATTAAAAATAGTAGAATACAAGCGAGAAAGGCGGCCGGCGAGAGCGTCGCCTTCGCGCCGCGCTTGTGCTTCAACGAGTAACTCAAAATAAAACCAAGAATTAAATTAAATTTACCCAATGAGCAGAAAAATTTGCCTGCTGTTTAAAAACGTAGATCATTGTGTCACTGTATCGATCTTGACCCTTAACGCCAGGTTCGTACTAGCTTTCATATTAAATTCTGATTTTTATTGATAAAATATATTCCTTGGAACTTAGTGGTACATTTTTGATTTGAGAAAGAGTTTTACTGAGCTCTTCTTTTCTTGTTCCAATTACTGTTTTGAAACCTTTGGATATTATTTAAAAAGGCATATATTTTGGAAAATTTTTGAATATTTTTGGACATTCTAGTTTCAAGCACATTTTATAATAATTTTATCAGAGGTGTTCCAAGACTTCCGAAAGCGTATATCTTTTTTATTCGCAAGTAGTAATAATTGGTGTCGTTACAACAGGCAAATAAGTTGTCTCGGGACTGTAGAATTGAAATGATTCTACATAATTTAAGGATTATGCAAATTCGCGTAACCTGTAAATTATAACTAGGAAAATGAAGGCACCGGCGATTCAAGGAGATCCTCCTGTATTCAAATTAATATAAAGAGGCTTAACAAAGTCGAAACAGTTGCCAAGCATGCTAATGTATCATGCTGATACAGCGCTAAGTGAATTTAACTGCTATCCGTTGGGGAAGTTCGTACGGACAACGAAATTGCGCGAATTATCTCTGGAACGGTACAGGCAGGCCAGGTGTAATAATTCACGAGTAACCGGCGCATTTAGAATAACAATTTACAAAATCTTAAGCGGCAAAATTCAACGATGCTTTTATGTTAATGCAAACGCATTAAAATTCTCATCGCGCAATGTGAAGGACTTCCAGCATCTCGTTCTGCGTGCTTAATAAAAACGAGTGCCAAGAATGTTTCTTCTGTTGCGAATTTCCTTTTTCTTTCTCTTTATTGCTTTTTTAAAAGAAAGTATTATTATTTTTATATAATTTTCTATAATTCTTTCCAACTCTAAAAAGAATATTTTCTATCAGACAATCGAGTAACTTAAAAAAATATAATGTAATCGGTGTAAAGCTTTNCATTGCTAGACGAAAGCATTGCGTGAAGATAACGGAAGGAACTTTCGAATAAATTTCATCTATTTTTAATATTATGCATATTCTGTATAATTTTGCATTTTTTAATTTTGTATACATGTATAAAATTCTTGATGTTTGATTATAATTTTACTGTGAGATCTACAAAGAAGAAAGTAAATAGCTACATTATTTTTTCCCAAAGTGTACGACCGTAGTCACAAATTGAACGGCTGTTTAAAAAGTTGTTATATCGGATATCTTTTGACAATAAAAACGTCTCGAGCAAGTTATCGTGCAAAGCACAGCGTAACAACTGAAATAAGTAACAACTTCGGTGGTTCATTGTACATTTACGAACGCAAGGCGTCGAAGAAGTTGTCAAAGAGGAAATAATCCGATAAGTTAACGCCTTATCCAGCAGCGGATAATTTTTCACCAGGAGAACTTCGCAGAAACGTTCGAGTTTTGCGATAACTTTATTACATAATTTGAGCAAGAAACTTTGCTTGAAAAAAGAAAAAGTCGATAAGAAGGTACGTGTAAACGAGCATTCTCGCGTCTACCTTCGACACTTTCCCATTAAACCGATCGGCACTGTTGTTAACGGTTTCCAAAAATGTAACCGAGCCGAAACATCGCTCGATTTTAAACACGTTTCAATATTTGAACAGCGGGTTTTTAATTACGATATTCGATTTGACCGGCAATCAGTGCTTCGCAAATTTTTTTTTTTCCAAAAAAATCCCTCCGTAAATCCATGATCACTTTTTCACGAGTGGAATAAAAATTTCCTTTCTCAAATTCTTTTTCGTTCATCATATGTTTCGTGATTTTTTACTTCAGGATTTATAATCTTGATAGTGATATTATTGGTACAGAATGATCTCTTAGGGTTATCTAGTTAATAGATAAAATAATAATGGCGACTCATTGCACTCCACGCGATACGTGCAATTTTCTTCAGAGCTTAAGTTCGAAATTAAATTTTGTATTTTCTTCGATTCAATTCTTCTTTCGTTTTAACCCTCTATACCTGGAATTTTGTCCACTTATCGGAGAAAAAATTACGATTGAGCACAATTTTTCACTTTCATTTGAAAATTTTTATAACTGATATAAATATACAACTAATTTTATTGATAACTAAATAATATTAATTGTTTTAAATACAGATACGTTAGTTTGCAACTTTTAAGTCACACGGTACCATAGAACAAATTAGTCGTAAATATTTACATATATATATTATTTTTCTTTCCAAAAGAAGAAAAGTTACAAACTGATGTATCTGTATTTAAAAAAATTAATTTTCTTTAGTTATCTCTGCGCTATTAAATTTGATTACTGTATTACTGTAGTGACACCACGATCCCTCTACAGTAATTATTAGTTTAAATATTTTGAAATCAAAGTGGAAAACTGTAATCAATCGTAATTTTTTCTCTGATAGACAAAATTCGGGCCATAGAGGGTTAAAACATTTTCAAATCAAAGTGAAAAACTGTAATCAATCGTAATTGTTTCTCTGATAGACAAAATTCGGGCCATATAGAGTTAAAACATTTTCAAATCAAAGCGAAAAAGTGTAATCGTAATTTTTTCTCCAATAAGCAGATAAAATTCGGGCTATAGAGGGTTAATTCTAATCATTTTTCTGACAAGCCAACAAAATTCCGTTTATAGAGGGTTAAATCTACTTATATTAGTAATTTAACAAAATTTAAAAAAATAAACTTTAATATTATTCCAACGAATATGCTTTATATATATTATAAAACAATTTTTTTCCTATTTGCTTCAATACTGTATCGAATAACATAACTGTTGTATAAAACATATTCCTTCCAATAATATCAAAGTTTGTTTTTTATATTTTCCTAAATTACGAATAAAACTGTAATCAATCGTAATTTTTTCTCCGATAAGCAAAATTCGGGCTATAGAGGGTTAAATTTTCACAATAGTTTCCTAAAACTTACAGACATTCCAAATTCCAGAGAAACAAAATTACAGTTTACAGATTCCAAATACCTTCTTCCTGAGTAACATTTTTATACAAAATAGCTGCAATGAAGCTGCAAGAAATCAATATGGCGACAGTAAATGGTCGGAAAGAGGGATGTAAGCTAGCGTAAGCCGTTGACTATCTCGATTTTCGTGTTTTCCACGAAATATCCGTCGTTAGTACGCATAACGGGTCTCGTCTATGGGGATAATAGGGGGGAAGCCGAGTTCCAAGGCGCGAAGGATCGCGACAGAGTTGAAGAGAAGGGCGTTGGAGTTTAAAGGAAAGCTTGACTGCCGAACGACTAATAAGATTACCTTCCGCCTAATCATTCTCGCTCCCGTGAGCGCCATCCAACGCTTACGACTCTCTCCGTTTCTCCCTTTCCTCAACCAACACCGCCATGCTTGTATTCGCGACGGATAATTTTCCAAGGCGACACCTAATTATCGGGAAATTCTGTGGTAAGCGTGTCTACGAGTTTCCGGCGTAAACGCACGTTTTGAAGACAGACGGACATGTAAGTAGCGGGATAAGCGGATGGATTAACTGCCGGCAACTTTTGTACAGTCAGCTAGATCGAGCTTTTCGTTGCGATACAAGTTGTGTGGCAAGATACGAGGATGATGGTTATGGCTGATGGGTAGAGAAAGTCGACGGTGTTGCGTCGGGGATCAATTTTCCGTGAAATTCCTTTTCGAAAGGGAACCGGTGTGCAAGTTTCCAATTTTTTTTTTCGATATCTTCTGCAAAAATGTGATTAACTCTCTACAGCCCGAATTTTGTCTACTTATTGGAGAAAAATTTACGATTCATTACAGTTTTTCACTTTGATTTGAAAATATTTTACCTAATAATTACTAATAATTACTGTAGATGAATCGTGGTGTCACTACGGTAATACAGTAATCAAATTTAACCGTCTATAGCCCGAATTTTGTCTGCTTATTGGAGAAAAATTTACGATTCATTACAGTTTTTCACTTTGATTTGAAAATGTTGTAACTAATAATTACTAATAATTACTGTAGATGAATCACGGTGTCACTACGGTAATACAGTAATCAAATTTAATCTTCTATAGCCCGAATTTTGTCTGCATATTGGAGAAAAAATTACGATTGATTATAGTTTTTCACTTTGATTGCAAAATTTTTAAAGTAATTATTATTGTAGATGGATCGTGGTGTCGCTATAGTGATACAGTAATAAAATTTAATAGTGCAGTGATAACTAAACAAGATTAATTTTTTAAAATATAGATACATCAGTAATACAGTAATCAAATTTAATGGTGCATTGATAACTAAAGAAAATTAATTTTTTTAAATATAGATATATCAGTTTCTAACTTTTAAGTCACACGGTCCCATAGAGGGTTAAAGCAGACTTATTTGTATCAAGGAAATAAAAATGACAGGTATTTGAAAAAATACCTATAATAAGGGTAACAATTCTTTGTACATATTTTTCACAAAAAGACATAGAAAATCCCCAAAATATATCATTGTAAATTTATACAATTTTTATAAGAAACAACGAACCATTTTAACTGGTTCGGTAGTTCCAGTGTTAAATACAAAATAATTCGCCAAGAATTAATATTAATCGTTCTATGATATTAAATCACTATTTCGTAAATTGGAAAAATCAAAAAATGACACGAGGTTACTGTCATTTACTAAGAAAATCCTATATATAATACTGTAATAAATTTTTCTATTATTATTAAATTAATTATTAACCCTTAGCGGTCGTATTTATTTAAGATGAAANTAATTACTAATAATTACTGTAGATGAATCACGGTGTCACTACGGTAATACAGTAATCAAATTTAATCTTCTATAGCCCGAATTTTGTCTGCATATTGGAGAAAAAATTACGATTGATTATAGTTTTTCACTTTGATTGCAAAATTTTTAAAGTAATTATTATTGTAGATGGATCGTGGTGTCGCTATAGTGATACAGTAATAAAATTTAATAGTGCAGTGATAACTAAACAAGATTAATTTTTTAAAATATAGATACATCAGTAATACAGTAATCAAATTTAATGGTGCATTGATAACTAAAGAAAATTAATTTTTTTAAATATAGATATATCAGTTTCTAACTTTTAAGTCACACGGTCCCATAGAGGGTTAAAGCAGACTTATTTGTATCAAGGAAATAAAAATGACAGGTATTTGAAAAAATACCTATAATAAGGGTAACAATTCTTTGTACATATTTTTCACAAAAAGACATAGAAAATCCCCAAAATATATCATTGTAAATTTATACAATTTTTATAAGAAACAACGAACCATTTTAACTAGTTCGGTAGTTCCAGTGTTAAATACAAAATAATTCGCCAAGAATTAATATTAATCGTTCTATGATATTAAATCACTATTTCGTAAATTGGAAAAATCAAAAAATGACACGAGGTTACTGTCATTTACTAAGAAAATCCTATATATAATACTGTAATAAATTTTTCTATTATTATTAAATTAATTATTAACCCTTAGCGGTCGTATTTATTTAAGATGAAAATCTTGGAATTTATTTTCGGTGGACGTGTGTTAATTATATGTTATTTTCCTTAAGGAAATTGGTATAATAAAGTAACGCATAACGTTTCCATTATATTATGCTGAAACAAGTACTGTAAAGAACAGTTTTGATCTGGTACATTATCGTACTGAGAGCCGATCTCTCGTTATTGTAAACCGAGATTTTGTTTAGGCGTCGAGTGCGATACAGGACTGAGTCGAGGCGCTTAAGACATAGGCCAGATGGTGGGCCATAATATTTAGAAAATTCCCATCGCCGGCGAAAACTGTGCCTGCAGTCAGTGACAGCCGAAACACAGTACAGTATACACGCTTTCCTTTTACCGTAGTTTTATATCTTTCCTACCGCTCCGCCTTTAATTTAGTTTAAAGATTCCTACATACATATTGATTGGATCTGGATCATAGTGATTCTTTACGTTGGTGGCTGAGAGTGGACAAACGACCGCAAAGGGTTAATATTAAATTTTTCCATGTATATTTTTGTTACATCAAACAACCGAGAGCTCTTGCAATTCTGAGAGCGCCGTAGTGAAAGGATATCGTATACGTTGTTAACTATTCGTGGCGAAACGGTTAATATTGTCTTCTTGTTCGATTTAGGACGTTGCGCGAGTTTTTTAAGATAAGACCGGTTAAGGTATTTCATAGAACTTGATCTAATTTTTGTTCGTTTTCCAACTCGATGAAATTTCCTGGTTATTGTTTGTGATCGCGTTGAGTGTACGGTTTGGAAGTGTGAATTTAATGGCTGTAAGTATATTTTATAATACGTTTCACAAGGCTTCGAACGATGCAATTCCTAATTAACCTAAGTCGTTCGGTTTTAGCCTAAGAGCTGTTCGTAATTACTGGAACGAGGTCAGGGTAAATCCGAACGGGAAAGGTTTCGCTTTTTATTCAAACTTTAACTTTATTACCGTGATCTTTTAAGAAAACATGACTGAACTCAAAGATAACTAATCGGAGTTTAAAATTTAATAACAGTTGAT
The DNA here is from genome assembly GCA_019453375.1 of Ctenoplectra terminalis. Taxonomy (NCBI): domain Eukaryota; kingdom Metazoa; phylum Arthropoda; class Insecta; order Hymenoptera; family Apidae; genus Ctenoplectra; species Ctenoplectra terminalis. Next base: position 60,831 of record SMSQ01025855.1, on the reverse strand, counting down.
TTTATAATTATCTAATTTCTTTTTTTTTCTGTATTAGTACAGTACTAAGCAAATAAAATACAATTTTTTAAATATCAAACAGAGAGTTAAGAAACTAGATGCTGCTACTTGGAAGAAGAATTTTTTTTTATTATTAGCTGCATCGATATTCGCATAAATTTCACTTCTGGCCATCGGACGCTATCAATTCGTGGTTAACACTAGAACTACCCATCATTAAAACACATTTATTTCTACCGAAGAAATCAAAATGAAAGGTATATAAAAAGAAATATATAAATTAAGAGAAAGCTTCGTTTATATTTTTAATTAAAAATCACGGAAAATCTTTCGAACAATGTAATAATTAATTTATAAAATTTCTGTAAAGAAACCACGGACGGGTCATTTTGATCATTTCGACTAGAACTACCCATCATTAAAACATTTATTTCTACCGAAGAAATCAAAATGAAAGGTATATAAAAAGAAATATATAAATTAAGAGAAAGCTTCGTTTATATTTTTAATTAAAAATCACGGAAAATCTTTCGAACAGTGTCATAATTAATTTATAAAATTTCCGTAAAGAAACCACGAACGGTTTTGATCATTTCGCTAGTTCTAGTGTTAATCGAGTGAAAAGCGTTAATCGACAATATTAGCGTTTAATTACACAATTAATCGTGCACGACTCCATTGGTGCGATTAATTTTATCGAAAGTATAACACAACTTTCCCGTTTTCCTACAGCTGGTTTCTATTTGCGCGTTATAACGAGGAGAAACCAACGATGTCGTGAACAAAGCCAGCGTGGCTGATAGGATCTCGAGATCGATGCACGATCGAACGCTTACCTTGTAGATCTCATCTACGAGTCTAGTGAGTTCTTCGGTTTCCATGGTATAACCCTTCGATGTCTGAAAGCTGCACTTTAACCGACTTCACGAGATGCTCATATTTTTTCGTCCTTCCGAAACCGGATCTCACGTAGCCGCTCCACTTTCGCGAAGTCGTTCGTTCTGGATGGGAAACCGATAAATTTCCTCCTAATTCGTCTGTGTTCGTTGGCCGGACCTTGAACGAAAGAAAAACGAGAGATTAGTTTAACGATATACACCTTATTGGGCATTTATCGGTCATTTTGCCTTATTCAACCTTAACGACGACGCGTTTCGATGCAATCAGTGATTTTAATTCACTGGTATTTTTTTTATTTTTATTTATTTCATTTAATACTAGAACTACCGAAGCGGTCAAAATGACACATTCGTAATTTTTTAAATTTTATAAATTTACTATGGCATCTCGGAGGCAATTTTCCGTGATTTTCTGTTAGAAATGTAGACAAAGCTTTGTTTCCCTTCCATTGCGTATTTTTTTATATATATTTCATTATGATTTTTTCTGTAGAAATAAGTATGCTTTATTCGTTGGTAGTTTTAGTGTTAATGAACCAGATGGAGTATAGGGTGAACAGAAGTACGTGAAATAGAAAAGAAATACAATAAACGGAGAGTAATTTAATAATGAGAGTGATTCTTACTTAAATCATTTCTTGTTTCAAAGATTAGAATATCACAGACACTGTGAAGGAATTTGAAATGGGAGATTTTTAAGATGATTTCAAGCAACTTTTTTTATTGTAGAATATTACTAATAATTGCTAATATTTTTTTATTGTAGAATATTACTAATAATTACTAATATTTTTTATTGTAGAATATTACTAATAATTTAATAACAAGAATATTATTAACAATTTTAATTGTAGAATTAAGAATTAATTCTATTCTAAACAAGTTATTAACGAAAGACACCGATCAATCAGAGAGCTTTTAATTCTAAAATCCTTAATTAATTTAAGAATTGTTAATTAATTCTAAGAATTAAGATTTTTAAAAGCTCTCTGATTGGTCAGTGTCTTTCGTTAATAACTCGTTTAGAATAGAATTAATTCTTGATTCTACAATTAAAATTGTTAATAATATTCTTATTATTAAATTATTAGTAATATTTTAGTATAAAAGAATATCAGTAATTATTAGTAATATTCTTTTAATTCTAAAATTCTTAATTAATTTAAGAATTCTTAATTAATTATATGAATTAAGAATTTGAAAAGTTCCCTGATTGGTCAGTGCTTTTCGTTAATAACTCGTTTAGAATAGAATTAATTCTTAATTCTATTTTAATTCTTTATTCTACAATTAAAAATAGTAGAATACAAGCGAGAAAGGCGGCCGGCGAGAGCGTCGCCTTCGCGCCGCGCTTGTGCTTCAACGAGTAACTCAAAATAAAACCAAGAATTAAATTAAATTTACCCAATGAGCACAAAAATTTGCCTGCTGTTTAAAAACGTAGATCATTGTGTCACTGTATCGATCTTGACCCTTAACGCCAGGTTCGTACTAGCTTTCATATTAAATTCTGATTTTTATTGATAAAATATATTCCTTGGAACTTAGTGGTACATTTTTGATTTGAGAAAGAGTTTTACTGAGCTCTTCTTTTCTTGTTCCAATTACTGTTTTGAAACATTTGGATATTATTTAAAAAGGCATATATTTTGGAAAATTTTTGAATATTTTTGGACATTCTAGTTTCAAGCACATTTTATAATAATTTTATCAGAGGTGTTCCAAGACTTCCGAAAGCGTATATCTTTTTTATTCGCAAGTAGTAATAATTGGTGTCGTTACAACAGGCAAATAAGTTGTCTCGGGACTGTAGAATTGAAATGATTCTACATAATTTAAGGATTATGCAAATTCGCGTAACCTGTAAATTATAACTAGGAAAATGAAGGCACCGGCGATTCAAGGAGATCCTCCTGTATTCAAATTAATATAAAGAGGCTTAACAAAGTCGAAACAGTTGCCAAGCATGCTAATGTATCATGCTGATACAGCGCTAAGTGAATTTAACTGCTATCCGTTGGGGAAGTTCGTACGGACAACGAAATTGCGCGAATTATCTCTGGAACGGTACAGGCAGGCCAGGTGTAATAATTCACGAGTAACCGGCGCATTTAGAATAACAATTTACAAAATCTTAAGCGGCAAAATTCAACGATGCTTTTATGTTAATGCAAACGCATTAAAATTCTCATCGCGCAATGTGAAGGACTTCCAGCATCTCGTTCTGCGTGCTTAATAAAAACGAGTGCCAAGAATGTTTCTTCTGTTGCGAATTTCCTTTTTCTTTCTCTTTATTGCTTTTTTAAAAGAAAGTATTATTATTTTTATATAATTTTCTATAATTCTTTCCAACTCTAAAAAGAATATTTTCTATCAGACAATCGAGTAACTTAAAAAAATATAATATAATCGGTGTAAAGCTTCACAGGCTTTGATATTTTTTTCATAATTAATATTTTGATCAGTTTTGTTTATTATCAGTGTTTTAAAAATTTAAAAAGTTCTTCGTACTCGATTTCCCAGTTGAAAATAATTCCACAAGTCTATAGGTTTTCCTTCGATAAATCGTGTTTAATTAATTACCAGATGTCTGAGAAACTACCCTTAAAATTTCGTTTCAATATTTAATTAAATAATTAAATTAAAAATAGTAATTATTGTTGTATCGCGTGAATGAGCAATTTTTAACGTGACGGTGCCATTTTGTTTAAAACTTCATTTGAGGAAAATCGATGTATAATTCATAATATAATAGTATAATTTTTTATAATACTATACTTAGTATAATTAATAGTGTATCATAAATTCGTACGTTGCACACAGTCTAATAAATAAAATTAACCAAACCTGCTACACGTAACTACAAATTAAAAAAAAAAACTAAATATAAAACTTCTCTTAGAAATTTGATCGATTCAACGGTTCCACCATTTTCCAGAAATTTACTATAATTAGTATAATTCATACTGTATCATAAATTCGTATCGTAGCACACAGCCTAAAAAAAATTAACAAAATCCTACTAAACGTAACTACAAATTAAAAAAAAAAAAAACTAAATATAAAACTTCTCTTACAAATTTGATCGATTCAACGTTTCGACCATTTTCCCGAAATCTCCTAAATTTTTTAATCGTACGTCTCTAAACGAGCAATTAATCCCCAAGCAGACTCAAAACAGAATTTCTCCCGCAAACTTTTGCGCGTTGGTAATTCATAGCCGGAAAATCCAGTGCGCCGGTTTTTAACAACCATCCTACGTAAGAACTCATTTCACACTTGCACTTGAATCAACGAACGGCGGTTGGCAAAAATCTGGAAACTTTTCCATTCGAGAAAGCAGAGAAGGGAAGGTTAGTCGCTCGTACAGCCTCCTCGATCCGTCAGCGGTTCTCGCTTAGCCTAGCTGCGGTTAGCATTACTCATAGGTGGTAGGAGAGGTCACGTTTTCCAGAGTACTTTCATTCCGCAAGGACACCCGGTATGTGTGCCGCCGTAAACGCGTTAGAGGGAGAGCAGGGCGGAAAAAGCGGCATAACTTGGCCGTTTTATTTCTCGACACGGAGCGTGTGTCTACATAGGCACGCTTAAGGTGTCACGGATCGACGATCGAGAGTCACTCGCTCGGTTTTCAACCTGATTCGAGAGCAGTTCCAGATCGAGAAATCGTGAAAGCTCGGCTCGCTCAGACCGCGTACCGCGAAGAAGATTTAATGACCTCTTTCTTTTTTTCTTTTTCTTCCTCTTCTTCCTCTTCTTTCATTAACCGTCAACCCTGTTTCTCGTCCTCGGACTGGATTATTAGAAAATTGACTCGAGAAAATTGAAAATAGAGACTTCGTTTTTTAAAATATGCGTTTTGTTTTGGAAAATTACAATATATTAATTATTTTGGAAACAATAATATTGTAAGTAAGAAGCTCTAAGCATCTGGGACTAAACGTCAACCCTATTTCTGGTCCTCAGACCGGATTATTGGAAAATTGACTCGAGAAAATTGAAAATAGAGGCTTTATTTTTTAAAATATGCGTTTTGTTTTGGAAAATTACAATATATTAATTATTTTCAAAACGATACTATTGTAAGCAACAAATACCAACCCTCGACTCTATTTCTCGTCCTCAGACCGGATTATTAGAAAATTAACTCGAGAAAATTGAAAACAGAGGCTTTATCCTTTAAAATATGCGTTTTTTTTTGGAAAATTACAATATATTAATTATTTTGGAAATAATAATATTGTAAGCAACAATCTCTAAGCAACAAATACCAACCGTCAACCCTGTTTCTGGTCCTCAGACCGGATTATTAAAAAATTGACTCAAGAAAATTAAATATAGAGGCTTCATCTTTTAAAATATCCTTAGGAAAATTAGTTCAATTTTTTTTTCACAAAGTTATGAAGTTTAGAGATGGACAATTCTTCAGCTAAAAAGAGATCCTTTAATTTTAGCGCCAAATATGTCACAAAAACCTTAATAATATTATTATTCACTCTATAAATATATAAATATGAATACAAATACATTTATTTTATATATAATAATGTATTAACAGTTATTAAATCATTTTGTTTTGCTTCGGAAAATTACAATATTATTAATTATTTTCAAAACCATACTATTGTAAGCAACAAATACCAACTGTCAACCCTGTTTCTCGTCCTCGGACCGGATTATTAAAAAATCGACTCGAGAAAATTGAAAATAGAAACTTCGTCTATTAAAATATGCGTTTTGTTTTGGAAAATTACAATATATTAATTATTTTGGAAACAATAATATTGTAAGTAAGAAGCTCTAAGCATCTGGGACTAAACGTCAACCCTATTTCTGGTCCTCAGACCGGATTATTGGAAAATTGACTCGAGAAAATTGAAAATAGAGGCTTTATTTTTTAAAATATGCGTTTTGTTTTGGAAAATTACAATATATTAATTATTTTGGAAATAATAATATTGTAAGCAACAATCTCTAAGCAACAAATACCAACCGTCAACCCTGTTTCTGGTCCTCAGACCGGATTATTAAAAAATTGACTCAAGAAAATTAAATATAGAGGCTTCATCTTTTAAAATATCCTTAGGAAAATTAGTTCAATTTTTTTTTCACAAAGTTATAGAGTTTAGAGATGAACAATTCTTCAGCTAAAAAGAGATCCTTTAATTTTAGCGCCGAATATGTCACAAAAACCTTAATAATATTATTATTCACTCTATAAATATATAAATATGAATACAAATACATTTATTTTATATATAATAATGTATTAACAGTTATTAAATCATTTTGTTTTGCTTCGGAAAATTACAATATTATTAATTATTTTCAAAACCATACTATTGTAAGCAACAAATACCAACTGTCAACCCTGTTTCTCGTCCTCGGACCGGATTATTAAAAAATCGACTCGAGAAAATTGAAAATAGAAACTTCGTCTATTAAAATATGCGTTTTGTTTTGGAAAATTACAATATATTAATTATTTTGAAAACAATACTATTGTAAGCAACTTTTCGTACGAACAAAATAAAAAAAATTATTCCTGCAAAATAGGAACATTCTTCGGTTCGAAATTGCGATCGTTGAAACGTAGCGAAAGATATGCAGATATTTCGGTTTCGAATGTTTTGTAATTATTTCGATTCTTAGGCAACGGTCCTCCTTTCTCTTTCGTTTTAATCCCTCAGCGTGTTGCGGTGGAAATAAAAAATTGACCGCGTTGTTGCAATCTATCTGAGGCGAGAAATGTGCTTGGAAGGCAACTATGCTGCGGTACATTTTTCATTTTTTTTTTTTTTATCGTTGCTGCTGGTTATAATTCCTGGTAAGGAATGGATCGATTAGTTGAAAAGCTTGGTACAGGGATGAGCAACTTTTTTTACAACCAGCCATATATATAAATTTAAAATTTAAAAATGCTGGCCGCATGTAAGAAACTTATGATAGTACGAACACTGAATGATGGACTTAAGTCATCTCTTTATTAACAAAATAAACCTGGTATAAAAAATTAGAGAAATAAAATACTCGTTGATAGAAATAGTATTAAGAAAACGGAGAAAGATTATCTATGATGTCGGCGTCAATTCCTAAAATTAAATAGACACGCCTGGTGTACGATGAGGCAGTAAAATTCCACTATAGGAATTTTTAAAAGACAAAATGTAAAATCTTCGAAGGAGTAATTTATATTAACACGTTAAACGCCACGCCGATTTTGATCGGTTTTTCATTTAGACTGTGCGCTGTGACAGTAATTCAAGAACATTTGATCGCAATATAGTTAAGAATTTAACCCTCTATAAGCCAAATTTTGTTTGTTTATTGGAGAAAAAATTACGATTGATTACAGTTTTTCACTTTGATTTGAAAATATTCAGAGTAATAATTACTGTAGATGGATCGCGGTGTCGCTATAGTGATACAGTAATCAAATTTAATAGCGCAGTGATAACTAACCAAGATTAATTTTTTAAAATATAGATACATCAGTAATATAGTAATCAAATTTAATAGTGCAGTGATAACTAAAGAAAATTAATTTTTTAGAATATAGATATATCAGTAATACAGTGATCAAATTTAATAGTGCAATGATAACTAAACAAAATTAATTTTTTAAAATATACATCAGTAATACAGCTAATCAAATTTAATAGTGCAGTGATAACTAAACAAGATTAATTTTTTTTAAATATAGATACATCAGTAATACAGTAATCAAATTTAATAGTGCAGTGATAACTAAAGAAAATTAATTTTGTAAAATATAGATACATCAGTTTCTAACTTTTAAGTCACGCGGTCCCATAGAGGGTTAAGAAGAAAATTGTAAAGGCTTGCAAAGGAAAATGGTAACTTTGTTTAATATGATTTAATAGAACTCGTTAATGAATTATAAAGTATTATTTTTGGGAATTGATAGCGTCAGTCTTCGGAAACCAACGACGCCTAAGCAAAAATTTCAGCGTCGGTCCCCAGGGACGCGTTAACTAATTATAACTAATTTATATTGAAAGAATAATTTATATTAATTAATATATATCAAATAATAATTATAATAGATTATAATACACTTTTTCTATATTTTTCTGCATAATACAATATTGATAAATATAATTGTAAAGAACTGTGTTCTAACGTACCCCTCCAAATGATCCAATCGAGACCCGCTGGTGTTAAAAAGGAAGCGCTAGAATTTAAAAGGAGCGAACGAGAATAAACAATTTTTAAAAAGACAGGAAAGATACGTTTTTGGAAAATCTCGTTTCTTTTTCGGAGGAAAAAAAAAACGATACGAATGATCTTGTTATATTCTGGTTAGGGTGAAAGCAGGAAAACTCAATCGTCCTGTTTGAAAATATTGCAATTGCACGACTCCCGGTCGCAAAGTGAATTTTGCAGTAACTTTCCAAACGTGGCGATACCCTCTAAAAGCTTTCAGGTGAATTAAATTCTCTCGAATCGTTTACGATAAAATGTTTCCCTTTAATCTCTCTAATCACATGTGCTAGGCTTGTTCCACGCATGCTACGAACTTTGGGAATTTCATTTGATACACTTGTTAGCCTGATGTTTTGGTCATACCAGACGCTCGATAAGCTTGAAATAATCCATTTAGCAAGAATCAAACATGTTTCTCCGATTCTAATAATCCTTTCTCTATCAAATTTCACAGTGCAATCGATAAGTTAATCGTGTCTCCTTCAGCGTCTTGTCGGACTGGAATAAAAATTGTTTTAATCAAAATCAAGATTGATTCTCAATCGTATAAATTGAAATTGCAATTGAAGTGGAAAATAAACTCTATTAATGGAATGAATGATATTTTCTGTTCGTAATGTTTTTTTCTTACAAAAATATAAATTCTGTAAGTTTACTTATTTAATTAGTACCGATATTATTCCTAACTTGTTTAGAATTTTCGTTTTATTAATAAATATTGGATGCATAATATCTTCTGTTCATAATATTTTCTTTACAAAAAACGCTATTGTTTCCAATTTATTTAGAATTTTCGTCTTATTAATAACTATTGAATGCATAATATTTTCTGTTCATAATTATGTTTTCTTAGAAATATATAAATTCTGTAAGTTTACTTATTTAATTAGTATCGATATTATTCCTAACTTGCTTAGAACTTTCGTTTTATTAATGAGTATTGAATACATAATATTTTCTGTTCGTAATGTTGTTTTCTTAT
>SMSQ01025855.1:27470-43449 GCA_019453375.1 Ctenoplectra terminalis | reverse complement strand
AATCAATGATTACGCAATTTCTTTTGCCGGTCAATTTTAAATTGTACAAAAGATGGGAATTTGTTAAGAAATTAAACACTGACTAGTTATACATAAAAAATTTACATTAAATTAAGCATAAATTACATGATATCTCATCTTTTTTTTAAACGGACTTACACCACTTTTAAAATAAACGGTCCATTTGTTAGATTGCTGCACAAATTTTTCCAGTTACAGAATGTGCTGTAAACTTGGATTTTTGAAAAGGCAGTATGCTCTTTTTAACCGTTTATAATCGGGATTCTGTTTGGTTATGAGAAAGAAATGAAAGTTAATTATAGTTTCTGGTTTTAATTTGAAAATTTTTCAACCGCTAGCTGTTATAAATAGTCTGTCTAATATCGGAATACAATGATAAAATTGAATAGTGTAACGACAAGTAAGTAAAATGAAATTTAAAAAATCTAAATGCACGACTATGTAACTTCTAACAAGGAAACATATCGAATTTTAAGTTCAATATTTTTCCGTACCGGTATTATCGCGTTGCGTATTAAAATTGTCTGAGCTTTATTGAGTTTGGAACAAAAACATAAAAAATATNAAATTACATGATATCTCATCTTTTTTTTAAACGGACTTACACCACTTTTAAAATAAACGGTCCATTTGTTAGATTGCTGCACAAATTTTTCCAGTTACAGAATGTGCTGTAAACTTGGATTTTTGAAAAGGCAGTATGCTCTTTTTAACCGTTTATAATCGGGATTCTGTTTGGTTATGAGAAAGAAATGAAAGTTAATTATAGTTTCTGGTTTTAATTTGAAAATTTTTCAACCGCTAGCTGTTATAAATAGTCTGTCTAATATCGGAATACAATGATAAAATTGAATAGTGTAACGACAAGTAAGTAAAATGAAATTTAAAAAATCTAAATGCACGACTATGTAACTTCTAACAAGGAAACATATCGAATTTTAAGTTCAATATTTTTCCGTATCGGTATTATCGCGTTGCGTATTAAAATTGTCTGAGCTTTATTGAGTTTGGAACAAAAACATAAAAAATATTTTAAAAAACACTGCGGAAAAGGGGGATGTTAAAATTATAAATAAAAGTTAAAATAATGCGGAATAGAACGAAGAATAAATGAGAAAATATCGCTGCTTAGCATTTACTGTGGTACAACTCGAAAGATTTTTAATTTGCTTTTATTTAATACAAAATCAACATTATTTTTTTTTTTTTTTTTTTTTTTTTAGATTGTACGGTATTAAATTAATAATCATAATTAATAATTCCTGTATTTAGTATTTTCAAGAATGTGAATTTAAGAAAACCTCTTCTCCAAAATTTACGTCTTTAACATTAGAACTACCGAAGTGGTCAAAATTACCCATTCGTAATTTTTTATATAAATTTTATAAATTGACTATCGCATCTCGCAGGCAATTTTCGTTTTAATAAGTACATTCAAATGAACTTTTTTTGCGATAACATCAGTTTATTTAATTTAAAATCCATAGATTTTTGTTAACAGAGAATTATTTAGCACATTTTTTATATCAAGTTCTATGTTAAGGGTGTATTTTCGGCGCGCAGAGTTGCCACATTAAAACGTGAAATTTGAAATCCGTCAATTTGACGGGTCCCGTGAATCTAGTGTTAATTTCTATAATTCTTGACTGCAAGAAAATACTCGTATCTCGAACTCTCATTGCGATTTCGCAGAAATTGAGCTTCGATTCCCGCGTCTCTCGATAAGAGGCGTTTTTCGATTAACAGGAAACACGAAAAGTTCGCGGGAAAATCCACTCGGTTGTTTCGTTTTATCCACCCCTATCAATCATTCTCGCAAACTTACTTGTCGTGTGTTTTCCCTCTGGACACGAAGAAAGATGAAACCTAAACATTTACTTTCGAAACACGGAAGGTATGACCAACTTTTCCAACTCCTGCTCACGCCAACCCAAGATTTACGAATTTAATGTTAGTCGTGTGATCCTCGTTAAGATGTTCATTCATCATTCAGGTCTAGATAACCGTCGCTTCATCGGGATATTGACAGAGACTTTTAATCGCGATGAAAAGGTGGGAGAAAAATTTTTTAAGTACTCTGAAATTGTAGAAAGATAATATTGAGAGCTTTAACACTAGAACTACCGACGATCGAAGAAATCATAGTGAAAGGTACGTAAAAAAATTCATAACGAAAGCTTTATTTGTATTTTTAACAGAAAATCACGGAAAATCGCCACTCAGATTCTTTAGTTGATTTATAAAATTTCTGTAAAAAATTATTGAGTCATTTTGACCACTTTGGTAGTTCTAGTGTTAAATAGCAGATATTATTTTTTAAAAATGGAATAATTAGAATAAATATTTTCTTAAATATATGGAGATGATGCTAAGGGTGTATTAAGCTGTTTTTTTTTTTTTTTTTTAATCGAGGAGGAATATATTTTTTGTTAAATCATAAGCAACAGTGTTGTGACACACTAAAAAACGCCTATGGATACGCTGCCGAAAAAGTCTGTTCCATTTTTTTGCCTGAAAATCCGTCGCATAGCCCCAAATTATTGGAGCGAGGAGAAAACTAACTGACCGAACGCATATTGAACGCTACCAAACGTCAGCTCCAAAACAGAATTTATGTCCCTACAAAATGACAAATAATTCACCGGCCGTGCAGTCTCACCGTGAAAAATGGGACTCGTATTTAGACCATAATACAGGGTTTAATGCGAAAGATGAATGTATCTGTTTCTAAAACGAAACATTGTAGTCCAAAATCACGCTACTTTCATTGGAATATCGACAGTTATAAAAATTACATTTTTTTACAGTTTTAATATTTAGAAATTTTACAGTAACAATTTTTAGAAATTCTACAGTAATAATTTCTGTAAATTATTCAGTAATACTTTTTGGGAATTATGCAGTAATCATTTTTAGAAATTATTCAGTAATAAATTTAAAAAATTGTACAGTAATAATTTTTAGAAATTGTACAGTAAAATTTTTTTAGAAATTATAGAATAATCTTTTTAAAAAATTCTGCAGTAATAATTTATAAAAATTATAACCCTAATAATTTTTAGAAATTATTCAATAATAATTTAAAAAAATTCTACACTAATAATTTATAAAAATTCCACACTAATAATTTTTACAAATTATATAGTAATACTTTTAAAAAATTCTACAGTAATAATTTTTAGAAATCATATAGTAATAATTTTAAAAAATTCTACACTAATAATTTTTAAAAATTATACAGTAATAATTTTTAAAACTTCTACAGTAATAAATTTTAGAAACTCTACACTATTACAGTAATTCGAATTCACACTGGAACACTGTGCTATTTCGATCAAATAATATTTTCACATTATTAGCAATGCATTAACTCTCGGATAGCGGATACAGGATCATTTTAACCGAACTACAGACAAATCGCAATGATAATTTAGTTACTCTTAAATAAAATATTCACACGCAAAAACATGCTATAAATTCTAAATTTTTAATACTATTCACCCTTCGAATCAACATTAAAACTTCACTATTAATTATCAAAGCATTCACCTTCCAAGGGTTAAAGTAATAACACTTTTAATTCGTTACAGTCCACTCGTAAAAATCCAAACTAAAACTATTTTCTCTTCAAAAAACGACACACTGTGTAATTCTCAAGAACCTTCAATCCACGATTAAATTATTCAATAAAATCCCTTCGCAAAATATTTTTTCTTCCCGTCTCAACTACTAAATATCACCGAAATAAAATGACACAATACAATACAAATAACATAGATCGTTACATTCACAATTTAAAATTACAATCACTTACAATTTAGATTCTTTTACAGTCAGTTACTTTTCCTCCAAACAATTGAACAATCCAGACGCGTACATTAATTTCATAATTTTTTCCACCTAATATCTATACCTCTGAACATTGCTCCCATAACCACACAATAGAATTAATTTCGCGTGGCCAATAACTCAAATCGTATCTCGATCTCCTCTCAGAATTTCGTTCCCCATCCAACGATAAAAAAAGAAAAGATTAACTTCTACGAATCACCCATTAACATCATTCCGAACGATATCACCTGATTACAAATCACTCTTCAACGAATACAACTCCAACAATCTACTAACATCACCACAAAACAAAATAAAAAAAAAAAACAGAAGCACGTTGGTTTGAAACTGTCGGAAAAGAAAAACAAAATATTGCACGCAAAACCGAGCGAATCTAATCGACGATCGACACACGAAACGAAGGCGGGAGCCGATGCTTCTCACGATCGAACCGGTGGATGAGTGAACAGATGCAACACATACGGCACGAGGCGCGCGAAGCGACTGAGCCTCTTTCCAGCGGTGGAGTCGCTGCAGACCAGCCGACCTACGCCGAATCGGACGACGGGTATCGTTCGTGCGAGATCGTAAGGATTCAGCGTGTCCACGTTGCAAAACCACGTTACTTTACGGGCCCGCGAAATAATCGTGCCAACGACGCTGAGTAGTCAACATGGTTCTGCGTACGCACAACTTCTGTACCGAAGATGAGGCTGATTAATGTGAGTACCGACGCGGGTATGGTCGTCTAGGCCGGGCGCGAGGTCGGGCGAATCTTGGTGAGCATGAGCCGGAAGGTCGCGAGATTTTGGACGATGGTGGAAGAGATGTTTAGTCCTGGATTTTGGAGGATGGTGGAAGAGATATTTATTCGTAGATTTTGGACTATGGTGGAAGAGATTTAATTGTAGATTTTGGACGATGGATAAGGTGGTAGAGATATTTAATTGTAGATTTTGGACGATGGATAAGGTGGAAGAGATATTTAATAACAGATTTTGGACGATGGTGGAAGAGATATTTAATCGTAAATTTTGGACGATGGATAAGATGGAAGAGATATTTAATTCTAGATTTTGGACGATGGATAAGGTGGAAGAGATATTTAACACTAGAACTACAAAAGTGGTCAAAATGACCCATTCATAATTTCTTATATAAATTTTATAAATTGACTATGGCATCTCGGAGCCAATTTTCCGCGATTTTCTGTTAAAAATGTAGACAAAGCTTTGTTTCCCTTGCATTGCGTATTTTTTTTATATACCTTTCATTATGATTTTTTCGGTTGAAATAAGAATGCTGTAATCGCCGGTAGTTCTAGTGTTAATTCTAGATTTTGGACGATGGATAAGGTGGAAGAGATATTTAACACTAGAACTACCGAACAAGTCAAAATGACTTGTTCATAATTTCTCACAGAAATTTTAGAAATTTACAATAATGAATTTTTGAGAATTTTCTGCAATTTTATGTAAAAAATATGCACAAAGAATTGTTACCCTTATTATAGACATTTTTCTAAATACCTATCATTTTGATATCTTTGCTACAAATAAATCCACTTTAATCGCCAGTAGTTCTAGTGTTAATCCTAAATTTTTGACGATGGATAAGATGGAACAGATATTTGACCCTAGAACGACACTAAACTTAGGATCGTCTCTGAAGAAGCGGAAGTAAATATTAGTATATCGAACCTTTGTATACTGCATTNAAGAGATATTTAATTCTAGATTTTGGACGATGGATAAGGTGGAAGAGATATTTAGTCGTAAATTTTGGACGATAGACAAGGTGGAAGAGATATTTAACACTAGAACTACAAAAGTGGTAAAAATGACCCATTCATAATTTTTTATATAAATTTTATGAATTGACTATCGCATCTCGCAGGCAATTTTCCGCGAATTTCTGTTAAAAATGTAGACAAAGATTTGTTTACCTTGCATTGCGTATTTTTTTTATATACCTTTCATTATGATTTTTTCGGTTGAAATAAGAATGCTGTAATCGCCGGTAGTTCTAGTGTTAATTCTAGATTTTGGACGATGGATAAGGTGGAAGAGATATTTAATTCTAGATTTTGGACGATGGATAAGGTGGAAGAGATATTTAATCCTAAATTTTGGACGATGGATAAGGTGGAAGAGATATTTAACACTAGAACTACCGAACAAGTCAAAATGACTTGTTCATAATTTCTCACAGAAATTTTAGAAATTTACAATAATGAATTTTTGAGAATTTTCTGCAATTTTATGTAAAAAATATGCACAAAGAATTGTTACCCTTATTATAGACATTTTTCTAAATACCTATCATTTTGATATCTTTGCTACAAATAAATCCACTTTAATCGCCAGTAGTTCTAGTGTTAATCCTAAATTTTTGACGATGGATAAGATGGAACAGATATTTGACCCTAGAACGACACTAAACTTAGGATCGTCTCTGAAGAAGCGGAAGTAAATATTAGTATATCGAACCTTTGTATACTGCATTGATTTATATAAAGTTTAGGCGATAACAGAAAAAAAGAACATTTTTTGTTCGTTTTTGCTGGCTTTGCTTTTATAGGCATCGAGGGACCGTGGTAACTGGACGGTTTTTGTTTAATGTAAAGCAATTTCATTGCAGTAAAAATGATTGAAATGTTTATGTCTATAATAAACAGGGATCTTGATTTCAATTTCCGGACGAAGCGGTCGTTTTTAAATGTAATTTCACATTTATAATTATTTTTCACTTTTATGAATCGAAAGAAATGAAATACTAAATATCTCGTGAACGGTGCTCGATGTGTTAATAAATCATACTATCGAAATTATTTGAACAATTAGTATTAGGAATTTGTAGATAATTTCAATAGATATACAATATAACCATGATTACAATTTCATTTCAGTAAAAATAATTGTTCGGAGTTGTTTTACGTTTATCATTTTTACCGAAATAAAATTCTAATTACGGTTATATTATATATCTATTCAAATTGTACACAAATTCCTAACACTAAGTGTTCAAATAATTTCAATAGTACGATTTATTAACAAACATCGATTAACCAATCTAAATTAAGATAATAATTTTGCGAATTATCGAGCTTACAAATTTGTCTGTTTGAAATATCCGGAAGTCGCTACATGCTCGATTTTTCTCCATCCCATATTTTTTTATAACAAACATTCAGATGAATGTTTATTGCATTTTTATATCGCACGTGTGCGTTATTGAATCTCGTTTTGGAATTTCGCATTGTTTAAATAATTTTAAGGCGTAAATAATAAGTACAATTCGTTCGCAACACGCTCGTTTAAAAATTTCAGGCATGTCTGCTGGAAGGTTAATTAAAAATTTTTTTCAATAGAAGAATTTGGAGCATCGGTATCAATGTTAAAAAATTCGAGCTCATCTTTTTCCGACCGAAAAATATGGATCGTATAATGGGCCAAATGAAACTGTACCTTGCTAAATATTTATTATTTGATAAAAAAAATATGTTGCAGAATTCATTTTTTATCGATATCGGCTCCGAGTTATGATCGCTAATTTACGAGGACTGGTAGATAGAAGTTGATGCAATAAACAAGCATGTGTGCAGGTGATAACAGTTTCAGAATGAATTATTAGCTTCAACATGTACGCGTCGTTGCGATAACAGTAACTAGCACTCGTTTTTCAATTTGCCTGGAATTTATATTTTTTTTAAATTGTGTTCCATTCTCTATTCAAGAACACGTTCGTTAAACATCGAGTATTTTTCCTAACGCTTCACAGCTGCCGTCAACATTCGTGTTGCGGAAAGAAAAAAAATAAAAAATAACACAATTTTTGTAAATACAGGTTCTACTAATGAGAAGAAAATTTTCATTGAAAATTACTTCAGGTCGTAACTTTGTATCGTTATGTAGGTTGGATGATTATAGATAACCTGTTTCTTCGCTAATTATTTAGAGAAGCTTTAGCTGGCTCCTGAGTGACCGCAGGTGTCCTCAAGTTTATGGGGTCATGTCGAAAGGAGGACTCGAAGGAATTCATCGGATCTCATTGGAATGTGGTAAAGGCCGGAATGAAGGCCGAATAAGTCTCTCAACCGGTTGTCACAATCTCCAGCTGGTCATGTTTCCAGTCTAATGGAGTTAGTAAGTACATGCAAATCTCTGTCTGTGCATTAAAGTGGCGAAAAATTTGAATAAAATCGTGCGGGGAATTTCTTTTGGAAGAGGAAGAGTTGAAAACATTGAGATTCCCTTTCTTTCCCTATTTTATAGCGGTAATAACCATCTGTGAAATAAATTGTCCTAAATATTGGTAGGAACAGATTCTAAGATAAATTAGATTTTTAGTTTCGTCGGTTAATAATTGAAAAATTCGAACCGTTGTTTTTTTTATAAATTAATAGAAATACAATGCTTTTGCTTTGATTCCGTTAATAATTTTTAATTTTGTCTGTTAAAAATTGAAAAATTCGAACCATTATTTTATTCTTATAAATTAACAAGAATAAAATTCTTTTGCTTTGATTCCGTTAATAATTTTTAATTTTGTCTGTTAGTGATTGAAAAATTCGAACCATTATTTTATCTTTATAAATTAATAAGAATAAAATACGTTTGCTTTGATTTCCTTAACAATCCTTAACAATCTTATAAATTAATAAGAATAAAATGCTTTTGCTTTGATTCCGTTAATAATTTTTAATTTTGTCTGTTAGTAATTGAAAAATTCGAACAATTATTTTATCTTTATAAATTAACCAGAATAAAATTCTTCTGCTTTGATTTCGTTAATAATTTTTAATTTTGTCTGTTAGTAATTGAAAAATTCGAACAATTATTTTATCTTTATAAATTAACAAGAATAAAATGCTTTCGCTTTGGTTCCGTTAAAGTTTAACGACGAAACTCGTAGAACTTTCATCTTTTCTCAAAGAATTCGTAGTTACCTTGTTAAAGAATTTTTAATTGGTCATGGTATATACACCTTTCTTTTTTGTTTTCCTTTTTCTTTTTTTCTGAAAACTTCCCAAAGGAGATTCTTTCAGACGATTATCGATTTTCCTTCGAAAACTCGTCAGTGTCTTTAACGTTGAAACTTCATCATTTTATCGAAACGCCGCCGAGAAAACGCGATTACAAGTTTTAAACGAAAGTTTCTCCGTGACTGCTATCCAAATGCAGGAATCGAGGGCAATTTACGCCGGCGTCGACCCACTTGCACTTCAAATTTATTACTCACATCCGAACCCTATCATCTTCGATCGATGAAATAGCTTTTCTTCCTTCTTACTACACTTATTTTCGCCTGCACTGACAGTGTCAGCGTTTTCCATCAGACTTTCGAACGTATCTTTAACATCTTTTCATATTTCACTCATATTTATTATTCATTTACTAAATGTACATAGGTTTCATCTTTTATGGCACGAGAAAATTTCATAGTTTCGAGTTATCGAGTCGGCACGATTATACACATAAATCAAAATGGCGGCTGATAGTCGCTCCGCGAGTGCAAAGGGTTGATATAAAGCCTGACAATGTATAAAAAAAAATATAATAAATAATAACAAACACAAAGGATTGATAAAGAAAATATAATAAATAATATTAAACACAAAAGACTGATATAAACCCAGATAATGTATCAAATAAAATTAATAAATAATAACAAACACAAAGGATTGATATAAACCCAGATAATGTATCAAATAAAATTAATAAATAATAACAAACACAAAGGATTGATATAAACTCCGACAATGTATCAAAGAAAATATAATAAATAATAACAAACACAAAGGGTTGATATAAACCCAGACAATGTATAAAAAGAATATAATAAATAATAATAAACACCAAGGATTGATATAAACCCTGACAATGTATCAAAGAAAATATAATAAATAATAATAAACACAAACGGTTAATATAAACCCAAATAATGTATCAAATAAAATATAATAACTAATAATAAGCCCAAAGGGTTGATATAAACCCTGACAATGTATCAAAGAAAATATAATAAATAATAATAAACACAAACGGTTAATATAAACCCAAACAATGTATAAAAAAATATATAATAAATAATAATAAACGCAAAAGGTTGATATAAACCCTGACAATGTATCAAAGAAAATATAATAAATAATAATAATCACAAAGGGTTGATATAAACCCAAAGAATGTATAAAAAAAGATATAATAAATAATAAGAAACACAGAGAGTTGATATAAACTCTGACAATGTATCAAAGAAAATATAATAAATAACAATAAACACGGTGTACTTTTCCGTCGGACGTTCTTTGAAAAAAAAATTTATTCCACCCGATTTGTTATGCAAACGAGCAAGAGCTCTGCAGGGTCGACTCGAATTGGAATCTCCCTTGCGAATCAGCCTGAAAACACTTGGTCGAACAGAACGAACTGTCAAGCGAAGCACGTATGTTCCCTAATTACACGCACGGGACGTGTGCGTACACCATTTCGAACAAGTCCGAGGCCCTGGTACATCGGTTCGTTACGCACAGGATCGGGCTACAATTTACGTACTCGTTTACCGTGTCCCGGCACGCTTGCACACGTTAATCGTGACTTATTCCAATTCTTCAATTGTCCTCGCGTCAACGCTTTCAAATCCGTTTCATTGAGAAATTTCATCGGAAATATTTGGTCGCGAAATAGCTAAGAATTTGACAGGAAAATTGTGAAAGCTTGCGATGTTAACACATTGACGACGGAACCTTGTTTCTGTAAAACTTACTAGGGAATAAAGTTGCGATCGAATAAATTCTTGGTTATATACTTTCGAGAATAAATTGTATTCTAAACATAGCTCTTAATTTAAAATTTCAACCGAACGAATGACTTTTTAAAAGCAACCTTTCATACATCGTCGTTTCCTATTTTCACCTTTTCAAGATCTGAAATACAAAACACGAGAAATCTCGTCACCCGTCCTCAATGTGTTAATAATCGAAGATACGACCTTCCATTGCGGACTTTTACAATTTTCTTTTTCAATTTCTCCATCAAATATTTTTGAATATTTGTATCATCCGTGGTACAACATGGTGGTAACACACCGTGGTAACACATTTTTGTAAACCTTGCAGTGGAATAAATTGTTAGAATTAGAATAAATTGTTGCTTACATAAGTACTTTCAAAAATAATTTCGTATTCTAAAGATGATAATTCAAAGTTTGAATTAAGAAAATCACTTTTAAAAGTTGTTTCTCATACGTCGTCGTTCACCATTTTTACCTTTTCAATATGTGAAACATAAAATACGAGGAATTTCGTGACCCGTCCCGTAATGTGTTAATAAAACATTAAAGAATTATAAGATATTATTTTTTGAAATTAATAGCGTCAGTCCTTGTTGGATATTGTTTTTAACTCAACACTCGTTTTTCTTTTTTTATTATCTTCTATTGTTGGAATATGCAACAATTAAGTATTGGATTTGGCATGGATGAGACACGCGCAGTCGGTTACGCGTTTGAGGCGACTATATGAATGTTTTTGTTTTTTTCGGCCGGCTTCTTCGCTCGGCGGTCGTCCTAAGAAGTATTACTATCGCATTCACATGTACAATAAAGCAGGTTACAATAAATTCTAATTAATTATCGGAAATTACATTGTGTCTGTACAGTCGGTCCATCCCACTAAAATTCCTAATAACATCTATTATGGCGCGCTTTGTTTTTCACCGTCTTTTTTTTCTTCTTTTTACCGTCTTTAATTACCTGCTTCTTTTTTTTTCTTCGATATGCTACATCGAGTGTTAACACATTGAGGACGGGTGACGAGATTTCTCGTGTTTTGTATTTCAGATCTCGAAAAGGTGAGAATAGGAAACGACGATGTATGAAAGGTTACTTCTAAAAAGTTATCCGTTCGGTTGAAATTTGAAATTAAGAGCTATGTTTAGAATAAAATTTATTCTCGAAAGTATATAACCAAGAATTTATTCGATCGTAACTTTATTCCCTAGTAAGTTTTACGGAAACAAGGTCCCGTCGTCAATGTGTTAACAAGTACGATATACAAAATACAAAGAATACGTTAAATACAGAAGGTGAGTCATACAATAATAAAAACCAACGACTCGTAAACGAAAATTTCAGCGTCAGTTTATAAAAAGCAGCGTAGTGCTTAATCTGTTAATTTGGATTCGCAGTACCGGCACGCTAACTATCAAAAGGATTTTAATCTATTTTTCTCCTTCAAAAAAAAAATCTGAATATTTAATATTTAATAGAAAACAATGGTGTATGTCAAACTCCACCTTACCAATTAAACGTTAAGCAAAGGAAAGGAGAAAAAAAGAAAGTTGTTACGCGGAAACAGTGATTTTCAGTGTATCGTCACTTGCTCTTTTCACCGTGACCGCTTTCTTCTGTTTAATTTAACTGTCACGCGTTTGAACACTGCACTGATTTATATAATACCTCGACATCGAATGCACGAGCGTGTATACAGTTTATGTAATTATTAAAAAAATTATGACAATTCTGGTTCCACGCGTAAAGGCGGATTTGTATTATTGATCTAATTATGGGATCACGAGAAGATTGTAAAAATATGTAATATAATATACGTGCTTCGTAGCGAAAGGACCCTTTATAACCCGAATTTTGTCTGCTTATTGGAGAAAGAATTAAGATTGATTACAGTTTTTCGCGTTGATTCCAAAATTGTGTATACAGTTTATATAATTGTTAAAAAAATTATGAAAATTCTGGTTCCACGCGTAAAGGCGGATTTATATTATTGATCTAATTATGGCACCACGAGAAGGTTATAAAAATATGTAATATAATATCCGTGCTTTNTAAAAAATTCTACAGTAATAATTTTTAGAAATCATATAGTAATAATTTTAAAAAATTCTACACTAATAATTTTTAAAAATTATACAGTAATAATTTTTAAAACTTCTACAGTAATAAATTTTAGAAACTCTACACTATTACAGTAATTCGAATTCACACTGGAACACTGTGCTATTTCGATCAAATAATATTTTCACATTATTAGCAATGCATTAACTCCCGGATAGCGGATACAGGATCATTTTAACCGAACTACAGACAAATCGCAATGATAATTTAGTTACTCTTAAATAAAATATTCACACGCAAAAACATGCTATAAATTCTAAATTTTTAATACTATTCACCCTTCGAATCAACATTAAAACTTCACTATTAATTATCAAAGCATTCACCTTCCAAGGGTTAAAGTAATAACACTTTTAATTCGTTACAGTCCACTCGTAAAAATCCAAACTAAACCTATTTTCTCTTCAAAAAACGACACACTGTGTAATTCTCAAGAACCTTCAATCCACGATTAAATTATTCAATAAAATCCCTTCGCAAAATATTTTTTCTTCCCGTCTCAACTACTAAATATCACCGAAATAAAATGACACAATACAATACAAATAACATAGATCGTTACATTCACAATTTAAAATTACAATCACTTACAATTTAGATTCTTTTACAGTCAGTTACTTTTCCTCCAAACAATTGAACAATCCAGACGCGTACATTAATTTCATAATTTTTTCCACCTAATATCTATACCTCTGAACATTGCTCCCATAACCACACAATAGAATTAATTTCGCGTGGCCAATAACTCGAATCGTATCTCGATCTCCTCTCAGAATTTCGTTCCCCATCCAACGATAAAAAAAGAAAAGATTAACTTCTACGAATCACCCATTAACATCATTCCGAACGATATCACCTGATTACAAATCACTCTTCAACGAATACAACTCCAACAATCTACTAACATCACCACAAAACAAAATAAAAAAAAAAAATCTCCAAAACACTAAAAAAAAGTGCGTCAAACTTTCAAAACAGAATAAAAACGCGCGCTTCAGGTACTCACCTCAGCCGATGGGCCGAACCGGGAACTTTCGAATGTGAAACTTGGCAAATTCGACGAAACAACGAACACCAGTGATTTATAATAAAAAAAAAAAACAGAAGCACGTTGGTTTGAAACTGTCGGAAAAGAAAAACAAAATATTGCACGCAAAACCGAGCGAATCTAATCGACGATCGACACACGAAACGAAGGCGGGAGCCGATGCTTCTCACGATCGAACCGGTGGATGAGTGAACAGATGCAACACATACGGCACGAGGCGCGCGAAGCGACTGAGCCTCTTTCCAGCGGTGGAGTCGCTGCAGACCAGCCGACCTACGCCGAATCGGACGACGGGTATCGTTCGTGCGAGATCGTAAGGATTCAGCGTGTCCACGTTGCAAAACCACGTTACTTTACGGGCCCGCGAAATAATCGTGCCAACGACGCTGAGTAGTCAACATGGTTCTGCGTACGCACAACTTCTGTACCGAAGATGAGGCTGATTAATGTGAGTACCGACGCGGGTATGGTCGTCTAGGCCGGGCGCGAGGTCGGGCGAATCTTGGTGAGCATGAGCCGGAAGGTCGCGAGATTTTGGACGATGGTGGAAGAGATGTTTAGTCCTGGATTTTGGAGGATGGTGGAAGAGATATTTATTCGTAGATTTTGGACTATGGTGGAAGAGATATTTAATTGTAGATTTTGGACGATGGATAAGGTGGTAGAGATATTTAATTGTAGATTTTGGACGATGGATAAGGTAAAATAGATATTTAGTCCTAGATTTTGGACAATGGATAAGGTGGAAGAGATATTTAATTCTAGATTTTGGACAATGGATAAGGTGGAAAAGATTTTTAATCCTAGATTTTGGACGATGGTGGAAGAGATATTTAATCTTAGATTTTGGACGATGGTGGAAGAGATATTTAATCCTAGATTTTGGACGATGGATAAGGTGGAAGAGATATTTAGTCGTAAATTTTGGACTATGGTGGAAGAGATATTTAATTGTAGATTTTGGACGATGGATAAGGTGGAAGAGATATTTAATCCCAGATTTTGGACGATGGTGGAAGAGATATTTAATTCTAGATTTTGGACAATGGATAAGGTGGAAAAGATTTTTAATCCTAGATTTTGGACGATAGTGGAAGAGATATTTAATCTTAGATTTTGGACGATAGTGGAAGAGATATTTAATCTTAGATTTTGGACGATGGTGGAAGAGATATTTAATCCTAGATTTTGGACGGTGGATAAGGTGGAAGAGATATTTAATCACAGATTTTGGACGATGGTGGAAGAGATATTTAATTCTAGATTTTGGACGATGGATAAGGTGAAAGAGATATTTAGTCCTAAATTTTGGACGAGGTGAAAGAGATATTTAATTCTAGATTTTGGACGATGGATAAGGTGGAAGAGATATTTAGTCGTAAATTTTGGACGATAGACAAGGTGGAAGAGATATTTAACACTAGAACTACAAAAGTGGTAAAAATGACCCATTCATAATTTTTTATATAAATTTTATGAATTGACTATCGCATCTCGCAGGCAATTTTCCGCGAATTTCTGTTAAAAATGTAGACAAAGATTTGTTTACCTTGCATTGCGTATTTTTTTTATATACCTTTCATTATGATTTTTTCGGTTGAAATAAGAATGCTGTAATCGCCGGTAGTTCTAGTGTTAATTCTAGATTTTGGACGATGGATAAGGTGGAAGAGATATTTAATTCTAGATTTTGGACGATGGATAAGGTGGAAGAGATATTTAATCCTAAATTTTGGACGATGGATAAGGTGGAAGAGATATTTAACACTAGAACTACCGAACAAGTCAAAATGACTTGTTCATAATTTCTCACAGAAATTTTAGAAATTTACAATAATGAATTTTTGAGAATTTTCTGCAATTTTATGTAAAAAATATGCACAAAGAATTGTTACCCTTATTATAGACATTTTTCTAAATACCTATCATTTTGATATCTTTGCTACAAATAAATCCACTTTAATCGCCAGTAGTTCTAGTGTTAATCCTAAATTTTTGACGATGGATAAGATGGAACAGATATTTGACCCTAGAACGACACTAAACTTAGGATCGTCTCTGAAGAAGCGGAAGTAAATATTAGTATATCGAACCTTTGTATACTGCATTGATTTATATAAAGTTTAGGCGATAACAGAAAAAAAGAACATTTTTTGTTCGTTTTTG
>SMSQ01025854.1:166434-200283 GCA_019453375.1 Ctenoplectra terminalis | reverse complement strand
CGGAGTGTCAGGAATTCGGCACAAGTGCTACTCGTACCTAATTAAGTATCCTAACATAACATTTTGGCACGGATTTAAAGGACTACCGAAACGCCAAGCGCTTAACACCAAAGCTACCGAAGCGGTCAAAATGACTGGTTTACAATTTCTCGTATAAATTCTATAAATTTACGATGATGCAGTTTTCAGAATGTTTTCGCGTATTTCTGTAACGAACACGAATAAAGATTTATTTCTCTCGCATCTGATATTTTTATTAAATATAAAATACCTTTTATTTTTAATTCTTTGGTAGAATTGCTCTCTCTGTTATATGCGTTTCGTCGGTAACATATTTGTAAATTATTAAAATCTAACAAATATCGTCTCACGAACATTCACACCCATCCTTTACACGCTCAACGGTTACGTTCGGTTACGCGTTATCGAAGCTACGATCGAAAATCACAGTAGCACCCTCAAATAGCCAGGATAACGAGCGAAAGGAAAAGCAAGGCATT
Organism: Ctenoplectra terminalis; assembly: GCA_019453375.1. Taxonomy (NCBI): domain Eukaryota; kingdom Metazoa; phylum Arthropoda; class Insecta; order Hymenoptera; family Apidae; genus Ctenoplectra; species Ctenoplectra terminalis. The sequence goes on along the minus strand of SMSQ01025854.1, from coordinate 199,783 downwards.
GAAAGCAACGTTCCTCGAGCAGGAAGTGCAAACGCGTGCGCTTCCCAGTGTTCTCACGCGCAGCGTTACGCCACGCGAATTATTTATGAAATATCTGGCATCTACGCGGAGATTCGGATTCCTATAGTGTGTTTGTGGGAGCGCAATATCTTCGCGGTCGTCCGTATTAGTCCCTACGCTCATAATGCCAAACAACCACCGTGCGCAAGATACGGTACGCTATCGTCCGGATTACCTCCAATGGTAATGCCGTATAAGTACGGAGCAAGTACGGTTTATGTGTGCACGCATATATTGTCCCAGACATACCACGTAACAAGCAACGGAACCACCGATCTATCTATCTACCCTTTTACCACTGTGTGCGGCTGCATGTCCAAACCACCTTTGTTCTCTAACGCTTACAACCGAGCCTGGGTTAAAAACCAGTCGGAGTCGCGGTCCCCTTTTCGTAGGAAACGAGACTGCTGAGGCACACTCGCTAAGAAAAACCTGCTATTCCTACCACGGAGACCTGGATTTTTGGAGCTCAATTTCAGGTTTCGTGATATTTTGTTGGGAGAGGTCTGTTTGAGAAATAAGAGAATTTTCTGGGATAAGAGAAGTTGGTGGGGTGGATTGTTCAGGTTTTCTGGGTGTTTATACGTTGGGTTTTTTCGAGAAAATGTTTCGTTGGATGGTTTTTATTGTAATTGATTTTATGGTGGGACTATCGATACACTAACGTGATGATGCCAATGGCGATTTTATTTATTTAGCATCGGGTAATGACGTTAATGTGTCTAACATTAGCTAGTGGAGACTGTCCTCTTATTTTTTACAATTTTTTTACATTAACCCTTAACTGGAAAGGTGAAATCCATGAAATCCTAAGAATCTTTTTGTGTTAATATAAAATAATTTAGGATCAGACCTCGCTATACCAGTTAAGGGTGGAAAACTTGTCTGATGATCTCTGGTTTCAAGAATCAAAATATCCATGGTTTCCTATAGATGTATAACTTACACAAAAATTGAATAGCATAGGAAAGATTTACGCGAGAAGTTGAAACAGAATAGAAATATTTAAAGGAACAACTTTGACTGCGATAGTTAATATTAAGATGTAACAAAGTAATCGTTTCTCGTTCGACGTCTATCCGACAAAATTGTACAACAAGAAATTGAAGTAGTTATTATCAAGCATTAAGATGACACGCGGGTTAAGTGGTACGCGACGAGACAGAACTGCTTCGCTTCTCAAAGGTAACTCCAAGAACCATGCCTATAGCTAAAACGGTACCGCACGTGAACGTCAAGAGCGACGTGTGTTACACGCCATTAGATTAAACCCGAGCGCCTCTATTGAAGAGTCCCTGCCACGTAGAAATCACGTGTCACGATTCAAGACTTAATCATCTGCTTGGGTCGATTCCGGTTTACCATGGGATGTGTGCATTAATATCTTGCTTCTTTAAGAAGCACACCAAACAGTTCACGGAGTACTACTTTCGTCCAAATGTTTTAACCGCAAAAAAAAATTTAATTCATTTTCTAGAAGTTTCGTTGAAACAACTTTTTAGCGCCAAACATCACGACAGTAAGTTTTACGACTAACGGAACAATAACGACACGTTCCTCCATCGGTGTAAATAAAAATAATACCCAAAATACCAAGTGTCGCAATTTTAAATGAATCAGATACCTAAACAGTTTATGTTGCATTATTTTACATAAGCGCATAGTCCTTGCAAGACACGGTGTCGGACATAAACGAGTTAAGCATAGAACCAAAAAGTAGATTCTTCCCGAGGAACAGAGATAAATCGATTAAAAGGTACCTTCCAAACAACCGCCCACACGAACCCTCTCGAACTTCCGTTGCTTCCTTCAATCTATCAACGCCCTTCTCGACCCTTCCCAACTATTTCTAGATCGACGAAACCGTCCAAAGCTGGTGGACTCAAACAAGGCGAAACGGATCGAGGGCGGCGATGCCAGGTCGACAGGCGGGTCGGAACTAATTCAAATCGGTGGATGCGAGAAGAACCGAGGGCGGTCTAGGCGGACCGAGAGGTCTCGGATTACCCTTCCGATGGGGTACGGATAAATCAAAACCGAGGAACAGTTCAAATATTTAGCGTAAAGTCCAAACACCCGTGAAGCTCGAACCGAACCCTTGAGACAAGGAACCGAAGAACCACGCTGACCCATGAGAAAAACACGCGGGGAGAAAAAAAAAAGGAAAAGGAGAACAAATGCACGCTCTGATAATGCCTCCAACGGGGTCACGGGAGAACGACACAGCAGCCAACGGCATAAAGCTTCGAGAACACAGTTGGCCAACCTCGTCATGCGACCCTACGAAGGGGAAGGTCAGAGAACCCCTGGAGATCCGTTCGCGTCAGCGTCTATTATATCGGTGACCCGGCGGAGCGTGCATGCACACGTTACACACGGGGTTGTCCACGAAGAAGAATATCGGAACACTGGCCGCAGCCTGACACCGGGTACGTAACACACGTGGGTCACGGCGTGTTGTCTATATCTGCCTACACTGTACTTAAACAGGCAACCAGATATCTGCTCCTAAGTACGCGCCTCGTGCGCATTCCACCTGCTCGCACGAACCGGTGGAACGCTCGCTGCGTGCGGACATATGTAAGTTGGCGTAACAGACGCGCAACCGTAACCTCAGACCTGTGGGCTTTCGCAACCGTTTGCTGGCTCGCGCCAAATAGCGCTCGTTAGAAATTGTTCGATGTCTGGGTATCGCAACGTACTCGCGAATACGAGTCTTAAACGCGAGATGTGGCGATGCGAATATTGTACTCCGATCTGTGAGTCATTGAGCATTCGCGTCGTAGTCGTTACTGGTATTCCTTGAATTTGGTCTTATCTGGTTAATTTGTTTAATGTCACTCGAGAATTAATTTGAGGATTGTGTACAGTGTTATTTAAGAGGGTTGCTTCTATTTCGAACGATACAAGATTTTATCGAAACGTCATACGGCGACTTATGGTGACTTACGAATAAACGTGTAGGTTTGGTAACTTATTGTTACCAGATAAAATATGTACTTAAATTTAGACCATACAATAGGTTGTAGAAGATTATTGTAATCTACACAGAAATAAAAGACACGTTCTGTTAATGTGGGTTTAGAAGACAACGTATGATACGATGTTTGAGTAATGCAAGTTGCTTGCCTGCCTTTGTTCCTTCAATGTTGTACGAAGAGAAAGGAGATTATTAGAAGTCGTGTCAACAAATCGAGTTTGCTAAACAGCCTTTGTGGCGGGTCTATTAACAAACATCGGAAAGAAACGCATGCCGTTTTTCGCGGCTTTCTATACTACCTTCCATAACTTTCAACTCGATCATTTCAAAACACCAAAAAATATCAATCCACCAAGTATAATTTCTCCGAACCTTCACAAACATTCTACAGCGATTTAAAAAAAAAAAAACAAAATCACAATTTCGAAGAACTATGTACACCTACTCGATCACATCACTAACCTACTCTTCAGAACATATCAATCTTCCTATTTTCTCCAAATTCTCGCAAAGATTCTAAAACAACTGAACTTCCAAGAAATTGATGCGACTCAAAACCCATATTAAAAAACAATTTTTTTTTTTTTAAATTACAATCTCGAAGAACCATGTACACCTATTCAGTCACGTCGCCAATCTATTAAATCTTTATCAAACTCCAAGAAGCAACAGAAACCCGCCACAAAATCAATCTTTACCCGAACTCGCGCTTCCCAAGAAAACCATCCGCAACCCCAAGCTATTTCCCTTAGCCGAACCGCGATTACCCTCGATAAAAGGCTTCGCGCACTAGAGTCCGTGTATTCGAACCGTGGAATCGCAGTCAGATTCTGTCAACAAACACCGACGATCGACTGTTAACCCGTCTATTACTCGTCCAGCGGCGGTAACTCTAGGGTAAGTATCCACACGCGCATCGTCGTTTGCGGGGCATTTGTACATAGGGGTCGGCCGAAAACGCTGTTAGTGCCAACCGATCGACGCTGCTGGCACCATTTCCATGGGAATTCGCATCCGAATCCGCATCCGAATTCGCGCGGCCTTCAGCATCCCGTTTAATTAACGCCGCTATCAGACTACGCCGATTCTGTATCTTTCATGAAAGCGAACGCTCCAACACTGGGATCTGGTCGGGTAATTGGTTCGATAATTGGGCATCATTTTAAGCATACGGATTATCCGGGTTTCGCTGCGACAATGCACCATCTGGTAATGTGTCGTATACACGGAAACGCGACTTAATCAACCGTGTCGATGCCGTTGTAACTTTGTGTCCCTGTTTCACAAATGAACGACCAAGACTTTGGACAAAATCGCTGCGTTATTACCGCCGGTTCTGTGTAATTGGATTCGTGATAGAATGCTGGTGAATCGTTCCAATTCTACGCGAAATAAATAATTATGCTCAATGGTTGAGCGGTTTTTTATTTTAATACAGTGAAACAATTCGGTGAACTGTTTTGTGTGTCGCGTAACCATCATAAATAGTATTTTTTGGAATAATTGGAGCGGTAAGAACGGACCACCTTTATGGTCAATGTTAGCTCGTTAAAAGCGACACGCGAAAATAGGCGAGAGAAGAAACGAGGCAAAACGATGGGAGAAAAACAGCGAAACAAAATTGGTTCCATAGGAATGGTTCGCTAGGCTGACCGTGAGTTTCGTCGTTTCGAAAAAATAGTTTCGCTTCGGAAAATCGCAGAGAACAAAGATGGAAAAACAACAAACCAGCCAGAACCGCTGTAAATTCCGTTCGCGACGCAACGAGCGTCATAATTTGTCCGCTTTAATATGTAATATAACTAACCCCGAACCGAGTCGGAGTTCCTCCGGCTCAGCGGACATCGCCGGCGCGCACAAACAGCCCTCTCACACTTAATTTAAACGCGCGCTACGTAACTCGCGAGAAATAAAGGGATGGAGGAAAAAAGTATGTCGTGCAATTTCTTTCTCGCGAAAACAACCCGCCGCTCGTTACCCGGCGATTTTTAATTCTTCCCAAGATCTCTGTCTGCGTTCCCGAGACTTTTTAATGGCGAACGTCGGCGAACGGACGCGGAAGGTGTACGACAGAGGCGGATCGTTAAGACAGAATTATCGAATCGCTCGGTAAGACGCTTAATTAGGTCTACGATCGCGTAATTAATCAACGTAAATCAGGACGTTTGTACTTGCGGTGTCTCGATAATTCCTTGGATCAATATACAGAGGATTGCTTGCAACCACTACGCCGGTTAGATATTGATACGTTTCGATGCCTGGAATTGTGCTGATAATCGATTTAAGCTTCTACCCATGGTATGCTCCAATAAAGAAACACACGATGCATGACACGTTATTAACAAGTCGGTCACCGATGTTCAATAGATGTGTTCGATTTTATATCAGGTTCTGTTTCGCGCAGACTGCACAATTGTTTTTTTTTTTTTTTTCTTTCTTTTTCTTTTTCTTTTTCTTTTTCTTTTTCTTAGTAAGATTCGTCTGATCTGAATTATCACAGGAAACGTACAAAATGGATTTAGTAAGAAATCCGTTATACCGATCCAAATTTACTAGCGAAAGGATTTTCAATTTGCCGATCTTGAATTTGCTTTATATTTCCTGACCATTCTTCCCGTTAAACGGCAAACGCATTCGTTCGCCATTTCTCATCTCATGAATAAAAGAGTCCTCGGCATTGAAAGAAACGACAGAAATTTTCCGCAATTATTTGTCGATCGCATGTACCCCTCACAGATACGTCGTGTGTGCCACTTGGTGGCAACCGTTGCCAATTGCGCCCTGTACGCGTACGAACAGTCTTTGCAATGCAAATCTTCCTTCGTACACGTAATACCTAACATTCGTCATTGTTAACGTGAACGGCTGCCGGTCTGGCGGCACTAATCGCAACATAAACGTACCCGGGGAAGATCAGATGATAAGTCGCTGCGACGTATTTACGAGGAAACCGTGACAGGGAAAAATGTTGCGAGTAAGAAAGGAATCTCGCGAATTTATACCAATTTATGAGAATTTCGACGATTCTCCGTCAAACGCGCAAAACCGAGAGAAAACGAAGCACGCTTCCAAACGTTGCACGAACATATTCAACTTCTAACTGCCTTTGATTATGCACAGAAGAAGCAGGGACTGGTGCAGTGGAAGAAATCCCGTTCCGTCGCAAAATCTTATCTACTTAAGCCGTATTAATTTTCTTGCCAGCACGATTACGGAGACTCCTCAAGAGAATCCTCTCTGAAGAAGGATGAAATTTTTATTTACCCCGACGAGCAGGGCCTATTATTAAAAGGAGCGAGGGGAACACCTCGGGATGAATCTTCTGAAACAGCATCGAGTATTTTCCGTCGTTAACGGAGGAAGGATCAGAGAAAACAACGAGCACGATTACTATCTCCGTTTCCTGTACTTGAAGAACGAAAGTACGCAGTTGTGCTCTTGCAAGAAACGTTTTTCCGTCTCCTTTTCCTGTTCCCTTATCTCGGAGACGGAGAATACGTACGAGGCGAGGCTTAATGAGACCGTAGTTGTTCAACCAGACATTAAATCGGTGTCTGGCTAGCTAACAATTCTCCTCCGCCGTTCCACGGGAGCTTTTTTTTCGTGCCTCTGCTCGGTTAATTTCCCCGGCAAGTATGCGAGACGCTTTCGAACGACCGAACGAAAGTCTTATTAGCCTGATGTAAATGGAACATATTTTCTTTGATTGCGCGTATTAGCCTGGGATCGGGGCCTCGATTATAGTGGAAGTAATATTTTCGATAAGTATTGTACGTTACGTCTGATACGATTTTATAATTCTACTTTTCATTTCCATTTTATGTGGCAAAATGTAATAACGATATGGAAATGTTACAAGTAATTGGTATGATAAATGTTTTTCCTGCGATGCAAATGTTATAATTCGTTTCGGTTAAAGTATTACACCCTTTTTAGCTTTCTGTTTTTACTCTACGGTAGAATAAAGATACAAAAACATGACCTAAATGTTGCAAGAAATTATATTCTTGACTCGTGACTGTGGTGGTTGATGAATGAGAGAAAAGGGAAAAGAAAAGGAAGGGCGTTTCGTCTGGGGCCTGCTAGCGGAGTTCTCGGTAAGGTTTCCTAACAGGTTCGTGCCTTAGACGCGAGGATACCGAAGTTAGAAGAGAGATCGGTATAAGTACGAATCGTACTGTTCTTGAGGACTCGTGAAAAAATCGGTGTTAGTAGAATCACTCTGATGGAGGAGTGCAGGAGAGTCGTCACATAGCTAGTATACAAAGGACAAAAACTGAATTCTTTTTTTTTGTTTTGTTTTTTAAATTTTGAATCGGAATTTAAATCTCGAGATCAGAATTACCGAAAAGAACATTTTTATAAGAAACGATACTTTAATTCCACGAAAGATTCATAACTACGTCTACTTTTCGCCAAAAGTGCGCGCACCGTTGTCACAATTTTTTCTTCCAAAAACAGCTACGCCACAACACAATTCCTAAGATTACCTCCGAGCACTTTCGTTTCGAACGACTTCTCCTCGCGAAAGCGTATTTCCTAGAGTACACTTTGTTACGTTAATGTTTGCTTCGTTTCAACCCGCCTAAACTCTGGTTACGAGGAAGCGCCCGTGTTTGGTACTGCCCACGCAAAATTTCTTAATGAAGTGCTCGTTCACCCGACTTTGGTCTGTGAAATCATATTTGGACAGAGTTGGTCCAGGTATCCTCGACCACGTTCCCGACCCGCTGTGGTCGTACCTTATCATTGAACAGTGGAAGGGAATCCCTTCGTTATGACGTAAGTTGCAAGAGAGCTGACTAAAGCAGCAACGGAGAATATTCCACGTTCCACTGGTAAATTCTAATATTCCTTTCTTAATGTTTGCTTCGCTAGCAGTTGGAAATATCGTGCAAACAAATTAGGTTGATGCGTATTAACCGTTCTTCGAATTCTGAAAATGCGTTTGCTTCGCTTAATTTTAAAATATAATGTTTTAATGATATTATAAGGATTTTGTTATGGACCAGTCATTTAGACCACTTCGGTAATTCTGGTATCAATTATTTAAATCCGAATTTTCATTCCTACGAAATAAATGATAGAATAATGTTGTAAAAACAATTTTTGGTATTCAAGGAACGTAATTATCACGCCGAGACTACCGTTGCGAATTGTGTATCGTTACTTTTTACAGGTATTGAGCACGTTCATTAGAATTGCATATTTTATGGAAATAATAAATAAAACAGTGGAACGCATTATGCAAAAGTGTGCGCGCGATAATTTCTTAGATAAATATTTGTTAATTATACGTATGCGGTAGCGCGTACCGATTGGTCTAATTTAAAATCAAAATTGCGTAAATTCGCAAATAGCAAATCAGCGAACCGTAATGTGTGCGCGCTGACAAGAGTAAAAGAGGAGGGAAACAAGCGGAATGAAAGAGAAAGAGATGGCAGGAGACACCGTCCCGATAGCAGAGCTCTGCTTTGCCGAACTCACAGGTCATGTTGTGGTTGGGCGTTAATATTAATCGCCATTCAACCCAGCACGCATTTCCTTCTGTAAATACGCCGGTACATCCGCCGCAAACAGCTGAATTTTCCATAAAACACCGGCCCACCGAAAGGACCGTTAATGCACAACAGCCGTTTGATCTCACGGTTAAGCAAAATTATCACCGCAAATGTTAATAATTAATTAATTCGATCCTAGGTATTCAACGAGCAGATCCGGTTCGGAAAAATTTATGTTGTCCCCAACGGTGATCGTTACAAGGTCTCGCGCGTGACATCAGAGAGTTTCACGTTTTATATTTCGGTTACGACCACGTTTACTTCTGTTACATCGGTCCATTAAGAACTGAATTTTTATTTCGCCTCGTTTTGAAATCAATTTATTTGATTCATTTATTCAGCAGTAAACATTTATAGTTTAGAAATAAAATAGAAAATAAAAAAGATATCATGTTTGAATCTTCCTTACGCTTCTACCTTTAAAAAATTGAAATTACCGGAATAAAAAATAATGCCCGTAAGAAGCAAAAAAAAGGGGGGGGGGAAAGGAAAAAGAAAAAAGGAAAAATGGATTAATAATTCTCACAATCTACGTAATAAGTCTGATTATAAATTATAGATGGTTGCGTTATTCCGTTACACAGGTTCCTCGTCGCGCCACACATTTCTCGCATCCGCAATTAACGCCACTTACACCACCCTCGTTATCTTATCATCGATACAAGATCGCTCTCTAAGAAAACGCGGTTCGGAGCCAGGAAGAATATTGTCCAGGTCGTTACTGCGCGAGCGTTAGGCGACGATTACCCTGTTCCCTCTTTACATGTGACGTGACCATCTAAAACCCAATATCTAGTGCATCGTGCACAATCGATACGATCAAACGTGTTATTCTCCGAAGAGACCGGCCTCGCTCGGATTCGCTGAGAAGCCTGTCCTCGCGAAACGCGATAACGTTAATGCTGAGCTCCGCACGTCTTATCAAAAGTTCGCTCAAGCCTCTGGTACGACAAAATCTGAGAAATTCAGAACACGAGCGGTAGAGAACGCGAGGGGGCGGTACGCCAAGGCGGTTTCGTCTTACCGAGGTACGAACGCGGCCGTACACACGGAACAACTTCCTAAGTGCTACTGTAAATCTCGCGCAACGATTATTTCGTACTTTTTCCACGCGGCTTTCGAGGCGTTGCAACTTCGCCGCGTGGCTTTATCAAATCGTCAGAAGTTTTCGGATTACCGCTCACGAAAGGAAAGTAATGGCAGCATCTTGGGCTGGGATCTGAGAGCAAAAGTTACAAGTCACTCGCGAATAGGCGTGTTTCGAGCACGGAGTGGCCGGACGTTGACGCCAGCCGATGATAAACGCGACGCAAAGAAACAATCGGTGAACGGGGCCGGTTTGAAAAATCAAAGTCATGCCACTCTCGAAATCGCACGTTCACCATCGAGAAAACTAGTTAAGATCTACACGAGACTCGTACTCGAACCTCCGTCTTAATTATGTTTCAATTTTTCTACACGAGTTGCACGCATCGTCGACGCAGTCTATGTATCCGATTATATCCGATTATATCCGATTATGTTATTGGATGTTACCGTGATAACGAGGCGCAAGTTTTTCAGACACTTGTACAGTACTCTACTTACGCTATAATGCAATTTAACTGCTTGAGTGGTGAGTGATTTTGGAGGATTCTGGATTTGTGGTTCCTGGGATTTATTTTAGAGATGACTTTGGACTATTGAAATTTTTTAAGTTTCACGAAACTATCGTGAAAATTTAAATTGTTATTTTAGAAAGGAAAAGAATTATAAACTTTTTATTTATCCCGTTGATTTGCTTCGTGATAAAATAAAAAAGAAAATTTAAATCGTCGAAAACCTAAAATTTAACTTAAAACTTAGCCTCTGAAGAAAATTGCACGTGCCGCCATAGCGGCGCCAGTGGAATGTAAAGGGTTAATACGATCACGTTTGCTTGCAACGTAACGCCGATATCAATCGCGACTTTGATCGGTTAACTATCAATCCTGATTATTTGAATGTTTCTTTGATAATTATTAATGGGGAGCAAAATACTACTCGAAGGTGGCGTAATTAGTTAATCGTCTTAAAAACTTTTACCCTGATTCATCGATGAAGTTTCGAAAGCAATGATAAACATGTTACTTAATTACGCCGTGGACGCAAGAGATACCACAAACGAGAAGAGACACTGCAACGTGCATCATCGTAATCGCTGACTAACGCGATCCTCCAATAATAAATCCGCGAGCAACAGTACTCCAAGAGATAAGACCGCCTCGATACGAGTATTATATCGCTTCGCAGAAACGCTGCTTGCGTTTGGTTAATGAACCATGCCTTGTAATATATACAATGCCCAATAAAAGAGAGAGAGAACACGAGTAACCGACGATAAGAATCGCGTAAGTCATATTTATCGCGTAATGTCTCAGCCCTGAATGCACGTCGTGCCCCGATCGCGAATCGACAGATCGCAGATACGAACCGTGATATCATCGAGACAGAAAGATTTCGAGTTGAATAAATACAAGTGTACTTGTGATTTTTAACGCTAGAACTACCGACGACTAAGTTATATCTCTTGGTACCAAAAAAATCAAAGTAAAAGGTATATTAAAAGATATGTAATGCAAAGGAAACCTTCATCTCAAACCTTTATCGACGTTTTAAACAGAAAATTGCGGAATGCTTTCAAAAATGCATCGCAGTAAATTGATAAAATTTATACGAGATATTACGAACTGGTCGTTTCGATTACCTTGGTAGTTCTACTATTAATAATTAGAATCGTTCAACACTGGAACTACCAACTTGGTCAAAATAAATAATTCGTAATTTCTCGTAAAAATTTTATAAATATACCGCGATACATTTTTAAGGATTTTGCGTGATTTTCCGTACAAAAATATAGATAAAGAGCTCCCTCGTATCATGTATTTTTTCTTCTGCTCATTTTCATTTCTTCTGTAAGAATAATTATATTTTAATCGCTGGTAATTCTACAATTAACCCCTGGAAAAAGGCACAGATTGCGGTTGTTTGCTAACAAACAAGGTATCGTTATCCAAAAGAGTGTAATTGGAAGAGGTGTAGGACGAAATTCGAAGCAATGGAGCCATTCTCGCGAAATTCTAGCACGTCGATACCAATTAATTTAGCTACGCTTCCGAACCCCTAACTGGCATGCGGCCAATTCTTGCCCAAATATCGTCTCGCTCAGGTATTTCGGAATCTTCCTCGGGGATATCTACGGTACGAGTGCGCGGAAAAAATGATACCAGTTTTAGTTACGTTGATTTACAGTGTTTGAATAAAGTATGCTTTTACGAGTATACGTGCTATGAGTAAGAACGCTCCGTTTAGCGGATCTATAAACGGTTTTATAGATCCGCTATGTTAACGAGTCCAAAGAATTCGAACACTTTTTCAAATAATATCGCTCGATTTTTATTCAATTTCCATTGTCCCTTTTTTCCAAGCTTCGATACCGACTTCGATGCTTATCGATTTAGAAAATTCTTCCACGACACTCCACGGAGACGCTAAATGATTTGCGAAATACTTAACTATTGTAACCACAAGGCTCTACATATACCGACGCGACTGAAAGTTTCTCATAAAACACGTCTGCTTGGCTGACATTAATGTTCACTGCGTGTATAGAAGAAATTAGATCCTATATCTTACGTGTCTGAATATTAAACAAACCACAGTTTCGATACAACTTTTTTATTCCAACCTTTGTTAAAATCAAATTTCTTGGCTTCAACTGTTGCGCGTATAATTTATGAAAAAGGGTGCGATATCGCGATCGTTACACAATTGGCGTAAGTGTTTCTTAACACAGCAAGAGACTCGAGTAAACGGCGAAACCTCTTCGAGATACTTATCATTCCTTCGGTACTCCCCGACTGCGCAAAAAACAGTAACTCTGACTACGACGATCCTCCAAAGAGCCTCGAATCAACCGAGACTCTCGGTTAAGTCGAATTAACCCTCGTCCCGAGCTACTCTTCCACCCTCGCCGACTCCGACAGAACGTCGAAAACAACGATGGATGGTTCAGTGACATAAATCTTGGTCGCGGATCACGGTTCGGCAGCTTTATTCGTCACAGACGCATCTGTCGTCTCCCGAAAGAGGCGAAAACCGTAGAAAGGAATGCGTGCGGCACGTTATAATAAAGTTGACTCAGAGGGTTACGCGAAGATCGAACAAAACGCTTTTGTCGCGACGACGAACAAAGCCGTACAACTCGGTATAGTGTAACGCGATGTAATGCGTGCACAGTAAGAGTGAAAGAGCGAGACACGAAAGTAAACAGAGGAAAAAGAGAGCGCGTGTACGAGCAGTTCACCAACCGCAAAGTATATAAAGCGGAAACCATACACCATTCACGAGAGTCACATTGCTGCAGCGTACGCTGCGTCTCACGCTACCTTGGCCCTTTCGTCTGCTCTGCTTCGTCCTTATTACCACAGTCATGAATTTAATGTTGCCTCCTCTGTAAGCAACGCTCGTTTTCGAATTTTCCGCGAAAAAGACCTCTCGGTTGACGTAGCATTGAAAATTCAATTAATGGAACGAGGAAACTTGAAGTTGAATCCAGATATTCTACCGCTGGTCCCTTTTTCTCTTTTTTTTTCCTTTTTTTTTCTTTTTTTTCGACCACCGTGGTTTTTGAAAGCAGTTTTCGTGTTTTCCGCGGTCAATTTTTTGCGTTGCTTTGAATTTTGTACGTTTAAGTAGAAGAAAGAGAGACGGTGTTCGTTAAGTTGATTCAAGGAACTGTGGAAGATAGCTATTTTAAAATGTCAGGCTTACGAACGAAGAATCTGCCGATGGCCTAGATAGCTTAATTGGTAGGATAGTCGGTCGATGAACGAGCCTCAGTTTGAATACCGATTTAGCAACCCTATCAACCAGTCTTATTACTCTTTCCCAACTTTCGAAAGGAAGATTCACCTCGTATCTTCGCCGCTTCTCATATTCCATCAAATCTTAAACAAACTAAGAACAGTCACCCTTAATCTCAATGATAAAAAAAAAGATGAAAAAAAACGCTACAATCAGCTGCATACAACTCTACAAAGGACTCGATTCCAAATACAATCCAAACGATTCGACCACCCAACTATCCCCAAGCGGCGCAATATCTTCTCGATTCTTCGCGAGAGAAGGGAGCAGCATAAACGAAACACAAAACAGAGGGTCAAGAGAAGATCAGTCACGAGCTAAGCGAAGAAGGGTACCGAGGGGAAGTTTCGCGGCAATACCAATTTCCTTTCGCTCCGTATCGAAGGGTGCGCTACCATGTTGCACGCTACCAAACGTGGCCTTGGCCACCCGCCTCTTTCGAGGGGTGGCGATGCACGAGTGACTCATCGTCATCGCAGGGGTCGGGCTCCCTTAACAAGATACGTCGTTTCGAGAAGGGTGCACACGGTGATAAACACCGGCTATGCGAGGTCCGGTACATTCGGGACAATAAAGGAACGCGCTGGAACCACCCTCGTTTTAGGGGTGGCGCGCTGCATCTGTAACTCACGGAAGTTACAAGAGGGTATCCGTGGCTCGAGTGTTGACGAGCTGCGCTGTAACGCGAAATCTTAGCGAAACAAACGAGACCTACTCCGACCAGCTTAATTGTATCGTTGCTGGAAGAGCGCGTGCGCTGGATTCCCAGCGACGATTAAATTGCTTACACGATGGCGGCATGAAATCATGCGGTAATGAGAGTACCGGGAGAATCAGTTCGCGTTTATCTTACGACGTTCGCGATGAAACATGGCTGCAAAACTGCCGTTGGCACTTATACGACAAGAATCAGTTTTCTTTCACTCGTGGTTCCTGCTTAACTTTGAACCAGCCTAAAGTTTAGCGTTGATTTTTTGAGTTTTTTCATTTCTCATCGTTTATTTCGCTTTGGTTATTTTTAAAATACTATCCTTTTATGACACAAGTTTCAGAGCCGGTGCGTGCAATGGCGGACGAAAGTTGACGGTTAACCTTTTAATTTCTGGTTTTGAAGGGGATCGGTGAAATAAATTTTGTGCCACGTGGAAGAGGAAAAAGCTTTATGATATTCCCGGTTTTCTCTTCGAAAACAGAGACCGAAAGTTTCATTTTTCGGTGACTTTATGATATATTAAAATGATAAATTCAGAATACCACCTTCAAAATACTTATTCCATGTAAGTTCAGTTAAATGTTAAAACATCAATTAAATTAAACACGCGTGAACATAAAACTACGACACGCCGAATAATTCGAGGAAAATTGTAAAAAAAAAAATTCATAGACTTACTAGATCTACCTTGTTTGCATGCTGACTCACCGAAGTGTTCGCCAAAATCGGTATCCAGGCACGTTCTGCCAATTACAGTTGCATCGGGCCCAGGGGAAATCCAAGCGGGCAAGAACGAAGAGAATGATAGCGACTGCCACGCGTGCACGACACGGAATATGAAATAATCAGA
The DNA here is from genome assembly GCA_019453375.1 of Ctenoplectra terminalis. Classification (NCBI taxonomy): domain Eukaryota; kingdom Metazoa; phylum Arthropoda; class Insecta; order Hymenoptera; family Apidae; genus Ctenoplectra; species Ctenoplectra terminalis. The sequence continues at coordinate 184,736 of SMSQ01025854.1, read as the reverse complement.
GTGCGTGTGTGCGTGTGCTACCACTTTACCCTGACCACTGTCACGTTTCGTGCGAAAATATTGATACAAATGCCTATTTGGAATTTACAGGCACGTTACACTCGGTTGGCGTTAACACGAGATCGGACAACTAGGTTTAAGCCAGCAAAGTGGAAATATTAGATACAGTAGAGGCAATCGAAGGCCTTGGCGCAAAAACGAAACAGGTCCACTTTTTAGCGAAATAGTATTTTCTGAAGTTTCGTATATTTTCACGCATTGCCGATTGTTTTATTCAATTTTCTAGAAATTATCAAATCGGAGCTTATCCCATTTTCGAATCAAGATCTTCAATTTCAGCTGGAAAGCGAATAATGGGAATATCGACAGACGTTACACCGGAATAACAGAATTCTCGGTCGAGTCCGTCCCTCGCTCGCGCCTCAAATCGAATTTCAAGGGAGCACAAGTGGCATTCGGTGGAACAGAGCGACCCTCGTGCAATTAAGACGTTTCTGGGAAACAATCTCGACGAACGGGACGATGCCAACGACAACGGGCATGGGAACGAGGTTGTTTCGTTAAAAGGAGCATTACCACCCGGGTAGAAAGTTTATACGGAACGTGAAGAACATACGGAAAGCCGGAACCGGGGAGCACTTTGTCAGCTGCTCTCTAGAGCAACAAGAGCGGGAGAGTCACTCGGCGCAACAACGATAGCGCAGGACAGTCCAGGCCAACTTCCTCGTCTCCTTCGCAACATAAGTTGTACTCGAGCAACGTGAATATAAATGAGACTAACGAGCTCTCTGTGATGTCGGTAATGACGCTAGATTGCAGTCGGAACAAGCAAACGGTCAGCTCGCCGGATTCCACGTTGGAGTTGTCACGACTGCCGGCCTCCTCGAAGCTCCATACCACGTTCCTGTATCTTATCGATGAGTGTGTATATTAGCGAAACCTTGGCAATGAGACATGCTTCCTTTATAGATTGTGCTTAGGAAAGAAATCTGCAGGACACTGTCGTACCGTTTTGTAAATATATCTTTAGAATCTTTTTTTTTTTTAATCCCCTTTCTTAACGTTGAGCTTAAAATAGGTCAACTCATTATTCACCTTAGTTGCGACCATGTAAAAAAATGTAAGAAATATTTCATGTGCAAACTGAACGATATCAAAGGATGAATATACTCCAGGAGATAATTTTGTTCCAAGATCGTTTCAAAATTTTTACGTTTTCACACGAGTAGAGGAAATGGTCTAAATATGGGCTAGTTGAAGCATCGAAGCGTTGCATATTTTTCCTTTTTTTTAGCTTACTTTTATTTCATATCATAAAGTAAATATATTTTTGATACACACTGAAGCGTTACATCTTAAAAGTGTTTAACAGGTTCGACAATAAATTTTAAGATAGAGATGCTAACTCATTTTTAGACTACCTTTCTACGTTATATTAAATGGAACGCTTCATAAATCGTATTCAAAAAAGTAAACTGTAAAATATTATACCAATTTAAAAAACATTACTCTTTCTGGATGTTCGACTCCAAGAAAGGAGAACTCGATGGCTATCTCCTTACAGTTCAATTGATTAAATTAACAGTTAGGAATATATCTACGAATATCTAGAAGGTTTAAACAGTATTGAGTATTGTGATCGAGGTTGGACCAGGTATTTCGAAAGCGTTACGTGACACTGACGTATGATTGCTATCAATGATAGCTGTGACTTTAGCTACCCAAAACTCTGCTTGGAACAGGTCACATTTATATTATCGTTGTCAAGTGTCCCACAACTCCCGGCATAAATTATATAATCTTTTAAATAAGAAAAAGATATCTCGCGATTTGAACTACACTTTTGCGAACGAGTAATTTGCATTCGAATACCATTGCCATAATCCAATTAGCTCAACCTGTTTCCCTTTTACAGATATTTAACCAAGAATACCTTATATATTTGCTTCATCATTTGTAGAACAAAATTCTAATCGAACATTCTCGCGTAACATTAATTTTCAAGTATTTTTTTTCACTTTTATAATTTACCATTACAAAGTGCTTTATAATCTGCATTTTTAAACAACAGAAGTCACATCGATTCACACAAATTCACATTGATTCACATTGATTCACATAAATTCATATAAATTCATATCGATTCGCATCGATTCGGATCGAGCGACAACAGCTTTGAACCAATCGCAAAGACACGGGACAAGCACGAAATCGAGGGCTCGCGCAGGAATGTACGTTATCATTAATCATGAGCATCGGACGGCAGCACGAACATGAATAATTGGCGCGGTGAGCCGATCGTGAACAGTCCTTTCCTCTTGAACCAATTACCAATGCCACCGGAGCATCTCCTCCGATGGAAGATCGACGGATCCGTGTAAAGATTATCAAAGAAATTGTTTCAGGACCAGAAGCGGGTAATGGGACAAGGAGAGCGTGGGGTGTGCAGCATCCTCGGCAACGATATTGATGGACTTTCAAGTGGAGACGTCACGATGACCGATAAGAAAACCTCGAAGATCAAACGGAGGAAAGAATAAAAGGCACGGTGAAAGATAAAAACGAGAAGCTTGAAAACCGAGACTTATTCTCTTTGATAAATGTCAAGGAAATTAAGGAAAAAATGAGGAAGAAAAAAACTATTGATTCTACGACTTGTGAAAAATGACGGGGAACGTAGATGTCAAAGAATACCGACTGCCATTTCGGAGAATCATTATTGACATTGTAATATCGAGATAATACAGCTTCGAGGAACGTGTGCAATAAAATGTGTCTGACTAGCTATGCAGTATTGTACAACAGATTGCATGGTAATGTCTTTAATAGCGTAAAGATATAAAATGTAGTGTTTGATCACACATCGATGCTTCGATGGTGTACATTGAACATGAAAAGGGAAAACTGTGACGAATTACAAAATACACCGGGACCGCTCGTACCATGTGACCTCGATGGTATCTTGATATAATCGCATTTTCTTCCGCGTACATTTGAAACCTGCTCCGAGTACTACATAGATTAATGACATCCATTACTCGCATCGAACGATACGGGATGAATTTAAAATCGCTGTAAATGATGACTGGTATTTTCTGACCGTTGCGTGGTTAATTGTTTAGACGGTTGTAACGCTTCTTTTAATCTATTTTCCTTTGGAAACTGAACGTGTAATCGACGCAACATTATTATTCAATTTCCTGCTTCGAACTTAGGCTCCCAACATAAAATATNTTTTTTTCACTTTTATAATTTACCATTACAAAGTGCTTTATAATCTGCATTTTTAAACAACAGAAGTCACATCGATTCACACAAATTCACATTGATTCACATTGATTCACATAAATTCATATAAATTCATATCGATTCGCATCGATTCGGATCGAGCGACAACAGCTTTGAACCAATCGCAAAGACACGGGACAAGCACGAAATCGAGGGCTCGCGCAGGAATGTACGTTATCATTAATCATGAGCATCGGACGGCAGCACGAACATGAATAATTGGCGCGGTGAGCCGATCGTGAACAGTCCTTTCCTCTTGAACCAATTACCAATGCCACCGGAGCATCTCCTCCGATGGAAGATCGAAGGATCCGTGTAAAGATTATCAAAGAAATTGTTTCAGGACCAGAAGCGGGTAATGGGACAAGGAGAGCGTGGGGTGTGCAGCATCCTCGGCAACGATATTGATGGACTTTCAAGTGGAGACGTCACGATGACCGATAAGAAAACCTCGAAGATCAAACGGAGGAAAGAATAAAAGGCACGGTGAAAGATAAAAACGAGAAGCTTGAAAACCGAGACTTATTCTCTTTGATAAATGTCAAGGAAATTAAGGAAAAAATGAGGAAGAAAAAAACTATTGATTCTACGACTTGTGAAAAATGACGGGGAACGTAGATGTCAAAGAATACCGACTGCCATTTCGGAGAATCATTATTGACATTGTAATATCGAGATAATACAGCTTCGAGGAACGTGTGCAATAAAATGTGTCTGACTAGCTATGCAGTATTGTACAACAGATTGCATGGTAATGTCTTTAATAGCGTAAAGATATAAAATGTAGTGTTTGATCACACATCGATGCTTCGATGGTGTACATTGAACATGAAAAGGGAAAACTGTGACGAATTACAAAATACACCGGGACCGCTCGTACCATGTGACCTCGATCGTATCTTGATATAATCGCATTTTCTTCCGCGTACATTTGAAACCTGCTCCGAGTACTACATAGATTAATGACATCCATTACTCGCATCGAACGATACGGGATGAATTTAAAATCGCTGTAAATGATGACTGGTATTTTCTGACCGTTGCGTGGTTAATTGTTTAGACGGTTGTAACGCTTCTTTTAATCTATTTTCCTTTGGAAACTGAACGTGTAATCGACGCAACATTATTATTCAATTTCCTGCTTCGAACTTAGGCTCCCAACATAAAATATGTTGTTCCTAAAATATTCATACAAACATGTGTCCAATTTAACTTCGTTTTCGGGTTGCAGATATTTTTGTGCATAATAAGACATATTTTTATACAAAAAAAAAAAAAAAAAGAATAAATAATCTTCTAAGCGTCTACTAATTAAATTCCCAAATATTATTCCGTTTGCTATAATACGATCAACCAAGTGTGGCATGGAATGAAACAAAAATGATTAAGATAAAAAAAAAATACTTTAATTAAAAAACGAAGCAAAATAGAACACGGATTTACATAAACCATCGTTGTTACTTTTACACGCCCTATACAATCAGTAAAAAAAATTTCCAAAATTCTCCCACATCCAAAATCCATCCGAAAATGGTCAAACATAAAATCGTCACGATTAATGTTCCCCAAAGAAACTTCATTAACCTCGCAGTGTCCACCGATCGGCTTCGTGTACACAAGTTGGTCGAGGAACACGCGAAGCGGTATCGCACGGACGTCGTATCGCGTGTATTCCAGAAATAACGCGAAACTTCTTCGCGAAACACGTAGGTAACTCGACTAGTAGGGAACAATACCGGCAAGTCTGATGGCGCCTGGTCCGCGTATCCGGCGACAGCCTCGCGTGCACACGCACGCACACGCGTGAGCGAGGAGTAAGGTAGCCGGGGCCTTTCGTTCCTCCGTGTCGTTACACTCGTATCCTTCACTTTTATACCGGCGCTTTATGGCCGACGATAAAATTCGCCAGCCGCCTCGACAAACAAAAGCGGACACGACGAGGTGAGTGTTTCAAAGAAACCGATAAAGTGGATTTCCCTTACTGTCTCCTTCCCGATTCCTTAAGACTGTCGTCAGGAACTGTTCCGTAGGAATTCGTACGAAATCATTTCCTATTCTGTAGCGGTAATTAGTAATCGACCAAAGTTTTGTTCTCGCAAGATTTTTGTTCGAAGTTTCTTTTGGGGTTGCGTAGAAAGGTTTCAACAAACATAGAAATTTAGTACAATATTTAAATCTCGAAGTTTAATTAGTATTTTATCACTGGAATCGTATAGAATCTACAGAGATAATTATTTACGAGTCGTTGCAAAAATTTGTTCAAGAATAAGGTATTAAAAATTCACAAGATAAAAATATCATAGCAATGGGATAATAAAGAGATCCGTAAACTTCTCCGCAAAACACTTCGATCTCGCCTGTGCTTTAATCACACCTTCTAACCCACATTAAAAAGTAAGTAAAAACCACTTCCACGCCATCGTTGCCAAGGTTCGCAGTAATCCTTCAATTCTCGCAACGATCCATCATTTCCCCTAACACACTCCCAATGACATCGGCCACCACTTTTGACCTACGATAACAGAGACAAAATAGGGGAGAGATTCCTAAGCCCCCTAGCTTAGCCCGACTAGCCCCGAATTGAGCCGTCCAACCTACCGACAAATTCTTTCCCCCTAGGAACTACCACCGCCTGTCTACGACAACCGAGCACCCTGTCTAGCAGCCTACGACCTAAGTACATCATCGTTCCATGATTTACTCGCAAAACGGTGGTCGTAAAACGAATCGTAAACGATCGTAAGCCGCTCCGGCCCAAGAGAGATACCCGGGTGTGCGTCTCGAAAGCGTGGCAAAAAACGCCGGCAACCGAAACGACCGGACCGGTCGGCTGGCGCTCGTTTAAGAAACACCGGCGACGGTTTCACCCGCGATGCTGTTCGTTTACGTAAGACGATCCTGCGGTGTAAAAACGACCAAAGGTAGCGAGAGAGGATTAGCGACATCCCTGTGGCGCATACTCGGGCGGCGTGTACCGAATTAGAGGAGGAGCTTATTACCGAGGCTGCAGCTGTGCACTCTATAATCCAGCCGCACTTTCCACTGCTATAGATGCTATACAACAAAGCGCCAAGGCGAGCAGACACACACCTTCGTTCCTCCACCTTGGGACACGGTTATTGTTTCTAATTTAAACCAACGATTTCCTGTCGCGCGAAGCAGAAACTAGACGCCACCGTGTTAAGCCGTTCGTACGCTGACCGAGTGGCTGGCTGACTCGGTTCATTCATTCGTTTCCTCGTTGGTTGGTCGGAACGAGGTTACGTGGGTTACATAGGGTCAGCTATGCGTGCAGAATACGCGTGGGCTTCTTTAGCATGTCGGTCAACGACTTTGTTCGCTGGCTGCCTCGACTTCGGCAACCAGGCCTCGCGTGGTCGGTAAATCCGTCGCAGACGGATCAAACACCGGGAATGAATCGTAAAGCACTTGCCTCGACGCTCATTTTACACGGTTAACGGCCGTTACCGAGACAGTCGGCTTTGGAGTCACCTGGCTTCGACGGTCGGAGCGCTATATTCCGCGCGATTTGTATCGGTTTAAAGGCAGAAGTGAGGGAATCGGAGAAACATAAAGAACGAACGATAGGTGAAATATTAGGTTTGAGTAATGAGAGATAAAGGTGGTTTTGAGGCGATCGGAGTAGCAGTATGAGATTCGAATTGAGATATTTTGTTCGTTTCGAGTGGTTTAGTAACGGAGTTAAAATAGATCGGTATTTGAATATGAGCGCGATACGCTTGTTCCGTGGTAGGTAGTTGAATTAATCTCAAGGTGAGTTAGAATATTAGATGGAAACAAATATATTACGTATACTTAAATTAGAAACCGATATGTCGATAGTTTTTAAATCTCGGAATAGATATGATGTGGGTAACATTCTCGCGGTAAAGTACATTATTGATAAAATTCCTTAGGCACGAACATCCGGAACTGCGTACTTCTACTTGGTGTTGCAAATATAAATAATTCAGACGATAAGAAAGAATAAAAATAAAAATAAAAATTTAAGTATTCCTACCCTATTCTTCATATTTTACACCATGAAAAATACCATTTGGCTGAACAAATTCCTTCTGTAAAAATACAGCTGGTCGCAAAAGTATCCAAGTCACCTCAAGTTTTAACGTTACTTCTTTGAAATATAATTTTTTTTTCGCCCATATAATATGTTTTTTTTTTTTAAAGCGCTATACATTATTGTAAAATAAACTGTTAAACATTTTTTAAAAATAATTTTGATTCAGTATTTTATCTTCAAACTCACAACTGTACACGAAATTCGCTTAATACCCAAGATGGCCGAATACTTTTACGACCAACTGTATTTTCCAGACTACAAACCTAATAAGTGAACCAAGTATCAAACTTTGCAACTTTCGTATTATCCTCAATACACGTCTAACGACAAAAGAATAAAACACGAGACTCCGTATCACTTCCCAACGTTTAACCGAATACGCAATCAGATATTTTAAACCAAATTCCGCGGCGATACATCTAACAGGCTTCTCCACGTAGATCGACTACGAAAATTAGCGGCACAGAAAAAGGATGCGGATTCCAGAGCTCGGCCTCTGTCGCGTATCGCTTGAATGACAATGAAGAGAGTTTGAATGGCCGCGAAAGTTCTGGTATTTACGGAACGATGGGTTTTAAATATTCCTCGTGCCAGTGATCGTCGGTCGGTGAATGGGGAAGAAGGCGTTTCTGTTCATTACGAGGCCAAGTGCGATCTCGCGAGCAGCTCGTAATAGGGCGCAGTCGACGCGAAACTGGTCGAGCTATTATTCTTTTTCTCTTTTTTTTTTCTACGACGCGATTACCGTCGTCTCTACGCCCGGAGCTCAATTGGTCCGTCCACGAAGCAGCACTCGCACCTTTTACCTCGCCTTCGTTGCTGGCCAATTTCCAACGATCCGATTTTGTTGCGAACGATAAGAAGAGAGCGAATCGTGAGACCGAGAGGGAAACGTGAAGAGATAGAAGGTAGAGTACCGAGAGAAAGAAGGTGTAAAAGGAAAGGTAGATAAGGAAAAAGAAATAAGGAGGAGCCCGAGAAGCACGAGGAGATGGATAATAGAAGGGAAGACCGAGACAGGTCCACGTAATTTCTACGTTATTAATCCGCTCAGGGATTCCAGCGCATTCCCATTTGCGCTCGTTTCGTCGCACACCCCGTGGATTTTGCTTAATAATCGCAAAGCCGCACCGAGCTCAGATTACTTTAAGTGCTTCAACATTTATCTGAACTTACTTTTACAAAATAGTAGCTGGGAATGGTTCTTCGTCGGTGAAACCAGCGAAATTAGTTGATAAAGCAAATTATCTACCGGCTTTGTAAATATTGTTACATTCAATTGTAAGAAACGAGGCTACAGCCATGGGGGATGAGGATCGGAACGTCCGAACGTTTACCGGGTCAAATATTTACAGAAATAATGAACTTTGTAGCTTTTTATGGCGTGGTAATGCACTTTCTGCTTAATTTTTCTTTGCTTTCCATTTCTTTTTTTAAATATCGAAATAAAATTAAATCGTTGAAAATTGTAACACTGTAAACGAGAAGTTTTAGCCTTGTATAGATAACCGCGATTGTCGACGTAGAAGTATCGTCCAATTTTAGTATTCTGATAAAGAAATTTTTAAGTTGAAGCAAAGATGGGTCGGAAACGTGTTAAACGACAATTTGGTCGGATATTAAAGCCCTTCATCGATGAAATAAAATATCGTAAACGAAAAAGTGCAAAAGGATACCCGGATAGCCGGCTATCGACATAAGGATTAATAAAATTACAAAGTTTATGTTGATAATTACCATACTGTCGTCAGAATGATCGCAAGTAAAAACATGTAATTTGTTGAATTCATATCTGGATATACTAATTACAGTTACATTACAAATGACAAATCTATGAATACAATTCGTATTATATCTCATTAATTTTGCATCGTACCGAATTACATTTAATTATAACGTGTTATTGCGCGACCCGTTCCTGAGACACCACAGTGAATAATGTGAAAGTTAATTAGACTTGGTGAAATAATCACTGATAATATTTCGTTCGAAGAAAAATCTTTTTTCATAATTTATGCGCCATCGTGTTTTTCCGATGTTTATCCATATTTATTTATATATATATTAGAAAAAGAAAGAGAGAAAATATATTTTCGCTGTTTCCAAGTGAACAATAATATTCTTCGCACAGCAGCGAAACGAATAACGAGAAACGATAATGCGGAGTGCATCTTATAGAAGAATCTATCTTCCACGTTACAATATTCCTTAAGAGCTTGCAGCATAGCTTGGCAACATATAATACGTAAGAGCTCGCGAAATGCGCGCTTGATGCAAAATATTCCATCTCGTGCTTTCAATTTGTACAAGTTTCTTATGAAAATGCCGTGAAAGCCAAACGATTTCAAATTTCAGTCACGTCGATACATATTTTCCGACTGATTTTTATTTTATTTTTTTTATCAATTTGTCGAGGATAGAAAAATTACCCTCCTTTCTTTTATTTATTTATTCTTTTCTATCACGGAAGAGCAAAGAATAAATGCGTACGCCAACCGAGCGTGTGTATTGTCAATGGAAATTTCTGCACCTCCTATTCGACACTTTGTACCAGTTCCAAAAGCGAGCACAAAGCTGCCTCACCTATTCACCCAAAACGCTCTATTCTCCGCTGTGAATGATTTTAGATAACAAAAAAAAAAAAGAAAAAAAAAAGAAAGAAAGAAATGAAAGAAGAACCAGTGGATTCTTGCAAATCACGTTAGCTGCACAAATCTTTGCGAAATTATTCGAAAGAAAGAATTATCAAGATCAATGATTTTAGATTTAAAAAAAGGGAAAAAAGGAAAGAAAAGAAAAATCAGTGGTTCCCTGCGATCTACATTAGCTACAGAAATCTTTGCAAAATTATTCAAAAAAGGAGCCATCAAGGTGAGATCCATGACTTTAAATTAAAAAAAAAAAACAAAAAACAGAAAAGAAAAGAAAATCCACTGATTCTTTGCAAACTACTTTAATTGCAGAAATCATTACAAAATTATTATTATTATTAAAAAGAAAAAGAAAAATATATATAAAGGCAAACCAATACAGGAAGATGTAAACAAGTTTATCTTAAGCTCGTAAACCGACAAAGTAAGATCGTAAATTCCTCGTTCGTGGAATTCATATGTTACAGGATAAAAGAGGCAGATATTGTCGGCTGATTATCATTAAGAAAAATTAACCAAAAATAAATGAAAGGTGAAAAAAGCTCCAAGTGCACGAGTTTATCGCGTTAAGAAAGGTCTCAGCTAATGCGAGATGCTTTGTGAATGTTAACGAGAATGGAAAAGTGGCGACTTTCTCTCCGCGAAATCATGCATATAATCGTCATATTGCACACCATGAATTTCCACGTTTTCCACTGCACCATTAAAGCCGGTAATACACCGAGCAATATTTCATTTCTGGCTGTTTTCACGATTACGGTCGGCCGTGCGAAGCTCGAATATTTATTATTTCTTCCCGTATAAAGCGGACACCACGTATCGCGTTCAAACATTACTCGGAAACCTTTCAGCTCTTCATCATCTTCGAGGAATGTCGTGTAACGCGTTTTAACTCTTTCAATTGCGATAGGTACTGCTTCAAAGGTGATAGCGATTCCGTAAAGGAAGGTCGAGTTGAATTTAGCGGAATCGCTGATATCGGAGGAAAAATTATGTTACGTTTCGGCAAGAATATCGTGAAATTCAACATTATCAAATTTTATATAATTTCTTATTTTTCTTAATTTAGTAAGCGCTGTGTTATCAATTTTATATTAATACTTCGAGCATTAAAACAGTTTAATTACAACTATTTTCGTACGTACAAATTTCATATTTAACCCTGCTACGGTTTTCCAATTGTATTTAATTTAAATTCACTCTGATAAAAATGTGTGTTCAACGTGAAATTGAAAAAAGGAAATTTGCACGTCGACGATAGATTTTTCGCATTTTTCTCAAAATTAGAATATTTTTTTAACGAGAGAAAAACACGGTCGGATCGAAAATGACTCCAGAGTCGCAGCAGAGTTAGAATTTCGAACTTAAAACACGCGATACAGTTTAACCCTCTATGGAACCGTGTGACTTAAAAGTTACAAACTGATGTATCTATATTTTAAAAAATTAATTTCGTTCAGTTATCGCTGCACTATTAAATTTGATTACTGTATTACCGTAGGAACACCACGATCCATCCACGGTAATTATTAGTTAAACCATTTTCAAATCAAAGTGAAAAACTGTAATCAATCCCAATTTTTTCCTCAATAAGCGGACAAAATTCGGGCTATAAAGGGTTAATAAAACAGAGAGTGCAAAGAGTTGATTTGCTTCGATATTCTGTCTCTCAAAAAATCCTGAAAAAACTATGATCGAAACGACATCTTCGCACCTTCGAACAATCAAACCTTCAAGACGCAAAATGGAATAAAGGCAGAAAGAAAAACGAAATCCGTGCTCGACCAGCTTACACGAGCATAAAACGCGAAAGAATGGAGCTTCGTTAGAATATTAAACGGAAGGTTGCACGGCCGAAGTCGTTGAACCATAAAAGCGTGTAAAATATCGATCACGGCGACGTTCTTAATCGAGCCGAAAACTTCGTTAGAGGATATTCAATGAACGTCGAACAATTCATGGAAGTCGGGGCTAGGTCAGGGCACGTAACTCGTGCGCCAGACATTTCTCCACGCTTGGAGCACACATTTCAAAAATTACTTTTTTTTTTTCACCGGTGCACGTGTTGCTGCTTGGTCCTCGCCTTTTTCATGCTCTGGTTACGATACGAGTGGAGGCGAGTTTACTTCAGATTGCACCGGCCTCTTGCAATCGTTTAAAGTACGAACGAGACAGTTCAGCGTGGAACTTTGCTGGGAACTTCGGTGCGAACGACCGATTCGAAACTTTTCATCGTAACTGACGAGATGACAACTCGTAAATCGCTCAACTTTAATATTGTGTGTTTTTAATATTTTATAATTGAAATCAAATCAAATCGAATATTTGTCCTTCGATCGCACTGAGGTGAAAAATTTTTAATTTGGAAGAATACGAAGATCGTATTGTGCAATTACTAACGAGTGAACGTGAAATATGATTAAAAATGAAACGAAAGAAAAACGAGGAACCGAAGCATTCGCAATCGAAAAAGCGAATAATAGGATATCGGTTGATAAAAGTTGGCACCGCAAAGCCTATTAATAGGCTTCTGGTAAATAAAGTGTTAACATTCAAGTAAAAAAACCCGATCGAACTGGAGCATCTTTGGAGAAGGGACAAATTGATACTAAACTGTGTTGATGGAGCAGAGACAAAGGAGAATACCACGAGGGAAACGAGGACAACGCAAAAAACAAGGTGACGATAACAACGGCAATCGATAGGTCTGCCGTTGTCGTGAAAGAATATATTACCCCCAATAAAAATCGGCATCTCGGGCCGATTAAGACGAGAAGAATGGAGTAGCCGTGTCGAGCGAACTCGGCCAAAGCGTTTACCACTCGAGTTTCTTTCCTTCGTAAAATTAGCCTTTGTCACTTTCGGATCAGCACTCTCGAGAGGCCGAATTAAGAACGTGCCAGCTGCTCCCGTGTATTAGAACCGACCCATCGTTGTCGCCTTTATACGCCAGCCAACCTTTTACCGACGCATTTATTGTTCTGCTCGAGTTTACGATATCCTTTCACCCTGCCATAGGTACCGGCAATTTCACCAGTCCTTTGCCTACTTTTCAGCTCTGTAAAATTCGATCTATGTTTTCTTTTTCTTTTTCTTCCGCGTTCTACGAATTTTTCGCGCAGGGATGGGTTCTGAGTTTGAAAGATGCTTTGAAAAAATTATATATAATTTATATGGAATAATCCATCTATACTCTTCTCAATTCTTTCGCGGTGTAACAAAATAACGAAAAATATAAAAAAAGTGATGTGAAACATAATTTTTTGTATCTTGGTTGTTAGGCGCAAGAAATACGTCATTTCAACATCTCCTAAGAATTAATAATAATATTTTTAGCTGTTCCTAAGGATCAATATTAATATTTTTAGCTGTTCCTAAGGATTGGTATTAATATGTTTAACTATTCCTAAGGATCGATAAAAATATTTTTAGCTATTCCTAAGGATCGGTACTAATATTTTTAGCTATTTTTAAGGATCAATAAAAATATTTTTAGCTATTCCTAAGGATCAGTGCTAATATTTTTAACTATTCCTAAGAATCAATACTAATATTTTTAGCTATTCTTAACGATCAGTACTGACATCTTCAGCTATTCCTAAGAATCAATACTAATATTTTCAGCTACTCGTAAAAATGAATATTAATAACAATGAAATATATAATACAATTTAAGATATGATATTCACAGCGCTATACTCTACAGCTTTCCCAAGTCCCTCTTACATTAAACTGCGGAAGGGGTAAACTACACGAACATTTGCTCGCGTTCGCCGCGAATATTGCTCGATTCCTGTTTACACGTATAAGCTCGAATTTTTCAAAATTCAGATACGAGCACCTTTATTATCATTTACTACCTTACGCACAACCTTGTTATACGAATACCACGTTACAGACGAATCTACCGTAGTTGAACAGTAAGAACTTATTCGGTTTCTTCTCCGTTCCCTTCTGTCAGTTCGACGGGTAAACCGACCACGACCGGGTCAATTGTACATCGATTCCATCGTCACGAATGGAGTGTATTAATCAGCAGTTATCTCCTATGCTTGGTTGTATCCGTTCGAGCAACGTTTCTAGGACGTATAATGGATAATCGTCGGCCACCTGTCCCTGTCGTAATCTCACGAGGTGTAATTAACGAAGCCTCGTTAACATGCGGACTAAGACAAGGGGTCAAAGCACCCGTGGAAACTACGTACACAGCCTTTAACAGCGTATCGTGCCCGCCTCCTAATAGTTCGACGAAACGGGCTACAAAATGCCACGGTCCTCGATCGAACGCTTTTTCCACGTTAAATCTTATCGGTGGACGAATTTGGGTGGTCTTTGATTGCACCCGACCAAATTGACCGGTTGACGAGGAACGATGAAAAGTGGAACCGAAAAAAAGAGATACAGTAGACGCCCGTACCACGTGATCAATATTAACCATTTTCGGACGTATTCAATTTGGACATGGGTGTCGTACTGGTCGGAATTAATTTCCGGAGAAAGAGCAGTGATACACAACATGCAAGGTTATGAAGAATAAATGAGATTTATTAATTATAAATAGCTCGCATGAGTTCGTGAATAGGTCCATTAGGTATTTATATAAGTGCAGATAAATTGTGAATCGATGCATGGATGAATACAGTATATGATTAGGTTTCTTATTGTGGTGGCTGAGAGCAGACATACGAGTGGAACGGTAAAAAGGGTTAACCCTCTATAGCTCGAATTTTGTCTGCTTATTGGAGAAAAAATTAGGATCGATTACAGTTTTTCACTTTGATTTGAAAATGTTTTAAGTAATAATTACCGTAGATGGATCGCGGTGTCGCTACAGTAATACAGTAATCAAATTTAATAGTGCAGTGATAACTAGAGAAAATTAATTTTTTCAAATATAGAAACATCGATTTGTAACTTTTAAATCACACGGTCCCATAGAGGGTTAATTAACGTTATGCGTTGTACGAAATCGTGTCGTACGAGAATTTTCCGTGTAAAAAAGGTCACAATATTTTTAGCGCGTGTAGGAACTCGCGTTATACGGGAGTTTACTGTATTTGTGTAAAAGTTTGGTTGCCTTGAATTTTACGTTCAACGCTGGATCAATAATCAATTATTTTCGATCGAAAAAGTCGGAATATTTCTGACAAGGTAATTTTATTATTTATTATTATTGAATAGCACGATGTAGAGAATTATTTTTGAAAAATTCAACACTAATTCGAAATTCATTCTAGTCCGAAATTCATCAGACATCTTGTAATCGTATGGAAATAATTTGAAAATGCAATGTAAAGGTTAGAAGGGTAACGATTCTTTATTTATTAAAAAAGATGAAAAATCCATCAAAATGTGTCATTATAAATTTCTAAAATTTCTAAAAGAAATTACAAATCATTTTGACCATTACGGTAGTTCCAGTGTGAAGTTCGTTAAAGTATTTCTTCTTCTAGAAGGTTACAAAATGGCGCGTTAAGCTAACCTATTCGGTTTTAAGAAATGACGATACATAAATTTCAGGTCAGATACATAAATTACTGTTCCAGCTCAATGTTACTGCTAACTTATATAAATTCGTAGTTTATCGGAAATTGATTGTACTCGTGGAATGATGTTCTTTGTCGAGACACGTGTGCTGTTTAGAATTAATTAGAAAATTGTGTAAGACGGTATTTGAGACGTTGAACGATCTACCCTGTCGCACAAATTAGAGAATTTATGAAAGTATTGGAACACGGAAAACAGGATATTTCTTTATTCTAGTATTTTATATAATTTTTTAAATTATTCAAAAATATGATGCAATTGTTTTAAACGATACAACAATAACTACTAATTGGTTAAATTCACGAACAATACGGTAATCACTTTATGGTTCAGGTTAGGTAGCTGTCAAAATTTTTCTATGCCCCTAAAATGGCTGACAGGACGTCGTAAAACACAAAGAAAACCTCGAGCAAAATAAAGTACGATTAAATTAAAAACAAAAAAGATTATTCGAATCCAGCGTTCAAATTACCATACTGCAATAATTAATCTAAAAGTGCGAACACACTTCCTATTCAACTCGATTCCACCAACCACCATAATGCAAAAAACCATAAAGATAACTTCATATAAAACCTTTTTGGTTATGTTTTTGCCACACCAGGCCCGTTTCTTGAAACGATCTATTTTTTGGTAACAGGTTTATCTCCTAGCGCTTGTAGTCGCTGTTCGTTCAAAATTTGCCACGCATACTGTGCAAAAAAACGTGCACGATACTTAAAAAAAAAAAATATGTAATATTTCTCCGTCGATACGTTCGCGTATAACCTCACAGAACACATCTACCTGTTCAAAGAAAACAATACGAGGAAAAATAATTTTGCTCGATGTCGAGACACGATGGGAATTCGTCCAAATATCCAACGATACGATCTACGTAAAATAATGCTCGAGTCGCGACTCTTAAACGCAGCGTGCAATCCGCGTTTAAAGAGTAATGAAATATGGGATTCTTTTAACGCTACAGTCTATCCGCTTTAAACATCGTGGTTCGGGTAGAAAGAAAAGTTTGCCCATCGCCTGACGAGCTCCGATGCTTCTTCCCCGACGACGCGTTGCACGGTGAAAAAAATTTTCGAGAACTGGTTTTCGAAACTAAGAAACTTGTTCCAACATAATAGAGTGGCCCGAAGGATTTCAGCGTCCATGGAAAGGCACACATTCGTTAAGTCCCCGCATGATCGGTCTCGTGGTTAATTTAATGCGAATAAATATCGCATCTATCATTTTCTCCCCTTTTCGTTTAATATCTTACTCTTTCCTACTCACGATGGAAAAATAACATTCTTGATGATAAAACAACAAGCACCGTGAAATAACACTCTAATCCTCGGGAGATCCTACGAATATTCGTTTAAAATTCTTTTGGCTACGTCAACGTTCAATTTTTATCTCTGCCCTACCATTTTCTTATTCAGATATCCGAGAGACCGATATTAAAAATTTCTCCTCGCTCTCCTTTCCTTCGCACGCCATTTTTATTTATTTATTTTTTTTTCCACTTTTACGAGTTACTCGACAACGCAAAGCAGCCAACAGAAGAAAACGAAACGACAGTTTGTTGACACTGCTTGCGAGACGAGCACGTTCCCGATACCCTCGGTAAAAACATCGTATCGCATCGCTAAGGTTCATCAGAGTAAACAAACGGTTCAGGTGTCTCTCTAAATCCAACGTTCCCGGAATTCCCTGACGCCATCTGCACCGCAGAATGGAACCGTGTTTATTGTCATAAAATACATCGCCGGATCAATGTCACGATAAAAACAATTCATAGCGGACACGAAACGTGCAAGTTTATACTTCAAATCCTATCGCGTTGCCGGGACGGGTAGAATTCGGAGAACCGATGCTTTTGATTGGACGCATGGTTCGGTCAAGAATACACGTGTCATTTTGATTGGTCACTCGAGTTTGCCAACGATACAACGGATATCGTTACCGGTAAACTTGTTATCGAAATTATATCGCGAACGCGATATTTTCGGCTTTCTGGTATGAGGCTTATCGACGCGCGGGATAAGCAATTTTTTTACGATTCGCGAAAAGAATAGTTTTACTTGGAACGATTTGAAATCGGTAGTTTTCTTTCGCGCGCCATAAAGCCATGGTACGGTGGATCAACGACGCCATTTTGTGCCATACACGCGATCGAATATTCGGTCGATACGATAAATACGAAGAGAAGTTCGAAACAAAGGAACCATATAAATTAACAACGATCAGAGTCTCGCACATTGAAACCCAGTACCGATCACAGATTCTCAAACGCCTTCCTCGAATGTCCTCATAAATCACCCCGCGATCGCAGGTGATACGTGTATCCTTGACTTTGCACGTTCGAACCGTTTCGGGACACTTGTATGAATGCAAGACGCACCTTTTTCAACGTCGAACTTCACTCCGTCTCCTCTTTCCCTCACGATTCCCGACGTCCAATGCTTCAGATTCAGGTAATCCAAATCGAGATAGTCGATGATTTAGACTCGAATGAAACACCGTCCGAGTCTCACAAACGCGTTTTCTTCGCGTCACACGTATCGTGGCTCACTGAACTCACCCGAATGTATACACGCGGGACGAAACCGAAACTACCGAACGTGATTCGCTTCTTTTCACTGTAACACCGATACTCTCACTGTACAACGAGCCCATGCACCCGTTTTTTTTTTTTTTTTTTTTTTTTTTTTTTTTTACACCCGATAAAAAAAAAAAAAAAAAAAAAAAAACCGGGA
>SMSQ01025854.1:116853-165755 GCA_019453375.1 Ctenoplectra terminalis | reverse complement strand
TTTTTTTTCTTTTTTTTATACACGCGATCAAAACAAAGAAAACTACGAACACACCGGAGAAGGCCGCCTCCACGTGGAAGCCGGCGACCACTGGAAAAGAGCGTCCGTCACGTCGGAGCGGCAAGCCGAAACTAGCGCGCCGCGCGGCAGTCGACGAAGGCGAGCCTAGCAGGCCTCTCTGCCGTCTTTCTCTCGCGACCGCCACCTTTCTCCGTCTCCCTATCTCCCATCCTTGTCTCTATTTCTCCATTTCGCGACGACTCTCTCGCTTCATCTCGCTCTATTTCTCTGTCTACCCGGTGTACTCCCCTCTACGGACCCATGGTTCCCCTTCACACGCAATCCCTTCCTCCCTGCACCGTTCCACGGCCGACGACGATCCCTTCTCCACGAACGATCTCTTACACAGGCCAGCCAACCCGGTCCCTTTTCCAGCCGAGTCCCTCTAGTCCGGCACGAATATCCAGCGTGTGTGTACTGTGCTCTTTCGTTCTCCCCACTTGGGAGAAGCTCGGCCACGTTATGCACCACTGCACACAGTGCACGCAACTTCGGGAACGATGCTCTGTGGCGCGCGCGGACCTCACGGGCGCCGATCGGCGCCGATATTCGGGTTTTGATGAATGGACGGTCTCTGTGTGGATATGGAGAATTTAAGTCGCTCTATATAACATGATTCATGACGCCATGCAGCGGCTGAGTTTGAGCGGGTGGGCGGTGAGAATTGGAGTTAGGGACACGTTTAAGCCTGTGTTTTGAATCGTTTACCGTTGCCCCATTGCTGTCGGGATGAGTTGCGTTCAAAACGATTGTCTTTCGTGTGATTTTTTTTTTTTCTTTTTTCTTCTTTTTTCTTCCTTTTTTTCAGAATCGCTTCGTTTTAACCTGTGATGAATTTACTGAAAGTTTTATCGCCCGATTTTAAATCATTCTCTATGTGCTCGGTAAATCTTGTTATAACCGAGAGGGGGATGATTGTTGGTAAAGAAACAAATAAAAATATATATTTTGTATGGTTTATTTTATTGCGTAGCGTTTGAGAAAAAAAAGAAGGAAATGATAATAATAAAAATTGTACGTATACGCGAAGCCACACTGGGATTATTTTATCCTGGATAAAATTTAGTACGGCTTAGATCATGTTATGTCGATGTCTACTTTTTTAAAGTGGCAACGCTATGGTTGCGGTATGCTATTTATAGCGGTTTTATAAGTTTTAAGAATCCCTCGGCTATCAGCTCGGCGCCTTAAAAGACACTTCTTTGTATCTTGCAGCTGCATATCGTGTATTTACGATTACAATATCTTGTCGTTTCAAAAAATCGTTGATGACTAACAGCGACATCTGCGTGCACGATATAACAGTCTCATTGTCGTGCAGGGAGACATTTAGATCTTAAACAGTATTTTACATGTTTATTCATAAGAAATTACTCTTTCTACGTATTATACCGTGATTTACCGAACAACATTAACGTAGATTCCTGTCGTTTGATTAAAGAAAAATCGAAACAAGTAATATTTGCATAATGTACTTTAGGCGTATCGAAACGATAGCACGATAAAATGATATATGCCGAACTAATGCAAATTGTAAAGGATGTAATAAAAGGTTTCTGTTTTAAGATACTTTAGGTAAATACCGTGTTTCTAAAATTATCACCAGAATTTTTGCGATGTATTTCTCGCATGACTAAGAAAGTTCTTCGAGTGTCTCTTACCCCGGGGCGTTTCAGAACCAGCGAGCCTCTAGGATCGGTTTTAAACTCTTCGCTTGTTTTTTGGACAGCCAATTTGTAAGCGAAAGGATCTCCAGAATTAACCAAGGCCTGCCTCTCTCTTTCTCTCCTAGTCATAACCATCATTTATAACCTCGATTTTCTTTTTATCACTGTCCCGTGTTTCCTCGATTTTCTCTTATTCACTGCCTCGTTAGAACTGCCTTGCAACGAACTTATCGTATTAACAATAGTCACGTGATTCATCGACGTATTAGTCGCGATGCAAAGTTTTAACAGCCTATGGTTATCGTTGGTTGTATTAATCTTTAAAAATTGATAACACGAAGAAAAATATTAAAGCATCAGTTCCGAGTAAAATCTTGTCTTAACTGGTGCAAATCTATATTTCCATTGACCATTTGTATACTATACGACGAAGTCTAAGAAATCAGATAATTATTTGATTCGGTTTCCAAGAGACTCGAATGCGATTTTCGAAAAGCTCTCGAGCATCTCGAGCAGAATCAAGATCCTCGAGCGTACTTCAATGAACGTTCAGAATTTCGGTACCAACGACTTTCAAGAAGGAACACGTTTTCTGTGGCTGCAGAAATTACCAAATGCTTAAAGACTATTCTTCGTTTTTCGATCTAGTATTTGCAACGATATTTCTTACTTTTTGCCTCAAAAACAACTACAGTTTGCATTTCCACGACGTATTCCTGTTATTTGATGTCGCAATAACCTACGAAAAATTAAATTCGCGTAAATCATGGTTATCGTGAAATTTATCGTTATAAATGAATAAATTCCCTAATTATTGGATTATGCGCGCATTTCTGTATCTCGTACAACGTTTGTTTCCATTTACACCGAAGAATACATCCACCGACATAATCCTGAGTTTCCAAATGTCTCTTTCACGGTGTCCTTTACGCTGGTCGTCGCAACACCTACTGCGGGCGCCAGTTACAGACACCGCCAACGATGGTAAATTGCGTCCGGATCTGAACAAACACGTGACCACAGTACTATTTACTCCAGTAGTTGGTAGTGACTGGAGTAACGGACCGGCCATGTACCAGGAACTTGCAGGAAGGGTGTACAGATCAAAGACCCCTATATATTTCTCTCTCTCCCTCCTGCTCCGGCTCCCAAGTATCCCCTCTCATCGGTTTGAAATTGTGTTGGAACAGCGTTGCTTGCTTGGTCACAGCTAAGTTTTTCCGGACATGTTCCCGTAAGCGTTTCTTAAAGCGAATTTCCATTAATTCCATCCGGGTGAACGACACAAAACCTCGCGGTGGTCGCCGGGCAAGCTTAATGATTTCGTCGCTGACGTGTACACGCGTGGCAACGTAGAGCTGTAATCTAGCCAAGTAATTATGGGATTGCAGGAGGCACACGATATTCTCGTAGGTGGAAAATAGAATGCTTATTAGGACGACGGCGTGGGATCTTCCGTAGCTTTCGATATACATATACTCCATCCCTTTGGTGCCCGATTCGTTGTATCTAAGCAATTTGGCAAGCGCAAACCTTCTTGCTGTTTACGTCGAACACCGGTCGGCGTCCCTGTACCAACAACGTTTAGAGTGGGGAAGCAGTGCGAGATGACCTGGAAAAGGAGCGAGTCGGAGAAATAGGGATGGAAAGGTATGGACGGCTGGCAGGAGGGTAAGAGAGGCGGTTGGATTTCTAGAGGTAAAGAGCGGTCAAGTCGGACGAGCCCAAGAGAGAGAGTCCAAGAATCGGTCGGCCATGGCACGGCTAGCCGTGGTACATACTCAAGGCTATCAACCTCTAAGCTTCCATTAACTGCTCGTTGTCAATGTGTGCGACCCTTATCCGTGTATACGCGTCCGAAGGGTCATACCCGTTTCGTGGTATTTTACCCTCGATGCCCGCAATTTTGCGGTCCTAAGCAAGCCGACTGATTGCATTGCGAGAATTTTTATCGCGCTTCTCGGATGCGTGTCTTTGGAGTATGCAGATACACGAACGTACACGAACGTCGAACCGATGCATTTTATTAATTCGAAAGGGACCTGTCTTAATGGAACGATTAAATCGTTCGGTTCATCCGTTGAAAATTGATCGTTTCGATCGATCGTCGAGCAGCGTACCGATATGGGCAGCAGCATGGTTTTGAACCGTATTATACGCGGCTATAACGTTCGGGGAATGTTAAACAGCGATCATTTTTCGTTCGACTTGTTAGCTTTTTTTTTTTCTTTTTGACCCAACAGTCAGCTAAGATGGTGGCAAGATACACCGGTTCGACGCAGAGGGTGGCGCTAACAGGTTCATCTCTGGCGCACAATGAGTCATGCTCGATTGTAAAAAGTAGTCCGACGAGGCAGCGGGAGAAAATATGCTAGGAGATTGAAGCTGGATCCAGATTCGTCTCCAAGTCGAGAACCAGTCTTTTTCCGTTGCTCGCTACTTGAACAACGACAAATATGTACAGGTAGATATATCAAAATAATAATCGTACAGATGAAATATTTAATTCTTCGGATTAATTAATTGATAAACAGTAGATTCGAGATTACACATTTCCGTCTGTATATTTTAACGTTTTTTATGTAAGAAGTCCAAGCTAATTTATACGAGTTCTTCGAAGACGATCTTATCGGAAGGAAATTAACTACAGAAAAGCGGTAATAAGTAGAGTTTTCTGGTTTGTGTGCAACAGTGTAGCTCACTCGGCATGGCTCGATCTTCGATCGATTCCAGAAGATCTCGTCGGGATCGTGACCTTCGTTCGGTCATTATAGCCGCCATAAATCATTCGGTGAAATTACATCGCAAGCTTGCGTGATGAGAGAATTACTCGTTGGTGTATAAAGGAATATTCTCTGTCGAGGCATACGAAATAGTTTCCCTACAGGTTCCAGGCAAGATTGTACAAAATCCCGAAAGATTACCCCATTAAGACCATCGATTCGACTCCAATGTAAAGGTAAATACGTACCTTTCGGGAAACCTGTAGCGACTTAGCTCGTAATCGTCCACATCGAATTCGAACATGCTGAAACACGCGATGCGCATTCCTGCGACGAAGGAAAAACCGTCCGGTGATTTTTTCGTATAAATAATGTAATAACTTTATTGCTCCTAACAGATTCTTGGTAAATGTTGTTGCGTTCGTATACGGAATAATAAGGACTAGTCATCACTTTATCTTACTTTATAGGATATTTAAATCATGTAGGTAAATGATTTAAATGACCTGTAATGCAATGAAGGTGAAACATTGCGCGTCTCGCAAACACAGTAATATTTGTACTGTACGTTACAGAAGTACGGTAGATTTCCACATCTACTCTTGACGTTTTACAAAATTCTGAGTCATAATGTTAACGTTAAAAGTATCGTTCGAAGAAGATGTATATTTTTTTATCATTCCTCCTTTCACTTTTGTACGCTGTTTGAAGTATAATACGGACGACAAAAGAGATTTTAATACGAGGCATATTGTATGCATATTTATCTATATAAATAAAAGAAACTAGATATTAATAAACGTCTTTCTAAAATCGGACTTTTTAAGCATTTCAAATATTAGACTCGTGATCTAACATATTTATAGTGCTTTCATATCGCTTTTTACAGTGTAACAAGTTTTTCATTCTCGCTAAAAGGGTCATACGTATCACGTTACTTCATATACCTCGTTCAACCCATACTAGTTGATTACATTATCATCCATTTTCCAGAATCGAACGACCTAGTCGTTCAATGTTCGTACGCGCCCACGTGTACGCACCCTATTTTTTCCCTTCCATACAATTTTCCAACCTTTCGATTTCGGATTGAATTAATTTCCTTCATCCGCCGGCTGGTTTGTAAACAATCAATGAGATTATCACAGTCAAAGGTCGCGCACCATGGTTTGCGTGCACACGTGGCGGTACCGTAACGTTTCAATGACAGATAACGAAACGAGCCCAGCAGAACGTTGATTAAAACTACAATCATTGCGCGTGACCACAGGATTCGATAAAAGCCGAAACATCGTCTGTCTCCGATGGCCGCGTAGAATAAATGGCTAGTGGTTGCGGTTCCAAGCTGCAGTCGAATGTTTTGTAAAAATTCGCTGACAATCGTACGTCTGAAAGAAATTGGTTCGATTCGACTGTTGGGTATCGCTGGCGACGAATTGTCTATAAATTCTTCCGACACTGTAACGTGTAGTGAAACGTACATCAATCCACTTAGCGCTAAAAATATTAAAGTGAATAAATGACCGCTTCGTAATTTTTTATTGAAATTTTAACAATCGACTGTGATACATTTTTGATTTAGATAAATACATTTGTGTAGTACTAGGGTGATGTGATTGTTCAGATTTTTTAAAATAAGTGATCAAAAAACTACGATTACAGAATTTATAGGTCAGGTAATACTGTTCATCTGTAAGTAGCGATCTCTAGTGTAGGGGATGATAGTTTGACAACCGGTAGGATACATGGAGGGGCTAATTTATGGGATGGTCTACCGTGACGCTACAGAGTCTGGCCCTAGGGCAATCATATGTTGTCGTACTCGTGTTAAAACGTAACATCGGCTTCCTTGCGAAGTTTTGTACGTCGATTCTAGCGTGTATCCGCTGGAATTGAATCTGGCACAATTACATGCTTCGCCGACCGTCCTTCAAGAAAGTTCTTGTAGTGATCTCATCGCGATTATGGGTACGATAATTTGTTTGCGGTCCGATTATTGAAATTTATTCGAACCGACAAGTACGTTTAGTATATAGAAAAACAAGATCGGTTTTATCCTCGTATGGTAATGCGAAGGTCGTTAATTCGCTTGAGGTGCCATTTGCACGTAATACGATCATAATATGACTGCATTTTTTGAAAGAAAGCATTTCTTCGACGTTTTCGTTCAACGAGTACATTTTCGAAGAAAATAAGTAAACATGATCTAAACGGGAAAAAAAATGTCTCGAAAAAGATTTCACCCCTCCGAGATATGCCGAGGTCGAGATCCTATGTCTCAGGGCGCGTACAGGTGGAAAATACCGATAAAAAGTTTCTCCAAAGAATTATAAATCCCAATGGTGCAGGGGCCGTGGGTGCGAGTGTAAACCGGTCGTCCGTCCATTCATTCGCTCGTGTCCTAGCTACCTTTTATGGGAATTCCATTGCAAATATTTCAATACACGTCGGGATAATGGCTAACGGGGCGACCTTGTCCCATCCAGTTTTGCTCTCCCTCGCATCATTTTCATTATATATCACACATTTGCCATGGCGTACATTCCTATTGCGAAAACGCCCTTTCTTCCCTTTCACACATTTCGTCTTCTTTTTACGAAGAGTTCGAAAGAGGAACGAATGATCGTAGTAGAAAATCAAGCCAAGACTCGTTGAACGGGATCGATCGTCTGTGAAAGACTTTCGTTTGAAGCTTCACGGAATACTCGTCGCGACAAAAGGAAGGGAATAATCGGTTTCGCGTTCCAAATTATTCTAAGCTCGACGAGTCACGCGAACAATCCTTGGTTGTTTCTCGCTGAACCTTTATTCGAAGGCTGATTCGTTGCAAAAAGATTTCTTTCTTCTTGAGAGACAGAGATACTCGAAGCAATGTTTTTGTCTGCAACGTATTCTCGAAGACCTTACCGTGGACTCGAGTTAGATACAAGGAACCACGGAAGCAAGGTTAATTTCATAAATGATTCATTTGCTTATAATTTACTATTGCTGTTTTTGAGGAGAAACGTGCACGTGTTCATTTGTGTTCAAAATGTTTGGATTCTCCAAGAAATATGGACGAAATAAACAAAACCGAGTTGATCGAATATNTTTACTATTGCTGTTTTTGAGGAGAAACGTGCACGTGTTCATTTGTGTTCAAGATATTTGGAGTCTCCAAGAAATATGGACGAAATAAACAAAACCGAGTTGATCGAATATATATAATGAAATATTCATGATTAACACTTAAAGGATTGACTATGAATTTTTGTAATTTTATTTCGAAATGGGTTATTACTTTTGAAACCTTTCCTATTCTTTTTGAAACCTAATTTATTTCAAATTTTATATAACACGTAGCAATCACAGATAGTACAGTTCCTTTCTTGCAGGGAAAACTGAAAACCAGAAACATCGTGATTGATAATTTAAATTAACTGTTCTTGAAATTAGGAAAATTTTGCAATGAAACGACAAATACTTTCTAATTTCAATTAAATCACGAACACTATTGGTTACACAATGGCATTCGCATTTCCATAGCGCGATGAACGTTTTAAGAACGCGATGAAATATATCCCGCATCTATAGATGATCATCTTATTAGTATGGCGATGTCCGACGATACAGTCATAAATAATTGAATCGTAACATTTATCGTAAGTTAGGAAACGCGGTAAAACGACTAGGTAAAGTAATAAATAGCCGTCTCAAAGTTACTGCATGTAGCGAATAGTAATCGAGCGTGGCTANATACTCGAAGCAATGTTTTTGTCTGCAACGTATTCTCGAAGACCTTACCGTGGACTCGAGTTAGATACAAGGAACCACGGAAGCAAGGTTAATTTCATAAATGATTCATTTACTTATAATTTACTATTGCTGTTTTTGAGGAGAAACGTGCACGTGTTCATTTGTGTTCAAAATGTTTGGATTCTCCAAGAAATATGGACGAAATAAACAAAACCGAGTTGATCGAATATATATAATGAAATATTCACGATTAACACTTAAAGGATTGACTATGAATTTTCGTAATTTTATTTCGAAATGGGTTATTACTTTTGAAACCTTTCCTATTCTTTTTGAAACCTAATTTATTTCAAATTTTATATAACACGTAGCAATCACAGATAGTACAAAACCAGAAACATCGTGATTGATAATTTAAATTAACTGTTCTTGAAATTAGGAAAATTTTGCAATGAAACGACAAATACTTTCTAATTTCAATTAAATCACGAACACTATTGGTTACACAATGGCATTCGCATTTCCATAGCGCGATGAACGTTTTAAGAACGCGATGAAATATATCCCGCATCTATAGATGATCATCTTATTAGTATGGCGATGTCCGACGATACAGTCATAAATAATTGAATCGTAACATTTATCGTAAGTTAGGAAACGCGGTAAAACGACTAGGTAAAGTAATAAATAGCCGTCTCAAAGTTACTGCATGTAGCGAATAGTAATCGAGCGTGGCTATCATCGGAAACATTATTTTATATTCATTTCATGTATCGTAACTTAAGGAAACTTTAACTCTAATGCTCGGCTAGTCTCCAATTATGAAGTTTTAATATGCGATAACACTTAAAACTTTTCATTTAATCAAGAAATAAATGTTTCCGACGTTGGGGTGCGACGTAATAACTGCTTATGAAAAATCGTAATTGGCCACGATTTAATGAGCTTTACAGTTGTTATAGAGAAAGTGTATTAAAACTGCCGGTAACAGTTATAATTAAACATCTTAGTGTTTTTTTCTCTTCCTGTGTCGTTCAACGATGGCTACGTTTATTCTACGTGTAAAACCATGTTTCCAAAGGCGATAGTAAACATTTGCGCGTCGCAATTGACACTCTTGTGCTGTCGCAACGGGGACAATGCCGAGGTGAAAGCAAAGAAACACACAAATCAAACGTGTCCGGTCAACGTTTTGCCAGGTAGTTTTCGTAATCACCTCTCGAAGTTAGTTGCAATATTAATCAAGGTGTTACACTTTCTGTGTAATCCGCGGACCAAATTTCAAACAAATTATCCCGGGATCTCGGTGGACAAGCAGCCGGTGGCATTTTATAAATGGTCCCCGGGGAATAAGGAATTACGGACATTAGTAAGGGGTTGTCAACGTCTCCCGCTCAACCTGCTGCACCAGCTGCCGTTACCGCTTCGAAGCAAGGCGAATTAAGCGGTCTTAAACGCTCTTTGATACTGCCGTCGACGGTTTGAATTATTTTTCAGCGTGACATTGTCCGATCAGCTCGATGCCTTAATTTTTAACGGCCTTTCGAACGGCTGTAATCAAAATCACGCTTTCCACCGCCTCCTTCGCCGGCGTAGTTCGCACGACGTAAGAAGAGGGAAAATTCGAACGATGCTCGAAGAAAATTGTACGTACCTTTTTTTTTTTTTTCTTTTTTCTCGCGACGATCGGTTACTTTTCCTATTAGCAGATGCACTTGTCGGGACCAGCGTACACGTTCGCTTTAATCCACTTCGTTTTCTACTTTAGAACAGCGTCCCTCGACCGATAATACTCGACGATAAAGAATAATTACCGGCGGCTATGAGCCACGGAGTCGAGCTGTTTAGTGCGTCGTAAAAATTTCCTTTAACGCGGTTAATATTACGCCGATGGGTTATTATCGTTCGTGTAAATCTTGTAAATTTTAATAATCCCGGTAAACGTGTGATTAAGTCTGTCATCTGGACGCTTCGTTCGACGCGTACACCGTGTTCTTAGATCGTGCATCGAACGGGCGACGCTTTTGCACTTGTTTCACGCGGAACGCGTCAATTCGCTAGCCAGTGCTTCTCAACGCATAATTAGACGTCGGAATGTAAGAACGACGATGTACCTCGAGGTTCCTCGGGTCTCGTAGACGCACCCGTGAGGTACTATTACTTCACCGTTGGGACGCTTAAATTGAACGTTGCCCGATACAAGCCGACTATACCCTATAACGGTTATTCGCGAGTTGCGGTTCGCATCCTGCGGAAATGCCGAGCGCTTATATCAACCTGCGAGGCAACACGAAGTCCGTTTCAATCGAACAAGCTCCCTCTTTTTCTTATTATTTCCCTCCCTGCTGTTTTTCCTCGTTTCCTCGATCGAGATATTCCTTTTATTTCCATGTCGTAGCGGTTCACGATCGGCTGTCGATAATCAACGCGTATTCGCAAAGTAAATACCTGTTTTCTCGAGTGCCGTGACAAGCACGGCTATTTTCGAAAGCGGGTGTTCTTCGCGGCGTTACCTGCCAGCAAGCGTTACAGAAACGACCTAATAAATGTATAGGTTTACCGAGCAAAAATAATGTTTCTGGGAGGAGTCAAGGTTAAATAGTGGTCGGTGAAAGAATTTCTAAGATATTCCTGTTGGAGCTCTTGATCTACGTGATACCTGGTTACCTGGGTACCTGCAAGACCCGTTTCGGTCACGGATCGTCTTTCGGTCATCTTCGACCAACATCCGACGATACCGTATTCAGTTGTTCGCAGTTTATTCCGTTCGTCACCGATGTTACCCAGATACCCACTTAAAATGAGTAGCTGTAATTCTTATCTGTCAGTCAAACAATTGTAAAATGTGACTTCAGTGATTCCAGTCGATTAGGTCAACGAGAAGAAATAAAGGAAAGCACCCTAACCGAGGATACGTAGTATGCGAGGTCATAGAGCAGTGCGGTCCGAGGCGTCCGCTTTTTTTTTTTCATACTATCCGCTCGGACATGCGCATCGAAAGCTTTACTTTTGCTCGGCAAACCTATACGTGCATACACGTATGTTTACACACGTGCACACACGACAATGTCTGGGTTCCGCGAAGCAAGGACTACGTGGAAGCAGCCCTGAAGCGCGAAGGGGATCAGGTGGCCATTTCGCGATCGACGTGTTAATTACACGTACGGCGACGAGGTGGTGCTTAATCGAAGGAGGTCGATCGTCTGGTCCAGCTCGTAAAGCGTGCACCGAGCGGTCAGTTGGGTACATCGGGACACGAGGACGATCCTCGAGCGTGGATTACGGTGGTTTAAGGCAGAAAACGGATACACGATTCGCGAGCGTGTAAAAGCTGGTACACACTGTTTCGTGTAGTGTAAGTTGGCACACATATCGGAGCGCAGCCAATAGTATTCGGAAGCGAAGTATTCGAGTGCCGGAGTGGATGGGCCTACGTGATCGGAGTCCCCGATAGTATGGCCAGACTTATGGTGAGCTCTCGCGAATCGCATCCCGTGCAATAAATGTTGTAACGTATACCAGGTCGGGTATACAAGCTCGGCCACTGACGCTGCGCCTGATACCGTGGCCGGACTTTATTTAATTAATGTAACCGATACGTACGCCCGTGTAAATGCAACTGCTCGCTCGTTTCAATCGTTCATTTGTATCCCGCGCCTACTACCGCCGTGCGAATTCGAGCAACATTCACCGGTGTACGTTTCGTTTGATGCTTGAACGCGGTTAAATACGTGTACTCCCGAGGTATCGGATTGTTATCGAACGACGCCGCCGGTAGCTTCTGAAAAAGAGAAAGCTAAACGGTGTTGCTACGAGAGAAGCGGCGCAGCGAACGAAAAGAGGATCCAATTTACCTTTCGATCGAACTGAAGCTTTTCGAATTCATTCTCAATTTATAATTTTCCGCGCTGTATCGCGAACTCTTAACTTCAACTTCCTGCGAATACCTTCGCGATCCCCGTCTACGAGGTTTCGAATCAACTCGAAAGTCGACCACGAGCTCTACCGAGAAGGCTACGATACGTAGGTCAACATAAATGCATATTTCGTGTACGACACGCGGCGAAGAATTCGCCACTTATCTCGCGCCAAGTCTCCGTGCGAGCGCTCGGGATTATCGTGGCAACAGTCGGTTTCGGCCGACTCCGATGAACCCGTATTTACAACGGCTCGACAATACATTATATATCCACGGCTTTTTATCGTTTTTCCCCGACTGTGAACGTGCTCGAGCATCAGCCGGTAAAAGTTCGCGTGTAATGGGATTCCAGTGACTTTCCGTGTTCGTCCACCGATTTCGGACATTAATTGGCTCCTACGCACAAAGGCCTACCAAATTCGGAGCGTAATCAGATACTCGCTACGGAGCACGCTACAGGTTTCTATGCGGACCGGTTGCGGCACGCTGCACGACCGGTTGAGTCATCCCGCTGGACTCCTTTCGGCCCTCGGGGTAGAAGCTGCCTCCTCGATTGCCATGATTCCAAACCGCGAAGTCCCGTGGAGTCTCCAACATCTGCGACCCGTTTTTCCCCGATCCCACGGCCGTGAGACAGGAATTCCTAGGATCCGTGATCGTTCACGGGAATTCACGCTGCTGGTCGCGAGCTTTAACAGACACCGACGATCTCGTTTTTCTCTTTTTTTTTCTACTCCTTCCGAAGGAATTTGTCATTGACCGGGGACTCTCCGTAAGACGCATAGTTCGGTGAATCCTTGCGGCGAAGGGGATGCTTCTTCGGCTCCGGTTACTAGGAAAACCATTAGACGAGATCGAAACGTGTGTCGGGTTTGGTCGGCGTCTGCGACACCATTTTACACGTGCAATTGCTCACGGAACAGGGTTAACCTTCGCTGCATGGAAATTGAGTCGTTTATGATATATAATCATTTTGTGTGTGGCGCATGTGTCTTTAAATGGTTATGTTAATAGATGTTTTGGGAGAAGTCGGTATTATTTTGTACGAATAAATTTATGTTACCAGTATGAGCGAGATCGTTTTAAAACGATCAACCCAAAATATTATACATTGATACAGTATTTAAAATATGTATAATACTACTCATAAGTATTTGATCGTGTATCAAAGATGTTTCTGACTCTCGAAATGCGACTCTCCTGTATCAATTCATTCACCCTTAGTAGATGTCACTACCTGAATAATCATTTTGGTAAAAAACATCTTACAACGTACCCGATGACTTAAAATAATACAGTTGTTGCTTCCTTTCTCTTCAATAATAAGAAACAGAAAAAGATGGAACAAAAAATTAATTGCACCATAAACATCTATACGTCTACGCAGATTTCGTCAAGCTTGCCCTCGTATTGTAACACCTCGAACATTTCAACCAACATGTCAGACCGAACATTTAAGACGCGCACAGCATTTTATTCCACTCTAAATTATCCTCGCTGAAATCTGCCCCTTTCCAACCGAAACGTCACCGACATTTTACAATGTAATAAAAAGCAATTTGCAAATGCTCGTAATTCGTCGTGAGCACAGACAGTCGACGAAATAACCATCAATAAAAGACGGAGTCGCGGTTTCCACCTGGCCCGGGTTAAAATTAGCTCCGGTTCGCCGCTCTCATTACACGGATCGGCACGGCGAAAGAGGGGAGCGTCGTTTTCTTTTCTTCAGACGACGCTGACGACGCGCCAGCGTCGCGGGCGCAATTAAATTATCCGAATTGCTTGTCAACGGAGCAATTCAAGCTTATCACGGACCTTTGAATAGTCCAATCTGAGAGCTTGTACGGACTGTGTAATAACATGTAGTCACGAACGAGCGTTTATGTACGCTTGTAGGCATTACGTAATAAATGCACAGCACCGGCACAAGAGGTCTAACTGTCCACAGAGCGGTGTTGTCGCGTTACGGAGTATCTTGGTCCTTCTTCCTCCCACTGCCACCACGCTTCCTTCGCTCTTTTCTGTTTCTTTTTCTCCCTTCTTTTTTTTTCTTCTCTTCCGTTTGCTTCCCGTCTGATGCGTACACGCGTTCATGCACGCGTATAACTCGAGACACGAGACATAAATAAGACGATGGAACATGGATGCGACGCTGATGCGCCCCCCTGGTCCCAAATGAATTCAAAGGAGCGCTCAGTATTTTAGCGAGTAACGGAACACCGGTTCGATTAAATTGAATGCAGGTGGAACGTGATAAATACAAAAAAAGAGGGAAGGAATAAAGAAAAAAAGGAAAAGAGATAAGCGATTCCTCTGCTACCAAGGGTGTCGGTGTATGTCTTATCTGAACGCGTAAACCTCGTAAGGTGTTCTCAAACGCGTTCCTACTTGGCGCCATTTTTGCCCTCCTCCGTGAGAATGGATGACTCACGCCGGACACCAACCATCGTCCTCGACCACGTAAGTACGCTGGACCGTGAAAGTTTCCAGGTGATATCGACGAATTTATCGAATCTCCCTTTAACGATTCATAATGATTCGTTGAATTAATGAATACTTTCTTTGTAGGTACAGATTTTTTAAATTTAATACACCAGATACGGGAAGTTACCCAGATTTTAAACTAGTTTTTAAAAAATTATCGGATATCATATGAATGTCTTATTTTACGTACTTATATTAAATCAAAGAATTGTTACCGATTATGATTTTTTTTTTTTTTTCGAAGAAAAATAACATTCGGGCTAACCACTGTAGCTAGCGCCACCTTTCTCATCTCCTTCCCTTTTCATATAGGTTTACCATTGTTTCGCTGAGTTATCAGATTTTTATTATTACTATCGAAATGAACTTCCGATACACCGCAAAATGAAGTAGAAACGCGGAAGAGATGTGGAACGAACAAAAAAGCGTAGATCAAGCGAGTAAATCGCGCAAGCGGAATTCATCGAGTAAAATTTCCAAAGTTGAACAGGCCACGCTGATTACAGTTCGTTTCGATCGGCAGCTCGCACTGTTTGGATAAGCGAGCCACAAGGGATGAAAACCTACATAGTCGTGGTTTCTATTCGCGCCGCTTTTTCAGCGAAATAATATTTACAGTGGAACCAACGATCAACGAAAACGATTGACGCAGCGAAACGGAATGCGCGGAACGGTGGACACGAGCCGCGTGTCGAAATTTATTCGTATCGTTTGTATTAATTGGGCTACTCGAGTAGGAAAGTGAACAGGCATTAATGCAACTAGCGTGTCGTTCTGTATAGATTGAATTTCTGGCCCGTTTAAATTTCCATAAATTCCATATGCAACGTTGTCATAATACGCGAACGAACGATTAATTCTGGAACAGATGGCGACAATGTTCAGAAAGCTTGCTTCCTACGAGAAATTGGTTTCACGTGCACTATCGTGTTGCGGCTACGCGGACATTATCCTCGTCTCCAGCTCAGGTGTACCTGTAACATTTATACAGGATCAGGCGTGCGAGTATAAGTTTCGTAAGCCGAATCTCGCGTGGGTATATTAAAACGGTATAATGGCATATTAGGATCGTCCCTGAAGAACGGCTTACTTGCAATTCACCGAGGTGCGATCACTTGCCATAACCCTAATGTTATGTCGTAACGATGGCGGCGGTGGTGGTGATGTGGCTCTAAACCACACGCAGCTCTCAAATTATATAGTTTCAAAGTGGTTCCTCGGGAAGATATTAAATTGCGAATTCCTCGACGTTACCGAAGCTTTCATCATCCGGGAGACACCCAACGCGTGTTTGCCTGCCGCGAATAAAATCCAAATTGAATTCTTACGGACGAGTTTCTGCCAACTTGCCTTGCTTGGCTCGTAGGTATTATATTTTGCCTGCAACTTACGTATAATATTAATCCGTCTGCTCCGCGTCGTGTCTCCGTGGTACACGCGAGTATCCTCCAACAAAGACCGTATCGATCCGTTTCGTCGATGTCCTCGTTAAAATTCGTATCCGATAACACTCGTCGATAATAACTTCTCATTACGGCGCAGGGGAGTCTGACGAATCCAAATCAGATTTCAACTTCCGCGCGAGCGTGCTTGAAGGAAGATGCCCCGATAAACGTTCAAGGTAGCAACGCAACGAAGACGATGGAGAAACAGAGACGCGATGAGAGAGCGTTATGCTGCGGCTGGGTGACCGCGTGGCTGCTTGCCAACCCACATACATCATACCGTGACATAATCATCCTATATTCGCACCCCACTCATTCGACTTCCCATGCTCCTGACCCCCCCGGAGCCCTCCTACTACTGCATTACGCTCTGCAGATAGTCTCATCCGTAGTATTACGTGGCGCTATCATTGCTACGACGCAGCGCTTGTGCTAAACGACATCCTACTTCCGTCCACGGCTAAGCAAACGTCGCATTGTGCCAACTACGGACGCTAACCGTGAAACATCTACGCTGTCGACGAGGGGTTGATCATCGAGACGCGTATAATTTGCTTGTCGCATGGATCCAACTGCGAAAGGACGTTCGCGCGCTCGTGCTTTAACATTTCGGTCAATGAAAAGGTTTAACGTATAAATCGTACGCGTTGAATGGGCGACAACTGTGAATGTCGTTATTGCTACGCCGTTATTGTTCCGTGTTATTCGATTCACCTGTGCCATGTAATGCATGTAATTGAACGTTAAAACGGCGCAAGGAATTGCGAGGCCGTTTGTTATTAAACGGCGACGAAAGAGGGAGAAGCGTTACGTTTGAGGCGGTCAGCCGCTAATAAAATTCCGCGAAATAACCAGCGGAACTAGGCGAATTTCTGTGTTACACTCTCAAAGTATTCTTATCCATGGTATTATGCGGCTCTATCGTTCCTGTGATGCAACGTTCATACTAAACGAGCTGCCTTTATACGTTCTACTTCCGCGCATGGTATTCTGATATCAGGTTACGCCCACGCCGGCCACGGCGAAACTCGGACGGACGCCAGTTAAAGGTGCAAATTTTCATGGAAAATCTTGCAATTTCGCTGTATAAACGCTTTTATGCTAATTCCAATTCTTGAACTTCTTTCAAAATTAAGGAACGATTATGATTATGACGTCTGTATGCTTAACGATATAATAAAAAATCCATTTGAATCTATAACGGCGTACGGAAGTCTTTGGTTAAATAAATTTCTTTTTACCACTTTTGAATACGCTAATTTTGCAATTTTTTAAACGAGTAGATGTTCAATGGTGAACAACATTTATTTGTTATTTTCTTTTTTTCCTTTTACAAGAAACATTATTATATCCAATGTTAATTAAAAATCTTTTTTAATCCCTGCTTGTGGAAAAAAGATGCAAATCTATCTTACCAAAGGCTGATGCGTTCTACTATGTATTTGAACATAATTGGAAAAATGAAATGAAATTTTTTCAATAAATCAGGTTTGTATTTATTATCTCGATTTAATAAATAAGCTTCTAGCGCAACTTTCCGTCACATGTTATTCGAATTCCGAGCGCTTCTCGCATCGCATGCGACGCGTTTAATATTAAACACATAGTTGCTCGATGAAAACACATTTAATTGAGCGGCGTGCTTACTGTTCGCGAGTTCTTGAACGCGTAACGAACGAACGAGCGGCGATTTACGATGAATTCGTGCGATCGCGAGACTTTTGCGCTCGATACCGCTGATGAGATAAGTGTTTCAAATAAAATCCGGTTTACGAGGCACGCGGTTTTGAAAGGGAAGGAGAGGTCGGAAACGTATTTACTAGCGCGAAAGCGTAAGCAATAAAACTGCCGGTGCGTGGTGAAACGAAATACGATATCGCCGTGCTGTACTTTCACAAAGCTTAATACGAATTTATTAGTTGTCCCGAGTGTACGAGGTCTTACCTCATTGCCCCGTGTAACGTTTTGACGAACAATACTTTAAACGATAGGCAACGTGTAGCTTAATGCGATTCGTTTATCTGGATGGATTGGATACTTGTTCGGTTCGTATATTACAACGCCGGCGCTGAATGAATGAATTAAACGGATAGTTACTGTTTCCTTTAAGCCGACCAGGTGTCAGTGTCAAGTGCTTTAAAGGAAGAGTTTTATCCTGGAAGAATGTTTTTCCGAGTCAGCACGATTTGTGATTCATCGATGTATCGGAAGACTCAGTGGTTTGCAGATAAACGGCACGATTTTATTATTCGATAGAAATTCAGGAAACGTGTTTTATTTTTTTTATTTTTTTACTTTTTTTGTATACAAGCTTTACTGTTAAAATTAAAAAATCATAGTTAAAACTCTAAAAAAGATAAAATATATAGCAACGGTATGTCTACTTCATATAAACCTATCCCAATCACTTTCCAACAATTTTTAATCTTATATACCCTATAAAAATTAATATTCTACAACAATAACTACCTACGCTAAAGCTACCACCTCTTGTCTTTAATTATACGTAGTACGTAAAATACCATTAAAGCACTTCCTTAGCCAGACTCCCAGACTATTCCAGTTACACGGTACATCAGCTCCAGCGAACTTCACTTTTCCGCGTGCGGCCATGAATATGTATCACCGTGGAAAACGCTTGCTCCTGCACATCGGTGAAAAAGTGAGTTTCTATCGAGATTCAATAAGATATCTCTGGTCGAACGGTGAAATGAAAAAAGAGCGGTAGCATCGTAATCCCATGAAAACGTCGCCTCCATAACCGTGGATCATAATACAAAGTTTACCAGGGTGGTGAGTGGTCCGCGTTCTAAGGTCGAAGGTAAGTCGTAGCGGGTAATGCGGCAAGTTTTAATTGTTATGGGTCATCATGGTCGAAGTTATTTCATTCCGCGGCTATTAAATCAAAATTATTAGTCTTGATTTCTTACTGCTACGGACACGAGCGGTACGTGCTATATCGATCCTCCCATTGAAAGGGCACTCACGATCCGTTGCACGGTTAACAAGTTGGCTCTCACACAATTCAGCGATACCCTGTATCTTCTTCCTGACAATAACCACACGATCCGCTAACGAATCTTGCAATTAATTCTTTTTTTTTTCTTTTCTTTTTCCTTGCTTTTTTTACGAACATTCTTTAGAGCGAAGCATTAAATACTTATTGGTTGCGATGCAGTCGCGGTCTCTGTAATTAATAGCGTTACGAAACGGTACGGTTTACGAGAAATTATGTTTACACGTCGGCAACATTTTACAAAAGGACGGTAAAAATTCTCGTACCAGATTTCTGTCCATAAAACTGTATGTTTCTAAAAGTTGAACATACCCTACAAGTAGATTGCCTATAACCGAAGTTTAAACACTCTCTTACAACTCATACGATCGAGTAAGTTAGTCGTGGGACAAAAACGACCTTTACAGCGTCTTTAACTCACATCTAACACCACACAAAAATCTCATATTGTTCTTGAAAACAATAATTGCAAAATTACTATCGCGACCCTG
Organism: Ctenoplectra terminalis; assembly: GCA_019453375.1. NCBI lineage: Eukaryota > Metazoa > Arthropoda > Insecta > Hymenoptera > Apidae > Ctenoplectra > Ctenoplectra terminalis. The sequence continues at coordinate 146,215 of SMSQ01025854.1, read as the reverse complement.
GGTGTGCTTATAGAAAATTAGCCCTGTTTCTCAGCCAGTTAAACGTGGACAAAGGAAACAATACGATTTCCATTTCTGTTCTTCACACTGCTTTCTTCGTCTTCGTTCCTCGAGCCTCGTTCGAAATAATTGTGCCGTTTTTCTCGTTATCGCCGCCCGTTATTCGAACTATGCAAAACTCCGGCGAAAAAAGACGAATTCTGAAAATTGCTTTCTCGGCATCCAGCGTGTCACGGGGACAGGCCTGCAATCTCGCTCGTAACTATTCCAGCGAGCACAGTCTCCGAGCGCAACAATTTCTTCTGGATGGGATCCTTTTTTGCGACGATACAAGCGAAGAGCGTTGCGCTAATTTCGTAGAGAAACCTCGTTCAAGTTCGTCCCGCAAGAAACGGACAAGGAATTAACGGCGCGCCAACCGAGTCGACGGATTTCGTTCCGGAATTGAAATCCCGTCGAGAAATCGCATTTTCTCATTAACCGTTGCGACCGTTCGATAATTGCCCTATGCGATATCAAAGATAGACTTGATCGTTTGTTCTGGTTAATTGATTGGCGGTGTTAAGTAAGCGTTGCGTAAAATATAGGATGAACCGATAAAAATGATGATCACGAGTCTATGATTAACAAGATTTATCTTTCAGTTCCACAGTTGCAGAGCTATTCCTTTATATTTCCTTGTACTTCCTTATGTATTTTAAACAGAGCTTTTTCGAAAGTTCACTGTATCCCTGTTTTACAATCAAAATTGATGATTCTATGAAAAAGCAGTCTACTCCGATGCCTTCTTAAACTGTTTGATAATCACTTCGCGTGGCATACAAATGAAGTCTTATTGTCAGTAAGCATGGACAATCGAGTAAAGGCATGATACCACTTGATTGTATTGTTACTTTATATGGGAAGCAAACACAATAAGATTGAACAAGCGATAGTGAAAGCCTGACAACGTTTGAAGTGATTATTTAGTGTTTGTTTAATGATGGCAAATTATTGCTATTTCACTGTCTGTTAGTCTTACGTCTCTAGTATTTAGAAAGTTGGCTTTCAGCTACTTCAAAATTTTCTATGCTCTACAAATCCTGTGTTTAACAGGTATATGTCTCCTTCGATTAGAGCAAAGATAAGTTACAACATGAATCACCGCTTCTTGCAATTTATATGGTTTATAGTTTATCTACACCCTAATTACTTTTCAACACACTTCGTACCACATGCAGCTCGTTCATTCACAGGTTGACAATCAAATGGACGGTAGATTGATAATTGCAGGCTCGATCATGCAAGCGTTAACCAATTTTTGGCAACGGTGTTCGTTTCACCGTTTGGCACGTCCCGTGTCTATAGACTATCCTTGATGCGTGTACAAACGATTTCACGTTAATTGGCATTGCATTTAGGGACACGGTACAACCGGGACAATTATAAATAGATTAGCAATCCTGTTCGTAATCAGTGCTAATGTCACACGGCAATTCTCATTTGTCTCTATGATTGCGGACGAAATTGCCAGGTGTAGCTGTAGCGCGTGGAAAACTACGCTGCGTCTGATTTCACTGGTCAACATACATCGGAATTGGATCTAATGCTTATCCCCCGTATATTTGATCGCATCTTGAACGTTTCGAATCGAGATACGCATCGCGATTTAATTTGTCGTCCGTTGCCAATAATTACTGCCGGCCAACCGGTACGGATCAAGCATCGACAAATTACGCAAATCGAACACAGGAACCACCGCTCTGCGTGCAGGCTCTATTAATATTTACGATCCGTGGTTTCGATACCAATAAAACCGTGAAAAATGTCCGCGATAAAGTGAGAACAGCGTTAACAAAGCTCGTTAAACAGAACCGATTTCGTCGCGACGAGATAAGGGATCGAGTAAATGTCGATGGTGTTGAAGTATAGTCACGTTTGAAGCAGTCCCACTTTTTTTTCTTTTCTTTTTTTTTTTCTTTCTTTTACAGAACGGTCAGCTTTTCAACGAGCTCGTCTCGGTCGACTTACGAATTACGTGGGATGCTAACTACAAGTTACGCGTCGCAAACGGACGAGTTTCCATGTTCCGCGATCTTTACGCGCTATGAAAATCTGCATATATACGTGATATTACGGAGGAAATGCTAGAAACTCGTAATCGACAGTTTAGAATGCATTAGCTGATTCTAATTACCGATCGTTTTACCGTTTACCCGGCTCGAAAGAAAGAATCGTTATAATTTTCAGTCGATCGTCACCATGTGGAACACGATCGACGGTCGAAAAGAAGTAGGTATACGTGCCAGTTTCTCTCGGTCGTGTATCAGGTCGACTATTCGCATTACGCACGCGATGCAAAAATGTTAATTCTCACTACCCCTCGGCGATAAAGAACGCAGCTCCGCGACTCTGAGGACTGTGCAAAAACGCTTGTCCATTCTCTCTGTGACCTATGAATACCGTGATTTCTTTTTCAAAGGGGGACGTTTACGGCGCCGCAGGAAACTCGAAATAATGTCGGCCATCGCGCATAAAGCAATGACTCGGTAAAAATGTTTAAAGGCTCGAGCTACGGTGAACGTATGTGCCGGGACGGTCCCCGGTAATTGTGTGTTTTTATCAAGGCGGGCTTCACAAATCTGTCGAGTTGTTAAGGTAAGTGCCTCGCGGTTGCATCCTACTGTTCAGTTCCTCTTCCCACTTCGTCGTCCTCTTTCACCAACGTATTCCTCAACGGTGGAGTTAAAAGGTCGTCCAACGAACAGTCTTCCTCCCTGCGTCGACGTGCTATCCAGATAGAAAGTTACACGTGGGCACGCGTAACTTATCCGATCCTCTCTGGCGATAAGATAAAAGCTAAATAGTCCGCTAATTAAAGACCCCTGCTGACTGTTCGAGCCACCCTGAAACCTTGCGGCGAGAAACGGAGAAAAACGGGCGTTCTCTTGCGTACGTACACCGGTACGTATATACGTTTTCTCGGTATTCTGTTATTACACGCTGCTAAATTCCTATCTTATGCTTAACTATTAGGAGCATTGTGTGACTCAATGGGAATCCAATTCTAATTAAATTTTATTAGCGAGACCGTTGAATGGGAGATAAATTTTATGAATTCGTGCCGGTTACCATAGCGGACGATCGAAGGCTTTTATCTGCGGATCTGCTTTCTGATTTATCCACGCCCGTGTTTTACGTACGCTTGGTATAATGAATTCGACTCGTGCGCATAATCGCCGTAATAGATTGTATAATGGAGGGCAATGTGACAGATTAAAATGAAGGGTAGATCGATGGAATTTATTCTCTATTTCGGAGGTGAAATTTCATTGGAAAATCAGGAAATGCTCGTTAAAGCTATTATTATTATTATTATTATTCTGACCCAGATTTTCCGAGTTCAAGTGAAATATATTAAATTACGTATTCTTCTCGGTTGATTCCTCCAAAATTATCAATTTATTTCGTGTCATTATAAATTTTATTTACAATTCATTGTTGTAGAACGAGTCATGAAATTAAGTGTACTTATAATATTAAATGTTAAGTTCGATGGAAATTATTTTTCTTTATCGAACGAAAATATCCTTTCGTGACAACTTCTTCGAGATAAGATCGGTATCAAGGGAACGACTCAAGTTAATGCAAACAAATCTACGTTAATTTACGCGATCCTAAATATTAAGGAATGGCCAGGTCAATTACAACGAAGAATATGAACCGATCCAAACAGAGTGACGCGAAACGAACTGTGTCTCGGTTGGTTTAAACGAGTCTAACGAGCCACGAATCTTGACGGGTCGAGATAGGTTAGGATGGACGCACGAGGGTCAGAACCGGTTGCGATGCGTCAGCGTATGCTGAAAATTATTTCAGTCGGATTGTGATGAGTTCAGACATTTTCGGTGTAGGTCGTGACAAGCCGAGACAAGTTGACGCGCATCGGGAAGATAACTTCAACGCCTTTGTTCCCTTGTCGACTCGATAACATTTTTATGAAGGGAGTTGGGGGATGCGTCTGGAAAGGTCCTTCAAATATTCAAAATAACTTTGCCAATTTTGCTTCTCTATATTTATTAATAGAACCTGGATATATTTTGAATCACTCATTTGTAAATTATATTTACGGTTTCGCTAAAAATATTTCCAAGATGGCGGATGGTTAAGTCTAGGTCCAGTTACGTTTTAATACAGCTAAGATCTCGTACAAAATTTTTCTTCCTTCAAGTATCATCGTGTTATGAGACACAAGGAAAAGAGAATTATGAAGATCAACAGAAGTAACTCGATCTTAAAATAGGAGGCGATACACGGGAACGAGAGTGGTTCAAAGAGCATACTATCCCTAGCTTAGACTGCGTTATTTTAATAGGTAACCTACCTGACCTAGGAAGAATGTACCCCTCGCTATAATTCAGTCATGACAAGCGGCTATTTTAGATGACCAGAGTCAGTGACATAGAGTTTGGTTATTCGAGCAATATAATATGATATTTTACCAGCTTTTACTTAGCAATCTGAAAATTCGACTGTTTGCAAGCAAAAATATCGGCGTCATTTTTCTCGCTTAACGTGTCTGTGGATTTCACTCGGTAAATGTAATCAATTACGAGCGTTTTAAACAGGTACACCGGCATGCCGGTATATCAGCAATCGTATCTCACCCCCAGGCTCGAAATGAACACGTACCAGCTCACACTCGCGCGAAGCGTACACGTTCACAGATACTTTTCAACGATTGCACATAGTTGCCGTACCGACGCCGGTATGCTCAATCACGAACAAATGAGGGAATAAATCGAGTCTATTGAAAATATATGTGCGCCAGATTTTAATGAATCCGTTAATGAAGGAAGATCAATATTGGAGCGGAACAGCGGTGAACGGTGAACCGTGGGGCGACATAATTTTTATCATTTAAATTCGTCGCATTGCTTTACGTTCTTCGTGGCTATCGTCGCGAGTGTGTGACTAATGGCCATCGAACATTACTAACGAGCTTCGACGTTTTCATTATCAAAGAGCTTTTCGCTCCACCCCTAATTAATCGCGCTAGAAGATTAATGCCCCCGTGAAAACCGTTCGTTTGCACTTGTTATTTCAATTAGCCCGCTCGAAACTGCGCCGCGGGCTGCTGGTTCGCCTGATATTTTACAGCTGAATAACAATCTCGAAGATCGTACCGCCCGCGACCTACCGTTTGATACCACGCGTAATATATTTTAATATCTCGCGCGTGACTTGTTGCCGAGCCGAACTCGACGTACCGTGACTATGCACGGCCGATTAATTGGCCCGCTCAATGACGCTCCGTCGCTTCAACTCCGTCCAGCTAGCACGATCGGCAACGACACGACACGCTGGTAGCGTTCCGATGGCACGCTAGTAGTACGGAAACGTGGAGGTTAAATTTGGAATCGATCGGTCTGATAATTCAATCTAAGGTCTGTGCTCCGCTGGGAGGTCCTCCGTCTCATCCCCTGAGCCACGGTGATACCGACGGCCAGATCCGAGATACGAGGTGCCAGACAAGCTTTATCTCTTATTTGTAGCCCCGTAGATTTCAGAAACACTCTTTCCTTCGTACAATCTCTGTCCTCGTCCTTGCACTTTCCACTGTCTCCACGACTGTCCATGTTTCGAGTCTCGATCTCGGGGCTGTTGTGTCGCTCGAGCGTACATGTAAGTCCAAGGCGGCTGGTGTTGCCGGTGCTCCGGGCTACATTCCGGCGAGTGCTTCAAATCTCCCCATTGGCGACGAGGCCAGACAGGTAGCTGTTAGCTTATGTAGATTAAATTGTTTCGAAGAAGCTCCGCTGCTGTTTATTCATCGCGAAACGACGATGCTCGAGATAAACGAAACGATTCGACGACCGTCTCGTATATACCCTTGGACTCGGCTACTCGAACGTCGGACAACTCCCTTGGACGGTGCTTATTTTGGATGAGTCTGAAGACCGGTGTGATGTCACTCGTTGTATACACGTGTTTCTTTTTCTTTTCTCGCGACACGGTGTAAGGATATTGGTTGGAACAGATTAATGTTTAATCAACTGAGACGCTATTTTTTTCTTCTTTTTTCTTTTTTTTTCTTTATGGAACGATTGGGATGGAGTGTTATAGTTGGATGATGGAGAATAAATTAGATTAATGTAAACTGTTGCAAGCGAGTATCTCCTAAATGAGATGAGATATCGTAAAGTTGTATGCTTGAATTTTTATGACTGAAAAAGGATAGATGTATTTTTAGGCGAGTACGTTTTAATGTTCGAAGATTATCTTTATTTTTTCAAATGACTCTGATATAATAAATATAATATAATAAAGTAATATAAATTTACTTCATAGAAAATGTTTTATTATAGTCCTCCGATAGAGAACAATAATCGGTCTTTAAATTAAAATACTTAAAGAACTCTAAATGAGAGAAAAAAAAATAAGATTGACAAATATTTTCAGCAAATTCACAGATATTCCCGAAGAACTCCCTTTTGACAAGAATTATCGCCTCGTTCTCCTAGCCGTTCTTCCTCGCGATATTTTTTAACGAAGAAGCGAGTTACGACAACTGGTCTAAAATCTTATTTAATGAAATCTCTGTTTGCATGACTTCTGACTTCTTTCACACTGAAAAGTAAACTTCAGATTCAACGCTCGCTGTAAAAGTTCCAAACGAATGTGAAAAAGAAAAGTTCAGGTATTCATCAAGGATGAAGGTTCTACGGAATTTTCCAGGTTTAATAATATTACCGATGACGTATGTACATAAAAATGTTAAGCTGTATTAACGTTCAACGTATAAAAAATAAAAAATATTACAGAAAATAATTAGAATCATCTTTTTAAGTTAAAATAATTCATTTCTCGTTTTTGATAATACGATTATTGCGAACACAAATTGTACAATTAATTCTGCTTTTTATGCTTAAAACAGTACGTGAAATAATTTTCATACATTTTTTCGACGCGATTCCTTTTTTCCTCTCTTCGTATCATATATACAAACAGATTTTCGCCGATTATACACACAAATACGTACATTCAATCACGCATACCTTAAACCTCTGCCTCTAAATATTTGAATCACGTCGAACAGAGCACTCTGTCGCATCTACGCTTCTATACACGATAAAATTCACACAGGAATTATCGAGATTCCTCGCGTTTGTTAGCAGACCGTTAAATCATGCTACGTTCTTCTATAATGCAGCGCTTAACCGAGTTGTTATTTCCAATGCGCTGCTGGCTTTTTCACAAAGAGCTCGTCCAGCCGCGCTTCTAACGTCCCATGAGTGAACGCAGCCGTCTGACAGACGTTTATACTGTGGCAATTAAAAACGGTCTTCGTGTCGTCACGAAGAACAACCAAAGAAGAACGGTACAGTCAAACAAAGCTAATTAATCGCTTGCTTTACGATTTTTCTGTTGTCGCACGCGTTACGGTTAAGATCTTCCTACTTTAATACCATATAAAACGAAGAACGAAACTTGAGCTTGATAAACTTTGTTTTCATGTATTAACACTAAAACTATCAACGATTAAAGTATACTTATTCGCGCTAAAGAAACTACAATTATAGATATTTGAAAAAAATACATAATGCGATAGAAACAAATCCTTAACCATATATTTTTAAAATATTCAAAAATGAAATTTAGAGAATTTTTATGAAAAATTACGAACCTGTCGATCGACTGCTTCGGTAGTTTTAGTGTCAATCACTTTTGTTGTCATTTCATTTATGGTTCGTGATAGGATTCAGAACAATTCATAGCGTACTTGATCTCAAAATGATTTCTATTTAGATTATTTATTTATTTGGTACACATGTAAACCTACATACAAATTACACGATTATATACAAACTACATACGTGCAACAAATGTTTAATGTCGCGTGACTTAAATAAGCATAAATAAGATTGCGGTCAGACGAAAATTTTCATTTCTGGGAAAGATGACGTAAAATATGCGTGGCACGTCTTGCACTGCAGATGCTCATGATTAAAGTTAAATTTCATCATGAATATAATTCGCGTTTGTCATATTTTAACCAGTCTCCGGCATCAGTATGACTCCGTATTACAAGTCAAAAAGTTAATCTAGCACACGGTAGTCCAGAATTATAATAAGATTAAAGGAGACACGAACTTTGGTCCGCGCATCCACCGAACCATCGAAGATACGTTCAACTTTTACAATTTTGTTCTCAATTACGCGTCATCGTGTTTGTCCACGGTAAACTTGGTAGCGCGACGCTGCAAAAACGGTTTCGAGCGTTTTACAACGAAAATGCTCGGAGAAACGAGCGATCGTCGTCATCGTCGTCTTGGCGCACACATGGAGAAAGCAGGAGCAAAGAGGACGATTAAAGTATCGTAAAAAGGTTTTTACGCGCTCTCGAAATTACTTCTGGGTGGTAAGCGAGTCCGTATTGTTTCAATGGAAGAGGGTGCACGCGTTTTGGCTGCAAGTACCGCGTGTACGATCCTCTGGTGCACGGAGCCCTTTGCTCCGAACCGGGCACTGTTTGCTCGTTGTTAATTTACCGTTAGCCACGCCGGCCCGCAGGAGAAATTCCCAGTTTACCGGCGGAGAGTATAAAACGGCCGAACGAACGATTCGCTGGCGAGGAATTGGGTCGAGCCCGCTGCCCACTTAATGACTGTCCGCCGTAACGAAAACAATAAACGTACACGTGCATGTACGTACGTGAACATTTTCTTGGGAGTCAGGTAACGCCCATTCGATCGTTCGATCGTTTGGGAATCGTTCGAGTTTATCGGTGAAATTTTATTTTTTGGGCGGAGAAGATACGAGACAAGATTTCAAGTACGATCATAGTAGATCGAACGGACGATACAATAGATACCGTATGCAACGACATGTTTTTATATACCGAGATCTTGAATGTTACGTGAATGCTCGTTGGAATAAAAAATTGATCACGCGTTGTCACAGTTTTAACGTAGATTCGCAGCGTCAAGTATCATGTGTGTATGTTAATATTTTCTCGGCGTTAACTATCCGTAAACACCCACTCCAAGTTTTTAACCACAATTTATAAACTCCTTATAAACTTCTTGCATCTGTACACCTTGTTTACCGCAAGACAGTTTGTTAGCAAGAACTTCAATAGTGCACGATCATTCTCCTCATCGTTTCGCAGCTCTCGGATCCTAACCACTTAAGAGAGCGTGAAGATAAAGAAAAAAGATACCACTACTTCTGATCTTAAAAATGATAACAAACTAATTGTGGGTACTTACGTACAACTTCATCGAAAAACATTATAAATAAAAAGTTGTGTATCGTTTTATCACAAACTTTTTGCCAACACTTCGTATCGTTAGCCGACGGTTGAAAAGTTATTGGAGGCTGAAAGCGATTCGCGAGTGTCGGACAACGTGTACACGAAACACATTACACTCCAGCTGCTTATTTCTCGATAATCGTTAGTCTTCCATAGACGTAGTATCTAAGATTGACGACAGCTCCCTCCTAGATACAACCGTCGCGATGAATCTTTTATCGCGACGAATGCACGTCGATTAGACAAGTTTCCCCCCGAGTCGTCCTTTCCACGTTGCTCCGGCAAGTTTGATTGACGATATTTATTATGTACGAATCGTTCAGCGCCGTTGTGTTTTATGTTCACGCTTCAATATACTTTCTTGACGCGATACACGTCGCAGAGGCGATGAATTATTAACTACGAACTGGGGATTTTGCGAAGTCCCGTTTCAGGTAACAAAATTTTTAACACTTTCAGTAGCGTGATACACCATATTGGATACATGGAATGTACTATATCGAGCTTCTAAGTTTCAACCTCTTGGAACAATAAATAATTTATACGTAATGTTAGACAAACAGAGGATGTATTTTGTAACACAGGCGAGGTACGGGATAGACCAGTTACAAAATGTATGTTTCTTGTTCCACAATTTGAGGGTTCGCCAGTCTCCTTACCATTCTAGTATCGCTTTCAATGTTATCGATTTAGCACAAAATAAGGTTAACATTTTTCAAGTTCATTTTTAGGCAGGTTTAACTAATAAATGTAACGATATTAATATTAAAAAATGTATCCACGCGTCACCGATAAGATAAATAAAATAATTTGCAAATCTTCCAAAACTATTCACCACTCAAATGGCTACCAGGTCGGCCATTTTGTTGCACGAGACGTGCTTGCTCGATTCGGGGTTAACCCCTTTTTCTGCTTCCACTTTCTGACGATTCGTTTCGGTCTTCTCGTTTTTTTTTTAATTAAACTGCAACATATTTGTTTTCTCTTCGAGCGTTCTCACGATACTTTCTGCGCGGTTTTCAATAGTGTTCGACGTGAAAGCGACTAAATGCTCGATCCGATTCTCCTCCAGCGTCCTCTCTTCACGCGTATCGAAGTTTAATAAAGTTCAATTTAGCCTCGCATAATTTCCATCCAGACTTTCACTTGTCAGACGCATTTGTTCCGCGGCAATTAGTTTCGAGTCTCGATAGCGACGAAATAATGCGGTTCGTCTTTAAATTATCCCGGAACGGAAAGATGTACTCTGTTGCGCAGTCGCGTTCGGTGATCGTGAGCAATTTACAAGACGATCCAACAGCTGACAGTAATTCGTTATTTAGTTGCTTTACTGGGTTTTCTGCATCAGATAGGCCTCCGCGTTTGGGTGTTGCGTATAAAAACGTAAAAATAAGATTAACAGAAACTTTTTATCTATTTTTAGGTATTTCTCAACTCTCGTTGAACTTTCGTTGCTGATGTTAAACGACTAAAAGCATAAACTGGCAGACGTTCAAAACATCAAATGGATTATTTATCAAACATATTTTTAAACTTAACGCTCTTAGAGGGTTTTATTTCTTTTCTACTATTCTTCGACCATTCTTCCAACCCGTGTATACTTTTCGATATTTTCTTAGGAAACCATCGCAATAAAATCCACGGGTTTACAAACTCCGTAATATCAAATTTTTATGGCTCAATTTTCACCGTCCTCTGCTCCATTATTTCAACGAATTTAAGTTGTCCAAACCATTCCACGTCGCGTTTGGCGAAAATATTTCACAACAAAAACGTCACAGAATTCGCTTGATCCAACGACACACATGCACACGCACAACGCGCGATTCACCGTGCCGTCTCGAATTTAAGTCGTCGTTAATTTTAATCGAACTGATGGCGCCGTTTGTCTCTGTATACGAGAGGCATTATGCCCGCGCGGAATGACGAATGAATTCAATGGGAGATGACGTACGAGGCGATAGCCGTGAGTACAGCTTGATGTCTTCTTAAGCTTCGACTTATAATCGAGTTGCGGCTGGCGCGGCGGTTTCAATGGCGACACGGCTAACGGAAATCGCATCTTTGTCCGATCCGGTGACTGATCGTCGAGGAACGACGAACACAGCGACCAAGTGGCTCGAGAATCGGATGCGTTTATCATCTCCATTAATTAGACGCGTCGCGAGGGATGGTAAATCGTGTAGAATTGTCAACGATGGACCTCTGGTCGGTTTGTACTTTAACCACGAAAATCCTACGTTCCAGTGAATTCAGTTTATCGCGATACATTGCGACAAGAAGCCCAACAAGTAAAAAGAAAATGACAGAAAGGGAAGCGTATTCACGGAGCCTCGCAGTGGTTTTGATTAAATGACTGTGTTTTTGCGCGACGTAGTTTTCAAGGTAGCGCGATTCAGGCTGGCTTCAAAGAACGTGTTCGTTTGGCGGACGGTGACAGGCGAATGCACGTTTCGGCGGGAAACGATTATCATGTTGAAAACGACGCGACGACTGAATCGACGTGGCCGCCCGAGGAACAAGCGTCGTCGACCGGTTGAATGCCGACATTGTCGAAAGTCGCATTTACTGAAGCTATTGAACTCGCTGGCTATCTGTTTTCCATTCCACAGGAAACTTCGCTCGCTTGCTCGTCTCGCGGCGTGGCGTCGTTATTGAAACGAACCGTAAAAACAATGCCGCGCCGCGATATAGAATCGCGATTTAACGTTCAGTTCGTTAGTTGTAGCAAACGTGTACTTTCTATATCTTTTGTTACGCGTAAATTAATAGCTGCGTCGATAACGTTTTAAACGTATTATTTCTGGGAATATATTGTTATACTTCGTACATCTACCGTTCTATACTTTAGAAATCTCTACATCGAGTAGACCGAGTGTCACAACGTGTCCAGATGTATAAAAGAAAACTGTTTCGTTCGCTCTCTGAAGATATTTAAAATAGGAACATTTCATCGTATTCAATTAAAAAAGAAAAAAAGGAAAAAAAAAAAAGAAAAGTATATCAAGACACTGCAGAATGATCGCTATTCTTGCACAGAACACAATTGGGTGGTCTCTATTTCAAGACACGTCGGGGCACGCTGCAGCCATAAAAGCCTCGCGCGCACTTTGACGTCTCCCGAAGGATCAAGGTGCTGACGTTAACTAGGCCCGGGATTAATCGATCAACCTTTGCCGCTTTCCTGTCACAGGTTGCAGTGTCAGGGATCATTCGTATCTCGTCCCTGGCGTCTGTCCGCGTGAAACGGCGTTCAATCGCCCGCGGAAAAGTCACGTTCGATCGTAGCCGGTGAAACGTGCAAAGTTCAGCCGCGATAATATATCATAGCCGGTGCAGCCACGGTCTCGGTGCGCTGGCCGAACGCGCGACGAGCTTTTACGCTTTCGCGCGATTTAAAGAGATATACCCATTGTGAATTATGCCTTGCTTCCCTGTACGATGACGAGCATCTCGTGTCCAGTATTTACGGCCATTGTCTTCGTTCCCTGCTTGGGGCTAGTGCCGCGACCGCATCGTGATCGTTATTGAGGCGCGTGGGTCGTCTTCTTCCTCCTCCTTTCTTTTCTGCCTCCCCTTTCCCCGCTGGATCGGCCTCTACAATGTTTTCAACTTCGCCTGTATGTACGTATTACTTAGATCAATGGTTCCCACGTGTTTCGATAAGGCGACCTTTCCACGACTTTTTTAACCCTCGCCTACCCTAGAGGTCTCCTTCAGACTACGTTCGGTTTGATGATAAAAATTGATCGAACGATGAGGAGGAGAGAAAGAGGTCGAGCGTGTGGGTATAACGTGCTTGATATTAAAAATTTGCAACTGTAGATGTAACAGCCTACGTATTCCTTTCTGGGTTACCAATCTTCTACGGTCAGATACTTTTTTTTCTTTTTTTTTTCTTTTGTGGCGAGTCTCCATTTCGCGGACGAAAATTCTAAGAAGCTCCATATTCACCGCGAACCGCTAACGCAACGAACACGAGCTAGTAGTGAATCACTCTGAAACGCGAACGTTTCACCGGCTTTTCCGTGACACTTAAAATTTTAATCTCGGGCTAAATCTCGCCGCGATACCCCGTCGCTGAAGTGGTTCGCTGTTTATTGCCCGAAATGGCTCAACGGATTAGCTGCATAAATCTCGGGCGATTTACGTTAACTTTCGGAAAAACATAACGGCTGCTGCTTCATCAAACAACAAACCAGTTAACACGGGCCTCCTCCAGTCCTTTACGAATGATAGTTCACGTCTGGTCTCCGTTCTTCAATCTTGTTCCGTGATCAACGAGCCTATTACCCAGGGTCTTTGGAAAGTCCTGTTGAATAATTTGCCGGTGTACTTTGCACTTCAGAACTAAGAAAAACAGCATAATAAATACGAACCCTGAAACCTTTTGCTTAGGAAATCGCGCTAAATAATTGCTAAGTACGTAGCCATAAGAACTGCTAGAACGAACCCAGAGACGTCGTATCAACAATCTTTGGTGCAATAAAGTCAATAGTGTATTCCAATCAAGTACAAGCTCTACAGGGATTGCAAGAATACATAATCGTTCTCGCGATTCAATTAGAAATAAGAGAGTGTTAAGACGCGGCCAGATATAACGCATGAACGCACGCGCGACACCCAGTGGAGGCCATTTTGAATATCCGAAAGGAGTGCAGCTAAAATGGCCGTATCTCTTAAAGAAAAAGTTTTTAAATCTATCTTTGTCGGGACGCTTATCCTAATTCTAAGGTATATTGTTCGACAGACCTTTCGGAACAGTTTTTGCACAATCCAACCGAATGGAATTCTTAAAGACACCGTAACGAGGTTCACGATAGCGATTGCAAAAGTGAAGCTTAACCAGTCGTTAGGAGACGTCGCCGAGTAATAGGAGGGACGCGATCATCGGATTTGTGGCGCGAGATAGAACGTCGCGCGTTCGCGTGCTCTCGCCATAACCGCGACCCCTACACGAGTATCACCGTCGGTCTATACAGTTATAATTGCCGCGATTCCGAGGCACGGTTGCGAGTGCGTCTACGATTACCCATTACCCGGATGAATATCTCGGATTACGGCACGGCAGCTAAATAAATTACTAAAATACGCGGCTCCGGTGTGCCTCTTTCTCTCGCTCTTTCCCCGGTTCTGCGGCAGCCGTCCCGTCTCCGACCCATTCTACCTTCTCCGTTTCGCGCGCGTACACACGTACCGAGCTCGCTGGCTTGCATATTAACAACGCCATAATGCGTGTGTACCGGTATAAATCTGAAACGTCGGCCGGCTACGATTCTCGATTCGCGAGCACGCGGGACCATAGAGAGCAGAGCATTGGAGCTTCGATCTCCATTTGGTAACGAGGAAGCGAAGGAAGCGTATCCTCGTTGCGCCAGCGCGCGCCAGTCCCGATTCCCGAAGGGGCAAGACACGCGGTTGGCCAGTTTATGCGACACGGCACGCGTAAATTTCGTACGAGGCTGTATTTTTGCTGCCACGACGGGGTCCCGTGTACGCGGGGCTAGTTATACGGTAACGTTCGCCTCGTTATGAAAGGTTTATTAATTCGAGCCTACGCGTATCCTCTCTTCTCTACCTTCCAGGCAGAATTGCTCGCCGAGATAGAGGGGTTGGCGAAATTTGCTACGGCACGAAGGGCGGCAAGATACACACATTCCTTCGCACGTTCTCCACACAGGTCGTGTCCTTGTGTACGATGGACGATTTGATTGAAAATCACGGTCTATCTTGGTCTACCGATTCCACCGAGAACCTCGATCATCGTTCCACGGTTGTATTCTCAGGATAATCCTCAGTCTCCAACATACATATTCCCTCTCTTGCTTTTCGTCGAAGTTTCTCTTGCTCTTTGTTTCGCCGGTACAATGACTTTTTATCGAACGGCTATAATCTTTAGTGGAAACAAAACCTTTCCCCGTGGAGATTTATCGGTCGCTGTCCGCGCTACGTACTAACCAGGCCCGCGTGCACGTAGATAACTTTCTCCTGCGTGATAAGCCGTAAGGTATAAATCTGAATTGTTTTTATAATTCCCGGGGAAGAGATGAGGTATCGAGATAACGGGGATTCTAACGAAGTCTGTAATTTGCAGGCCGCCAGCGCAGCGCGCGATCCACGCGGGCCGAGCGTTAGCGGCCCGCTGCGAGATGGATCACGATTTAAACCAATCGACGCCTGATAAACGTGGAAAAAATGCCACTCTCGTTGCATCGTTGCTGACTATCGATCGACTATTAACTGACAGAGAATCGAACGTTTTTATGGGTTACCGACTTTCTGTTTCGGTGGAAATTCAACTTTTTTTCCGTGGAATTAATTTCTTAACGAGTTAATATGGTATTACCCTCTTTATTATAATAGACTGGATGAATTAGTTCCATTTTCATGGAATTAAAAATATTTCTGAAAATTCTGCGAAAGATTAAAATATTTTTCACAACAAATTCTGCTTACGGTGAATTCGGCGTAAAAAAGAAAATAGGTTAAATCTATTACTTACCCGTTTAGAGGTCACTGGGTGACCGAAAAACCTAATTTTTGTAGGACATCAAAAGTTCGCATAGGAGAAGGCAAATTTACTTTTATATGAAAGCTCTTTTTTCATATAATTTATGTGAAATTTAGTGAAACGTACAAGTAAAACGATTTATCCTATTATTTTCACTTCTAAAATTCAGCGCAACGTAAAGCAATGGTATTTTTCTGTATCAAGAGAAAGGATTCAGACGATTGCACAATGCATTTCGTATTACGAGTTGACATTTTAAAAGCGTTCGTTTTTAAGAATGCTTTGCTACTTTCTCGCAATGGTAACAATGTACCAATAGACTGGTTGCGTCAGTGGGACTCATATTTCCGATGATTTATATCCGGAGACGCGTAATTGGACGTCGCCGTGGAACTTCCTACATGCTGAGCAACGTTCGCATTCAATATAGATCATCCGCAATTGCAGCTTGTAACAGTTCCGCATTTTCACACTCGCAATGCTTCGATAAGCACGAGCTAAGTTCTGCTTAACGAAACTTTGTGTTAAATGCTGTTCGAACATCTTACACCTTTTGTGTTTGTAACTAACTTATGTCCGATAGGTTCTCTATGCTATCGATAAAGAGGTAGATAACGAACTGTTTGCTTCTTTTTATCGATACGTAGAAACCATTGTCTCCGCTGTACTGTCTTTATTAACGCGTACACAATACCATATTTAACTTTCACCATACATAACGTTCGATTTAAGAAACGAATTAAATATACAAGCCATTCGAAAAAATAAGACAATCGCATATACGTCATCTTTTTTAACTTCCAAGTAAATCACATTAGCGGTTAAACGTAAAATTAATATACATTAAATAGTAATTAAAGATAAAAATAAAATACCAAAGTTAGCAACACCCGTATATATCTATTCCATTAGAAACAACTTCACTGTAACAACTATGATTATCGATATATTTTGTTAATACTTCAAACATCGTTAGTACTAGCATTTCAATATTTACAAAAGATTATATAATTACTCGTTGCTTCGAATAGCCTTAGTTAGTATTTCATTCTACCGACAGATTACACTTGACGCTCGCGCTTCAAGATTCTCTATGAACGTTCTATCGCGACTCAATGTTGTTCATAATCGCTTACTCATCAATTCCAGCTAATACGCGAGATATCTTGTCGCGTTTACTTTCTTCCGTGCTCTCAGTTCCTTGTGCGACGACGTCGATTCATACTTAAAAACTATTTCGCTTCGAGCATCGTGTTTTGCGCGACACTTTTAGCTGATGCGCTAGAGGTGCTCCACTGACCGTCTTCTTTAGTTTCTTGCTTAGAAATTCCAGTTGATAAGCTAAAATTGTGCCTGCGAACGTCTTTCCATCCCAGACTACCGCCTGTTCATCAGTCTCCGCCGGTACTTCAGAATCGTCCCTAATGATTGTCATTTTTCTTGGTCGCGGATGGTTTTTTTACAATATCAGCTGATTCTTGAGAACGGATTAAGTCTTGTGCGATGTCAGATAATTTTTCATCAATTTTCTGTGATGAATTGCCATCTTTTTCTAACTCAATGCATGCTCTCTTATCTGTTTCTGATGATCCTTGAACGCTCTCCGCGCGATCATTTTCTGTCGTCTCGATAGATTGTTTTGTGTCAACATCTGTCAACTTAAGAGAATCTTTCGAGGTCGCTGTTTTTTACGTTCCCATTCGATTTTGCAACAATTTCTCCGAATAACTGTGAATTCCATCGAACAATTTTTCCCGATGCTTGAGAGCTATCTGCATAGCTTTTCTTTCCATCCTTTTCTTTCTTAATTAATCTCTCGTTATTTCTTTCTGAATTTTGAGAACCCACGGGGTGATTATCGTTTTGGATATTATTAACAGTATCTCCATCCTTTCCTGTTACTTCAGAGCGATCGTTTTCTCTCATACCAGCTCCTTCTTTCTTATCTGTTTCTTTTGGTACTTGTGAACTTAACTACTCATCTTCCTTCTTGTTATCGTTGCTCCGCGTGTTTGTATCTTTTGATACACGAGAATCTTTCTTGCGTCCATCTTCTTCATTTGCTTCTTTGTTAGCCTCGTCTGGTGCACGATCGCTCTTTTTTACGCTTCCATTTGTTTTCTTAACTTCCACCGATACCTGAAAATTATCAGAATGATGATCCTTTTTCTCGTCAGCAGATTCTCTTTTTACAAACATTTACCGAGTCTCGAGAACTCTCTTCTTTCGCACTAGTTAACGACTTTTTCTCAATTTCTTCCGAAGAATTGCTCGGCTTTTTTGCATCAGCTGATTTTTCTTCGGGTCCCGTTGATATCTGAGACCCTCCCGAGGCTTTTTTCTCACCGGCACCTGTTTTTACATCCCCTTTCGACGATGCTCGAGAACCGGCCAAGTGAATAGCGTGTTTTTCGCTAGCAACTTCTTTCTCGTCACCTTCTGCTGATTCCTGATAACTGTTCGTGTGACCTTCTTTCGCCGAGTTCGTGCTGGTTCCCTCAACTTCTGTCGATACTTGAGAATTGTCGTTACCACTTGATTCGTACGCTTTCAAGTGATCAGAATCACTTTTGTCGAATACCTTTATAACGCCTTTAGAAAGTAAATTTACTTTTTTACTTCTCTGACCTTTCGAGGTAAGCTGTCAATGCAATAACATGTTACTAATAAGTTTCGAACGTTACCTGTTAGTTTCTTTCCATTTTCTAGAAAAGATAATCCTTTCTCTGAAACACGTAGATTTTATCGATCAGTACTGTATCATTGTATTTTTATCGAAATTATGTTTTCCATGCTATTCTACGCGTGATTAATTATTTGTTTACCTTATCCATATAGATTTTATTGGTTTATAAATACTCGGGTCTATTTGTAATTCACAGCAAACATTCGCGAAATATAAAAAATCCATATTTGGTAAAAGATTTTTGTCCGCCACGTACATATCGATGTTATTATTATATAAAGATCAAATCACCTTTCTCAAAGTTACCTTTCATCTCTTCGATCATCTTCACAGCGGATGCAGCAACGGTTGAAACTATCGAGGCGACTAAATTATCCTTGCCAAAAATATGCGCTATCGGTGAAGTGGAAGCTCCACTTTTTTCTAAAAAAATCAAGCAACGGATCATTTCGTTTCTTATTTGAACCGGATACAATATATTACCATTATTCTCTTTGTTCAATACATTAAATATCCCCAACTGTTCTAACCGTTCGTCGGTCAACAATCGTAGCGGAATCAATTTTTCTTTCAACGATTTTAAATTTTCAAGTAATCCTAGCATCTTCCCTCGCTCTTCTGTTTTCATTTTTTCCTAAATTAATACAAATACACGCAATCGATAAAATTAATATTACAACGTAACATCGAACGCGTTTAAATTCAAATACCGAGTTGTCTTCGACTTCTTCGATCTCGTTCTTCACGTGTCCCATCGGTTTATCGGCATTCTTCTGCCAATCCAGAAGTCCCGGGTAGGCAGCCACCCACGACACCAGAGTCGCCAACAGAATCGCTGACACCTTCATCTTCCTCGACGTCTCGACTACCGATTGTTACCAGCGACGGTTTCGCCGATTATATATACCTCGTGTGACAATTACAAAAACATCTCGCTAGATAGAATACAGGAAGGGCGTAAATTATGGCTTCCCTGGAACCTGCTTCGGTGACAAGATAACAGTCTTTAATACGCTTATCGTGGTCATTGGTCGCAAATCAATTTAAACGCGCAAAACACGAGGACATGTTGCTTCTGAGTAATCGTGCTCGAACGGTGTATTATTTTTACAGGTATACGTGTATTATTGCGTGCAGTAATTTATCGAAAGCGAAAAGATTTTCTTCTTCTCTTTGTTCCTAAAAATTGTTAAAACCATCGTTGTAAAAATATTTTTGTACTAATCGAGATCATAACTTGCACGTTTTTTTTTCTTTTTTATTTGTTTTTCTCATTGCATCGAATTAAAAATTGTCCTAAGGTCTAGGTCGTTCGAATACATGTAATGAAAATTCTAAATCTTCTCGTGCCGTAAATAATAATAATTTTTGGACTGAAACATGCAAACAGAGTCCGGATCCTACACGGATTAAATCAGTGATTTAACGTCCATAATTTTCAAATATTTACAATTTATATTTCGTAAAAGAGCATACAACGGATATTACATAAAATTTTAGTGCTTCGAAATAAATACAGCGAACAGGTCCATCGATGGTACACAACGAATTTCGCCATGGAATCCGACAGAAACGTCGGTAAAACGCACGAACCGTGGAGAAGCCGCCTTTTGTTGGCGGCAAATTTCGGCTTCTTCCGAAATGAATAGTTAGGAGGGTAGTTGTTCTCCAAAATACACAGACTGCCAGCTGAAACTCATCTCGAGCACGATGTCGCCGATGTCTTAGAATATTAGCTATTTTCCGCTCTGCTGCACCGGATGAAGCGTCTCTCCTTCTTTTTTCAGTCCTCTTCGCGTTCTCTTCTTCGCGTCTCGTCGTTCCTTCGCCCATGCAAGAAGGGCGAACCGACGAAGATCCTGAGATGGATAGAAAGGAAGTTTGTTTCGTTGCGCGGATTGATCGAAAACCGGGTCGATCCTCTTTATCATGGCGTATCGATGGGAAAATTTTTAAATTCGCTGAAACCGATGCGAATCCGCGAAATTCTGCTCACGTTCGCCGGAATCCGCGTTCAAGCTCGCCGCAATTTCTCCGCGTCGAAAATGAGACGTTCTATCCATAAAACGAACAACTTTTTCGAACAGCAGGGCAGCGTTCGAGGTCGTCCCGATCGAGGAAAATATTTTTCGCCGAGATAGCCGGTTAAATCAGAGCTAATGCGTTTACCAACGATACCGGTAGAAATGAAATTTCAGCAAAAGCTTTCGCCGAAACGCACGTAACCGCGTTAAACCAAAAGGGGAGGTTTTTCCCTTCCTGTCCGCTGTTTCTTCTCGCTCGTTCACCGTGCAGGGGTCGATCGGGCCGGTAATTTAATGGTAACCAGCCGGTACGAGGTAAAAATTAGTTTTCGAACAGGGTGCTTCGCCGCCTTTTACTTCGCCACGGCGAACGCCGGAGGTGGAGGGGATAAAAAGCTACGATGAAAGCTGTGGCGCGTCCGATAATAGCTGGCGATCGGTTACGGCGTAGCGAAATTGCGAGCGATGTTGTAGATACAATCGGTCGATGCCGCTCGATAATAAAACGACTTACTCTTCTAACGAGTAAATAATCTTTCCGATGGAAGCCGATTGAGTTGTTTCAAGGCATTACGGAAGACGTCGGAAAGGTAGCCGAGTAACGAACGAAGGCTTACAAATACCCTCTCCTTCTGCAAACGAGCCAGTGATCGTTACTAATTAGCGAAATAAATAGCTGCGGGTCGACGAACCGACGAACTGTTTTTAATCCCATTAACGTCGCATCGATCCTCGCAAATGCTAATTTGATTTCGAGAGACGACTGTTCAAGTCACGTCGAAATATCGATCACTTTGCGCAATGCCGGCTTTCCCGTTCCCGTCGATACAGTCGTCGTTAACTCACCGCCAATATTCATCGTCATAGCGTGAATCATCTTATTATCGATCCTCGAGACCGAGTCAATGTGTCATTGACGTTTACAGAGCCGAACTCTGAATCTACCTGGTAGAATTTATCGTCGAGAGGAGTTCTAGCCAAACGTTTGCCTCTGGAGAACGGTTCCGTCTATCGTGGCGACATGCACGTATTTCGTTACCGCACTGAATTATATTTCAGACCGTTTCAATGCGCTGTTTGCCATCGTTTAGCTTCTCGATAGCTCTCAAACTTGTAAATTATACTTTGTAATATCTATCGCGATTGCTACATGTTTGCATATTCCCGTTGAACCGAATTTTTTAGAGATGTCGTTTTGGGTAGTAGAGAGGTGTTTCGATTAATTCAAGAAATTACATCAAAGCAAACATAAATCACTTTAAAACGAACTGTGAATCAATAAATATATCTTTTTAATTTTTATATATTTAAAAATGCTTTTTTTCCGTAATATTTTTTGTTTTTTTTTCTTGTCTTTTTTTTATATAATAAAACTGTAGATATTATCACACCACTGCAGATCTGTATCGAACGACCACAACGTTCGATACCGGTTATCGCGATAAAAGAAGAAAAAAGGGAATTAGCACACGCGTCATGCATTTTCATAAGATCATTTCGAAGAATCACGCGCCATTTCGAAAACAATCAGCCGCGAAATTGACGATCCTCCTTCGTTAGAGCTGCTTAAATAGCTCCATCTTCGAGGCTTCTGCACAGGGGTTTCAGCAAACGAGCAGACACTGCAGCCGAGATAAAAGTAATTAGAACATCATCGTGTTTGCACCCGGGAAAAGGGAAGCCTTCCCGAGCGTGTATAACGGAATTCCTGTCGACGATTCCTCTCGCTGCCACCAACGATTCGTATGCAAAGTGATGCGTTCGAGTCCACCGATAGAGCGGGATCTTTCGTGAAAATTAATATGGCCAGCGATGCCGATAAGCCACACGGAAAAAGGATAAGAGATTCTTCCTCGTCGATTTGCATGTATTTTCATTTCAAATTAAAAAGAAAAAAAAAGAAGAAGGACTGGTCGGAAGATCGAAGNCACGCACAATCGATAAAATTAATATTACAACGTAACATCGAACGCGTTTAAATTCAAATACCGAGTTGTTTTCGACTTCTTCGATCTCGTTCTTCACGTGTCCCATCGGTTTATCGGCATTCTTCTGCCAATCCAGAAGTCCCGGGTAGGCAGCCACCCACGACACCAGAGTCGCCAACAGAATCGCTGACACCTTCATCTTCCTCGACGTCTCGACTACCGATTGTTACCAGCGACGGTTTCGCCGATTATATATACCTCGTGTGACAATTACAAAAACATCTCGCTAGATAGAATACAGGAAGGGCGTAAATTATGGCTTCCCTGGAACCTGCTTCGGTGACAAGATAACAGTCTTTAATACGCTTATCGTGGTCATTGGTCGCAAATCAATTTAAACGCGCAAAACACGAGGACATGTTGCTTCTGAGTAATCGTGCTCGAACGGTGTATTATTTTTACAGGTATACGTGNAGATTAATAAAAAGATTAATAAAATGATGAATAAAAATTGAGACGTACGATCGTGTCTATTTTAGCGTTACACGATTATTATTTTACGTCATCCATGGTTTTATATCGTCATCGGATGGTTTGAGTTCGCGTCGATAGCATTTGTCGCCATTTCAGTGCCGCGTGTAGAAACCTTAGTGTTTCAGGAAAAATGTGGAAAGTTCACAGTTTAAACCCTGAAGCTCTCGTTTAAAAAAGAACTCGTCGATGCATCGCTATACTTACGCGGCGTCTTGCACGTGCAACGCAGACGAGACAGCGAAAGTCCGTGTAATTTCTTCTGGCGGTGCGAAGAAAATTAATTTCGCGCGAAAACACTCCTTTTGACGCAAATGAATTTCGCGTGACAGATGACTGGTTTACGATCGACGGAATGTATAGGATCGCGTCGTGTCTGAAAAGGTGTTGCACAAAGCTTGACTGCGCACCTGGAATAATATAGAGTTGGGTAATTAAAATGACAGACAGGCATCGTTTATCTTTTCCTTTTTTTATCGATCGAGTGGGATAAAGTGTAGATAGATTGTGTCATAGGATGTTGCAATTGATAAAGGAATATTTTGTTACTGAAAAATGAATTTTTATGGATAGACAGCATAAAACATGCATCCGTATGTCTATAGATAAAAAAGTTTAATTAATAACAATAAAAACCTGCTTTACTTCAACATACATTTTAACGTTTTAACATTTTAGATCGATTCCTTTTTATTATTATAAGAGTTCTGTTTCTGAGTTCGGTAAAATGAAATGAACAATTCGAAGCGGTCTAAATTCCCACGTTTTAAATATTATCGGGCAGTTGTAAAAAACTGTAGTTTAGCAGTACATTTCTAAATGGATTTAAGTAACTGAAAACGACAACCATTTTTTTTCTCTCAGCGTTTTTTCATTCCCGACACGCTCGCAGAAGATGTCGCGTATCGAGCCAGGGATCTCGCGATAAAATGTTCTTTTTGTCGTATAAAACAAGCAATATGGCGCGTTTTTAGGGCGCGACATAAAGATTCTATCGCTGCCCCTTACTTATGCGCTATCAAGATCCAAAAATTTTCTCTGGCGGCTTCGCGAAGTCGACCTGGCAATTATGGCAAACTTCAGAGAAAAGCATTGCCTCGAGAATTATTGAAACTGATTCTTAACGAACAAACATAAATTCGACTTTCACGAGTCTACTTTTTCCTCGCCGTCTCATTTTATTACGCGCTACATATTAAAACGGAGCTTCGCGTGTTGCAGTTGCAACAAACAATTACGATTTACAACACACGAATAAACAGCGCGAAATTAGCATCGAAGGAAAAAAAAAAAAAAAAAAAAAACAACTTGGTCGATGATTAATGTTTCCGTAAACCAGCACGAAATAATTTCATTGTTAAGAGTTGCAAGCCGAACGCGCCACGGAGTTAAGAGATCTACTTCAATTTCCGGAAATTTATTAATTTGTGAGCGGTTCGCCGGTCCCCACAGGAGTCGGGATTCCACGAGTGGTCCTCGAGTTGTTACCGAACCAACCGTGCGATCAATATTTATGAAAGTTCGAATAATTCGCGTTTTCCGTTGCCGATGTGTCGCCTACCCTGTACAGATGAAATATTCATGCTGGCGTGTGCGGCTAATGTATGCGGCTATTACATCTGCATCTACGAGCAACGTGTAATCGCCACGAGCATGTATAATTAGTCTAAGGATACTTTTCAACGGAGGAACGCTTAGCCACGAAGAGACACGATGAGCCGCGACTAACTTACCAAGACGCTTCCGGTCCGGATCTATGCGTAAGCACGGACGTCGTTCGGTTTATTACACGATGTATAAGGTGATCGTGACGGTGTTGCACAGAAGCTTACAAAGACGTGTCACGGCTGTTCCTCGTCCTTCGGTCATCGATCATCCCTCTGTTCGGCCAGTGATTTAAGAAAAGCGTCGTTCCGCTTCAGCCACGACCTACGAGACGCGGAATAATGTATAGCTTCGCCTTTTATAGCGTACACTTGACAGAATGCAGCTACTATTCTACGTGTTTGGTAGCTTAAAATACCTGTAGCTGCGCGTCTTATTTGTAGTAATATACCTACCTGTATACAGACACAGAAATACGCGGGGTATTTTTGGATTATCGCCGGTGGTTAGGAAATTAACTGATCGATGTAAATGTAGTGGTTAATCAACGCGCAGTAAATATTCCATGGAATTCGGATACAGAGTACAGTGGCGATAATTAAACGTGACTTGGGATTTGTGGCGTTGAGTTAAGGGGTTACAGGAGAGTTTTTCTTTTTCGGGAATTGCACGAGCTTGAATCAAGCTTATCGCCGAAATACGAAACCGACGGAGCGAATAAAAGAAATGAAAGAACGAATCATCTGGAAATCTCTGCGAAACGAGGCATCGTTTTGTTGCATGAACAACGCGATACTTCAACCTTTTGTTTTTTTTTTGTTTAGTCAATTTCAGAAAGTGACGAGGATTTTTTTTTTTATTAAAATGTCGAGTTTCGTGTGTAATTAACACGTCGGTGTTGTAATTCGTCGAAAGAAATTGTCGAGTCCGAAGAAATATAAGTTTAAGGAATAATTACTACAGATGGATAAGAATTCCATTTGCCGATAGTAAGAATCTTTCACTTTAATAAAAATCATAAAAATGATAAAAATCTATCGTTGAAAATTAAAAAATTTTTATTTTATTTTATTAATCTAACTACCCTTTTTCAAAGACACAACAATAATAATGAGTTAACAATGAAATCTACGAGCTACCATTTGCTTGGTGTTTTTAACTTTTCTTTCTATCTTTTATTTTTTTTTTTTTCGACATTAAATTATCCCGTTGTGGATTCGGCGTATCCTGTATTTTTATTAGCGAACTCTATTTTCCCTGAGTCTCGTAAACCTGATTTATTTTAAAGTGCTCTCTACGAGAACGATCGATCCCATTGTCCTGACGAGCCATTAGGGGGGTCGCCACGGTAAATTTTATAATTTAGGTCAAAGCAAATAGACATTCCGGAATATCGCGTTGTCCACGATGAGGAAATCGTATTTGCGAAGAGGTTAACCGCGTTACCGTGAAACGTACGAAAGGATAGTGCCGCATTCCAATGGATCGTGATTGTTCATTACATTTACGTATACAGATGAAACTACATAATAACGGGGATCGAATTTATATTATTACTAATTTTTCTATCCATTCGAACCTTTTCTCGATATCGAAGGACCTTGTTAACATTTTATTACTAAACATTAATGACTTCTTCCGATAAGCACGATAAGAAACAGTATTAACTGGTTCCAATTATATTCCAAGAGAAAAGAATGAAGTAAATGGAGAAAAGAATTTAGTATATATTTCTTATACGTTATTTACAACGTTGCCTGTTTTTTATTTAATTCGTCAGATAATTAACCCAAGTTATTACACCTATGCCTCGTGGCGTTGGCCGCAAATTTATGCGAATACGCGACGCAATTTTACAATCAAGAAATTCCAATCTCATGAATCGAGATTTAATTTCCCATATTTTCTATTAATTTCTTTTAGTGTTATTGCACGTGTAAAGTCACCGAGAATTATGCGATAAGAGCACGCGATTAGGCCGCGTATTTTACAAGCGCCAAGAGTGTCCTTTCGCGAGGGAATCGATACGAATCGAAAAAAGAAATAAAAGAAAGAAAAAAAAGAGGTTGGAGAATAATTGATGGCGACGACAGTATCGAAATACAAAATTTAGTGTCCGCGTGTATTTCATTTATTTTAAACGCGCCCTCCGCTGTTCAGAATTCAACGATTAAATCAACGTTAAATTTGCACCGCGCACGCTTGCTCCGAGCGCATACCGGTTTCAAAATATATGGCGCCATGCGGTACGCGCACCATGAATTATGATATCGCGACGCATTAGTTTTAAATGATGCTTTTCAACGTCACCAACGAATTTATGTATAAGGATAACCAGGATCCTGGTAAATTACTGGATCGCCCGTTCTTGTATCAATCATGCGCATAATCTGGAATGACAAAGTCTAGCCGCGTGTACGTGTACTTTAACAAGAGCCGCGTCCGTATACGTGTGAGAAATTACGTCCATGGTCCTTTGTTTCGATGTTATTTGAAACAAAGAGGTAACAGGATGAACAACGCAGTAGAGAAAATGGAACACTTGTATAGTCATATTTCTTGAAAGATGTTAACGTGCAAATATTATTGCTTATAGCTGGTTTTAAGAATGCGAAGAGCTTGTGCGAAAATAATGATGCTTTGTATAATGTGTAACTTATTTATTATACGCGACAAGCCTTTTTATAAAGAAACATAATATAGAGCAGACGTAAACGTGATTTGTGTAATGTGATTTTTATGACGACGGGGCAGGTGTATAAAGCGTTATGTGAAATAAGGATTCGTTTGAGTAAAATGCTCAATCCTAGATTATTCTAATTGTGAGATTCGTTTATTAATGGAAGAACAGATAAAAACTATTGTTAAGTGAAATATAGTGAAATATAGTAAAGTATAGTTCGTGTGGGTATATCGTTTTGTTTTTGATACAACTATCATTAGTCTTCGAAGGATATCTGTACAATTCTCTATAAACTCGCGTATATTAATGACTTCGAAGATTAAGCAACCCTCCTTGAAATTACACGAAGAACCACTTCTGCGGCCTAAATACTTGAATTTCGTTAAAGTTTATCCAAAGTAATTGCAGTGTGCCATTCAATCCGATTAAACGTCGGATGCATGTACAGCTGAGTGCATCGTTTCTCGATTACCAAACCGTGCACATCGTTCCTTTCTATTCGATTCGCGTACCTGAAAATATGTGTACGAATGCACCTCGGCCTATATCGGAGTAGCATGACTAACTGGTCGCAATAACGACGACAATCTATCGCCACTGTAAGCCTAACCAATAATCACGGTCGATAGATTTACAACGATGGTCGATGTTGTGTGTACTAACTGCATTGTGTTCATCGAGACACGTAAGTAGAATGGTCATTTGGAATGTCCGCTGCAAACTTAAATTGAAAAGCTTGTCACGTTAAAGAGCTGCAATACATAATTCTCTGCTCAAACTACTTCATCCATACGAACCGTATTACTATCCAACGCTGTTCATAAATTATTCTCGATTTTCTAAATCTTCTAAATAAACTTTTTCCCAGAAAAAAAATAAATAAAAAAATAAAAAGAATAAAATAAAAAAAAATAGAGAATCCTAAATCCACGATTTTTAGTTACTTTCTCGTATCCGAAATCATCTATTATCTTCACGAATTCCACTACAACCTTTGCATTCTCTGTCAAAACAACCAAAGGACGGATTATCATGGACGTTACCAGTCACCGTAACCTCCCCCGTATCACAACATGAAATATAACGTGTTGTCTATTTTAAGGCCACTAATCCACCTACTAACATNATAAATAAAAAAATAAAAAGAATAAAATAAAAAGAATAAAATAAAAAAAAATAGAGAAGCCTAAATCCACGATTTTTAGTTACTTTCTCGTATCCGAAATCATCTATTATCTTCACGAATTCCACTACAACCTTTGCATTCTCTGTCAAAACAACCAAAGGACGGATTATCATGGACGTTACCAGTCACCGTAACCTCCCCCGTATCACAACATGAAATATAACGTGTTGTCTATTTTAAGGCCACTAATCCACCTACTAACATAGGTGGAACCAAGCTTAATACCGGCAGATCAGGGACAGAGGTTGGAAAAGCCAGCCTGATTCTGTCCACTCGTATCT
The DNA here is from genome assembly GCA_019453375.1 of Ctenoplectra terminalis. Taxonomy (NCBI): domain Eukaryota; kingdom Metazoa; phylum Arthropoda; class Insecta; order Hymenoptera; family Apidae; genus Ctenoplectra; species Ctenoplectra terminalis. The sequence continues at coordinate 117,485 of SMSQ01025854.1, read as the reverse complement.
CTTTCTCCAGGATCTAGGCATCACGTTCTAAGATGTATAACGAGTGGATTTCCGTCCTCGCTGGAAAGATGTTTCGGAGTAACGAGAGAAAGAGCAAAAAGGAGTACGGGAGGACGGTGAAACGTGGAAGGACGCTACGTCCGTCCGGCAGATTGCCAAGAGACGGTTTCGGCCCTTGGAGACCATCGCGCCAACTGCAACCTCGTGGGCGGAATTTAAAAGAGGCCTCCGACCATTATAAGTTTCCCGCTTCTCATCGGCCTTCTGGCCTCGCTAAGACACCCTGCGCTTCCATTAATCGTAAAGGTAATTATTATGAGACGAGCAGCCAATTTGACCAGCCCAGAGGTGAGAGTGTTAATGAAAGAGTGTATATCTTCCTCGATGAATGCGTCCCCTGTGAGAAAGAGGATATCGTCCTTGCTTTGTAAATCGCAATAATGCGCTCTGTCATGCTCGTGGATTTAATATTGCGTGGAATAAATTGTTACCAGTGATTTGTGTGAGTTGTTAGTTCACTCTGCAACCTGCAGTATTTTTTAATGGAGTAGTTTCTACAGATTTCATTTATTATAACATCTTTCATAAGAGAATCTTTGGCACTGATTCTTTTTTTTTTTTTTTTTTTTTTT
>SMSQ01025854.1:98154-116528 GCA_019453375.1 Ctenoplectra terminalis | reverse complement strand
TTTTTTTTTTTTTTTAAGGTGAATTATGTTGATCAAATCGATTTTTGTTTTAATCAACCACTAAACCATGATCAAGACTTTAGATATACATACATATGTATCATTGTTACAAAATTTTCAGGAAATTTGTACAATTTTTTACAAGGTTGTCCGATCGTATATCTTCGGAGAAAGAATTAAAAAGATTACCACAAGTTTATCTTTAAATTTACAACGTACGAGTTGCAACCTGAGGATTGTAAGAAATCCAGTTACCAGCTACCATCTTCATTATTTAAAAACACCGTAGCACCTGTACACGCGTCTCACGTTTGCTACAAAATTCAGCCGTAAATTTTCCGCAACGAAAAGAGAGAGTTGCTTCCTTTTTCATCAAAGTAGAATCGTGTCGGAGAAAAATTACGCGCGTGTAATTTCCATCGAGAACGCCGGCAAACTGTGTTCAAAATGGCGCGCGTATGCGAATATCACGCGCCTGGAACGATAAATAAAACGCGGTACGGCTGTTGTTGATATCGCAAGTGCGACACGTAATTAACGTCGGCGCGTACGAGCATAAAGAACATGTGTCGCTGCGTTTATACCGGCCCGGCCATTATGCATCGTGTTAATTTTAAAAGTTTCATTTTTTTCTTTTCTTTTTTTTTTCTTTTTCCTTAATTATGTCATACTCTGTTCAACCGAAAAGCGTTCCTTGTTCAATTCAGTCTTGTCGGTCTCTCAAAATCGAGAGCTTCTGGGATCGCCGATGAAACTCTCGACTCTTATCGCGTTTAATAACAGTCACGTATTCTCGCTTTCGTGATTTCAATCGGGGATGAAAAAAAAAAAGAAAAAAAAAGAAAAGTGAAGAGTAAACCTTTTCAATTTTATTAATTCCGTTAAACGAACTTTCGAACAGATCCTCTGCATTGTGGTAGGAAATTAAGTCACCGAATAAAGAGGCGTCTGCACGAGTGGCTCGCCTTTGTTTGCCGTCGTTCCAGAATCGATTGGTACTCGATAGATAAGACGTTTCACCATTGAAGCACGCATACAGACCTGCACGCGCTCCTGCTAGAGCAGAAATTGCAAAACTGCTCCAGAATGAAGCTCGGTCCGGTTAACCAGACTCTTAAGCGCGGTCCTCGTAATAGATCTGTTAACGGCCAGTTATGTCAATTAGGTTAACTCGAAGTAGCTGGTTTCTGGATTACTTAAATAGTCATTACAGCCGTGGATCCCGGGAACGTCTCTAATATCCTGGCTTTACAGGGGCTGCGAGGCAGTTTCGCGCTCTCCGCGGAACGAGACGCGACAACCACTCGTAAAACGATCCATCCTCGACCGAGAAGAACCGCTCCTTCGCCACCTGGCAATCTCACGATTCGCCTGTCCCTGGCTTTCGTAATTGAAATTGCTCGTGATTTTAATGTTTCGCCGCGTCGATCGTGCCGATTCTTAAGGCGCGTATCCACCGTCCGTAGAAAAAGATCACGATCGTTTGAGAGTCTCTTAAATGGTCGATGGATACTGTAACACATTTGAACACAAATACTTAGAAATTGGTCTAGAAAAATAATTCTCAATTAAACGACGATAAATAACATTATATCTCATAGCTTTACAATTACTAATATTACTACACAGGGGGTTAACTTCTTTCTGTGGCCATTGACTGTACGCTGATCAAGATACGTCCCGTGCAAGCTATTAAACGAAACGAGTATATGCAACGGTGTGGTTAAAATTAAATCCTCTTTCACGGATCGACCACGAATGCTTGAAATTATAATTATAACAGAGAAAATGAAATGAAATCTGATAGAAATAATTAAAAATAATTTTCTTCACTTTTCTATATCCAAACACAGTTTTAGTTTTATCAATTGCAGCATTGTCACTTTATTCACCGCTGTATGATTATTAGCATCCTGCACGACTAGTAGATACGCGGCTTTACAATTCTCTGCAAGTGGCGCTCTTTGTATCAAGGTCCACGCGAAAGGGACGCTTGTTACTCGAGACTCGAGTTGCGAGAGTGCGAGAACACGTGGTTGCAAAACGCTCCTTCGCTGAGTTCAAGTGATTCTTGAGCTGGTTATTGAATCTCTTTGTTGATTAAAATTGAAAATTGCAAACCATTCCGGTTTTGGACCAACGTTCCTGCTATATTGGATTTTGGTAAATATGTGTCTGCGTGGTTCGAGAGTTGAAGCGAAGTTTGAAAGTAGAAACTGGAACGATGTTCTCGATTTTGAAATGCTATCGAATACAGGCAACGATGTTTCGCTTAATACATAGAAGGAAAATTGTAATTTGTCTCCAAGGCAGAAATTACTCAGGATAGAAAAGTTTAAAGTACCATTGCATCATTATGGAGCATAATTTGTTACTTACAAACTGCAAACTTATCGCAAACTTCTGTTTGCTGTAAACAAGAAAAGCTCGCAGAAACAATAATTCCAACGGAGTAATATAAACAGAATATTGAAAGTTTTCAGCTAGTGGAGAAATTAATTCTCGCGAACAGAAATGGTATTCTTCTCCGTTCTGATGAAGTTATACCATTTACATTTCTAATAATTAACGCTTTCGCAACAATACTATGTTATATTAACGGCGCATGTAATCCAAGCGATTCCGTTATGAATTTCGCTCAACCTCGTTCTCTCTGTTTCCTTATTTCTGTTGTTTCGTTTACCAAAATTTCAAAAATACATTCTTCCAATCCTAAATTAAAAAGTAAAAAAAAAGACTTCGATTATTGCGCGCACCAATTGTCAAGTTTAATCTAAGGAAAGTAGCAACAGTACTTCATCGATTACCATTATATTCCCAATTCACGAAAAGACGCAGTAGCACGTTATTTATCACGAGAACATCAAACGGCAACTAATCGGAAAATCACCGTTCCACTATCTCCTAACCTACTTCAATCCCTATAGAATATTTTACTTACAACTTTCAATAGCTTTAATGGTGCTCGAAGAACACGGAAACATACGATCTCAATCGGAGGCAAACAAATCTTTAGGCAACGCTAACAAACTGACAAAACCTACCAACAATCCTCCCATAGAATCGTGGAACTCGTTGTCGAACATTCAATTACGTGGCCGTTATCACCGCCACGATCGATAGTACGAAAAACTAGCGAACTCTTCCATAGACCTCACGCTCGTTTGCACAGGAGCAAATAAATTATCGAACGGTACAGGACTGTTTATCGCCGACCGATTACACGCAATGTAACATTTACGAGGCTAGCTGGCTGTTTCAGGCCCATGAACGTACCCTTTGTAGCCGCTGTTCAGCGCCGGCGTAAATTGTTCTTTACGCTCGCTGTCGGGGCGTCCACGAGAAGATCATTGCGCAGATATCGTTACGTATTCGCGCGCGCGAATCGCGGCACGGGCAATATTCGTGAAGTTACGCAAACACGTGTCGCATGGTTGGTACGTGTTCCTTGCCGCTGATCCGCTCGTAAACATTTTATCCCGTGGCACAGCTGTACCCTGGGGGAGAGCTCTTCCAATGACAGAGTCTTCGTCGACATCGCTTCTGGAGCGGGCCGACGTTGAGCAGATTTTATCGGCGGCCACCGTTTCTTTGCGAAATAACCCGATGAACGAACCGATCTTGCGAAACCGAACGAATCCAAATTAATGTCAGCCTGCGTCGCGCATAAATTGTATTTATTTACCGTACTATCGTAGAGGAGCGTTCAAAGATCGCGGCAGCGTTCTCGTTAGAATCGGTCCTTGCGAAATAGGTCCCGTGACACGCGAGGAATCGATACCTAGACGCGCAGGTGGATTCCAAGTCGGTTTCCGCTTTCTTCGTCGATCAGTCGTTCGACGTTTTCGACGTTCTCGATGTTCTCGATGTTTTCGACGTTTTAGACGTTCCGTGCACGGTGCGATTAATATTAATCGTCGCGATCCTGCGACGATCATCCCTGATGCGTTGAATTAATTACCGCTCTATGACGCTGCGAAACGCTTCCTGCGTTGTCGGTTTTATGGTTGTGCGTAAAGTCGGCACACGGTGCATGGTTCTTCGAGAAGTCGAACGATCGTGGATAATTACTTGGATCGAAAAGTTTATTAGCTATGGATGGTGTAATTTAACGTATGTTTAATTGAGGAAACGTTGGGATAAAATGATCGTTACGATGGAGCAGTGGAAGGTGTTTAGATTAAGAGACGTTGATAGATGTACGCTGTCTTGAGATAAGATTAAGAGTTTATGAATAAGTGAATCGTTTCATTAGCCTTGAAAAATATTTTTCTTAAGGGACACCGTTTAATCTTGAAATTTGGCCGACGCTTCGTTTCCAAGCAGAAAAATACGGTTATTAATGTGTTTTTCTACTCTTGATTGCCAAGAACGTTTGGTCCTTGCGTTTCTCTTCTGTAGAAAACGAATGGTGTCGTATTTTAAGTAAATTACGTGTTCGAGCAGGTTCGAAACTACAACTTTGATAAATCTTCCAATAAAATATAGAACGAGTACATTAATTTCGAAGTTCAATTTCTGACAAAATATCAAAAAGCCGATAAAATTTATGTTGCAAACGAATTTCTGTTCGAGCAGTTAAGGAGAAAAAAAAAAAGAAAACGAAAGATATTGCTTGATAAAAAATTACGCACAGTAATTGCAACAGACAGAAAAGTTGAATTCAATCCTGTTACTTTCAAACGAAATCGCTTCCTGTATTTACGAGCAAACGTTCGCGAAGTGATAATTTCAGAAATGTAATTATAAAAATCGCTTGAAGGATACTTTTTCAAGCCGTCGTACGTGGCAAAATTGTAATAAATTAAGTAATAAAGAAGAAAGTAAATAATAATGTAACCAAAAAGTGCAGTAAATAAATCAAGGCTCGAAATTTTTAATACGTATAATTTGCCATTGCGTTTAAGTAACGTACGTAGATATACACATCCGGACCATGGTTGTTTCATTATTATATTTTTAATAATGCTTCATATTCAATTTATGCGCGCGGTTTCTCTCGGGCAGATCCCGAAGGCAATTAAATTTCCATAAAATATATTTCACAGTCTCGAATAATTATAATCTATATTGGTACGGAACATTTTTTTTCCCAGCCGTTGTCTCGAAAAGACGAGATAATTAAGGTAATTAACGTTGTTTTACGTCACCATTCGTACCAATAAAATATCCGGTCATCGGCAACTTTTTCTCTCCGAGCTTCTTTTAACACGAACACACAGCGTTGCGTTACCAACATCTCTCTGCAAATCGGCGAGTTTGCCCGCGCATAGAATTTAATTTCTCTCGTTAATCGAGCTTCGAGGTCCCTGAAATCGCCAACGATTCACCTTCCCGTTGGCCGGCGTTCGGTCAAATTATTTTTAATAACCCTGTGTGCGCGTTACGAAATTCGCGCGATCGAGCTTGTCGAATATTGCCCCGGCTTGGTAAAATGAAAGGGGCTTGGGGCGGTGTGCACGCGATATTAAAGCAAGGATGCCTTATAACAGCGTCGCGTTGCAACCGGGAACATATTTGGCCCGCTTCAACGCGAGCATCGCGTAAATCGTAGCTTAGATGCGCCGTGAGAGGATAAGGTACTCGCTCGAAGCCGGTCGAGCACAAAAGCCGACTCGGTCTTTATCCAACAGGCCGAGTTTGAATCATTGCACCTTGCGCCTATCGTTTGGCCACTCGACGCTCGAAACGCTTGCCGGCTTAATTAATGGTACTGCGTCGTGGAACGTAGCCAATCTGCCGGGCGGACTCGTTAAATTATCGTGGCACGCTTCATTAAGTGATCGCTCCTCGATAAGTCGACGGCACATCGAACGCGATCCACGCGACGAGAGTGTGCGATTTACTGGGCAATAGGTGTGACGAATCGTGAAAAATCCTGGGTAACTGGCTCCTGTTTGTTGTTCAGGGTCGGGTACGATCGATCATTGCGGCAATCTTCAGTTGAAAGTTGTGAGCATCTGTTGGAGATGTATAATCGAATGGTGCTTAATCGTTTTTGCGTGAATCGAAAGGAAGCTTGTAGTCATTTTTATAGGGTTGATTTTATTTGTGACTTTGAGACGTATGTTTTGAATTTATTAAGGAAATTATGGAAAACGAAGCGCTGCTAGAATGTATTTATAATTTTTAGCGGAACCAGTATTTTAGAATGCATAGTGCAGAGAGTTGCAGCCATTTTGAAAGGGTTGATTTTACTTGTGTCTTTGAGACGTATGTTTTGAATTTATTAAGGAAATTATGGAAAATGAAGCGCTACTAGAATGTATTTATAATTTTTAGCGGAACCAATATTTCAGAGTGCATCATGTATAGTGCATAGTGCAGAGAGTTATAGTCATCTTGAAAGAGCTGATTTTGTTTGTGTCTGAGATGTATATTTTGTATTTATTAAGGAAATTATGGATAATGAAACACTGCTAGAATGCATTTATAATTTCCAACGGAACCAATATTTCAGAGTGCATCATGTATTGTGCATGGTGCAGAGAGTGCATAGCGCAAGGGAACATAGTACCTGATGTAAGAGAATTGGGGTGCGTAGTCCATACAGTGCATGTTGCATAGCTACACAGTGCACGGTGTATAATGCATAACATGGACAATTTAATATAGCAGTACGTGTAACGTAGTCTATTCCGAACATTGTATAAATACCACTGCGTATTAACATCAGTTACGATGAAACAAAACTGAAGCCAGCTTTTCTTAATCTTATTTGTCACAGCATGTTTCGCGAACGCGAGGAGGACGTGACGTTTTCGTTGCTTTAAAAAGCCACGCTCCAAAATTGCGATCAAACTTCAGGAAAGATCTCGTTAGATGGACGCTTAATAAATTGCTGCTAGAATACATTCATTATAATACTAATACGTGATGCGTTCTCACCGTGCCAAAGTAAATAAAGGCTTTCGCTAGCAGCAGAAGCAATTCATCGTTCCTACTCGTTCCCCTACTCGTCTCAACGAAAGTGTTATTTCCTGCTAACGCGTTTACTTAAATTTAAATCAATACAAATGTAACATTTGAAAATTCGTACTATTTCCGCGATCGTCCGTTTTAAATAATTTACTTCGAAAACACTTTACGAACCATTGATTCTCAATTAATCAACGTGGAAATTCTAATATCGTGGATTATCAAATTACGATCGGAATTAAATTATAAACGCGTAATCCTCGTTAAACCTCACGGACCAAGCATCGAAGATACAATAGATTAAAACTATCCTTCTCACGAACACATATCTCATACACCGCAGCATCTTCCTCGAAACCTCGTAACCCCAAGTTCCAGCGCGTGCTCGAGCACGAACTCACGCGAAACGGTCGGTAGCACAGCTCTTGTGACGCGCATGATAGATGGCCGGTGATCGGTTGAAATCACAAACGCGACGTTTACGCGGTCCACGGGCGTTTCTTTGCCGCGGTAATTAAGACGCCGGCAATTACCACTCGGCCGGCTTTATAAATCGTCCCCGTATCTCTGTTCCACGGAGAACTCGAGGAATCTCCGCCGGAAGTGGCGCGCGGATCCGCGAAGGACAACAGGACGCTGGACCGCCTCCCTCTTTGATATTTTCGCTCGCTGCGAAACTCGAGAGGTCGAAGGGACGAGCGTCGACAGCTCCTGGAGTAGCACGAGCCCGCCGTTCATGGAATCTATAAAATGCCCGAGCTATTCAAAGCGGAGAAGTTATAATGTTACTGAGAATTCCCCGCGAGAGATCGTTATCGACCGGGCAACGTCCGCGCCCGACGGTACCGACCACGTAACGTTTCTCCACGGGACCGGACGCTCTTTCGTCTTTCTTTCTCTTTCCCTCTGGTCGGCTCGCCGCGATACACACCACGGGCTCCAGAACTAAGGAGGCCGCGGAGCCGTCTGATAAATGGACCTGGCTGAAATTTCAACGATAACTCCGTATACGATTTCTCATGAGGCCGTGCTCCACCATGGAAACGCCTCCTCGTTTTTGCCAGTGGCCGTTCCACCGCCGACCCTGAATTCCGTCTTCGCGAAGAAATTTTAAGCACGCGATGGACGCGCTTTCTCGGCCACGTGAAATTGATTTTTCAGCTGATCTTAAGCCAGAGAACCGCTGCGGAGGATGCATCGGTTGTTGCGATGAAGAGAGGGGGTGTGGAATGGGGGGTTGGTTTTTTTTTTTTTTTTTTTCTAATTCTCGCGAGACTTGTTGAATAGATATGAGAGGTTGGTAATGGTTAGAGGTTTGAAATTTATTTGAAGTTTTGTTGTATCTGTTTAGGAAGCAGTGGAGATGAGAGAAGTAAAATGATTACAGATACGGGAATATAGTTAGGCGATCGTAGTAGATGTAAGATTGTTTTGTTCCATGCGAGTATTAAGAGTTGAACATTTTTAGTTCAACGAAATTACAATATTGTGGATCGCTTTATTGCATAATATAAATATATAACGCGTGAATGAGAAAATAGATGCAGGTAATATCAGAAGAAAATTGGTTACGATGGATGTTAGGTATAAACGAGCTGGATGATCTACTGTAACTTATAAATACTGATCTGTATTTTTGTTTCTAACGGTAAAAATAAATATCGTGTATAGGTTTTTCAAAAAAAATAATTTACGAAATAAACGAATAACGACAGCAAATTTCTCGGAACATTTTCTCTCGTTACACTACTTGCAACGCCACTCCCATTAGGTAAAATGGCACTGCAATTGCTAGTTGTCGAGCTGTACTCCTCTTTTTCCGAAGAAGCTATTCATTGTCGTTTTACTACATCAATTAGTTCGGGGTGCATCGTTAATTCTACCAGAAAATCGTGCACGGTATAATTAAGAGTGGCAACCTGCATTTAATAAGTAGCGAAGGAAAAGGGAATAGGTAGAAGCGCGTGCAACGGTATTAAACGGGAAACCGAAATTAGCGGTGATGCACATTGTGTATTTCTCCACGTCACGGAATGAGAAATACTCTAAGTAGCCTGGATGAGTTATGTTTTATGCTTTGCCGCTTCCTTTCGCGTGACCGAATCTCGACGACAATTCTAAATGGAATAACAAAACTTGTCTCATAATTCGAAGTTTCTCAATTTCGTACGAAATAATTGTTTCAAGCGAAAGAGAAATTCTTAATCGAGAAATAATTTATTGGTAAATATTTATTGAATAAAAAAAAAAGGAGTACCATAATACTTTGCATCGAATAAGAAATTAATAATTTGAATTTAATAAAATTAGTTTTCAATATTTTACATATCGTATCATTGTATTGTTTATATTTTCGACGATAAGAGAATCAACTGTTCCTCGTATAATCGCTTCGATAATTAAACAGGATACACCTCCACACTTTAACATAATTAATTGAAGTTACTCTTAAACATAGAATATTCTGAAGCTAAGATGAAAGACTGTATACTTACCAGAGATGAAATCTTTTTCTGTGTGTAATCAAGTTTTAATTAAAATCTCCGGTAAATGTATAAAGATGAAAGACCGTTGTCTTTATACATCTTTTATATTGTTTCCGACAAAATGCATTTTTACATTTTGAACGCTTTAAAAATAGAGAAAGACCGAACAGGTTGCGAAGCGCTTCCTTTTGCCTTAGAAATTTTCTCTTCACAACTGATTAGAGGAAAAGGTAGAACGGGAACAGAAATTCCTCCGTCTCCGTGACGTTTCACGGTCAACCTTTTCGATGACTCCTGTCACTGGGAACGTCAGCAGTTCTCTTTCGACCCATTTGACGTATACATACACGCGAGGGCGTATTATACACGGCTCGAGATATTGTGTTTCGAAATGCAAAGACCGATACACCGCATCGTCCGCAGTCACGGCAACAAGAGAGGGACGATTGGATCACGTTCCACTTCTGCGGTTATACTAACGAAGTACAGTGCCGTTCTCAAATGTTCTGAAACGCGGCTGTAGATTTCGGAGTGATACTTCTGCGGTATTCAGCCGTGGAGGACGTTCCTCATGCAAACAGACTCCTGGCCCGTTCGAGCACGTTCGACGATTCTTCAATCGAGTTACGACGAGATCCTTGGTTTTCGCCGCACGGCTTTTCACGGTAAGAAAACTGGTAGACCTCGTAAGCCATAAACACAATTGATTCGATAAAATATGTGCTTTCTTGATACCTTCTTCTTAGAGTTTCGAGATAGAGATTTTTATGTTATACACCCGTGATACATTTTTCTTCTCTGTTTTATGAGAGCGAAACGGAGAAGATTGGATAGGTTACTTTTTCTTATTTCGTGTCGCGTTTAAATCGTTGATAGATTTTTTTGCTACTATTTAATTACTTTCAGATATCAGACGCGTTCAATTACTCGTGGAGCTTAAGATGACGTTACCGATAAAGGGTCTGAATAGGAAACAAGCTCGTTAATTGAAATACTAAATTGAAATTCGAACACTCGTTACACGATTTAAAATCGTTAGCTACTTTCTTAGCCGCGGAAAAATAAAGATTTCTATAGTTACGAAAACGAAATGTAAATATTCAACAGATACGTTACTAATCTATCTTAAGTACTCTAATCACGGTTCGATCTACACGAATAATCCACTTAAATACAATACAATCCGCTTAAGAAAAAACTGCAGATCGAAAGATTACGTTAAGATTAACCATTAAACAATTCCATTCGTCCCGTTTCATTTCACACGCGTTACAAAACACTGTTCGCTGAATAACCGTGCGGCGTTACGCGAACAACGAACGATCATTGACGCAACCCGAAAGTCCACGGTAAAAACGCCGAAAGTGCATTGAAAAGCGACGGGGGCAGAGTCGTTCGTGGAAAGCTCATCGGGCTAATCGACTGTCATCTTGAGAAATGTTTTCGCAAATGCCGGCCGATGCAGCTGTTGCATGGGCCGTATCGAGAGAAATGATTACGAGGCAGATGCCGTGGGAGATAGTATCGGGCAGACGTAGTGAATAGAGAACAATCGTTCCGTACAGGTGCGCCCTCGTCTTATTCCGTTACGTTGAATTGTTTTCAGTGGCGCTCACCGCTCGATCAGCGGGTAATGGTACCCGTATCTCCTCCGAGCCAAAGGTGCCTATTAAGGCACCCATTAACTCTCGAACGTTGGGACACGTCTTCCCGCTAAAATATCATCCCGAACCCGAAATTGGGTTAAGAGTGAAAAATACCGCGTCACGCTGATGTCACTGTGCGTTCAACCGTGAAAAGTTCCGCACTTACCTTCCAAGCGGCCTCTGCACCGCTTCGTTTCGAATCGATCGTGGATGAACACGAGACTGGAACAGAAACTCGAAAGTGAACGGTTATTACGCCGGTCTAATGCGGCGTTACTCGTGACTGGATACGTTGCCGGGAATGGATGAGTCGACGCATTTTTCCGAGGAGCATCTATGCACGGTGATGTACACTTTTTAACGACAACGCGACGTTAGTGGCATTTAAACCGCGGTGTGGAACGGGATAAATTCCTGGATCTTCTCGTGGCTCAGATTGGATAGCGTTGGCCGATCGCGGACTAGCGAGTTGAGGCGTTCGTTACGATTTCGTACAACGTACATTCCCTAACTTTAGGGAATGGTGGCAACTGAGAAAATTCGCTTCGGTGGATGCGAAGCTTCTGGAACGATTTGATGGAATAGTCATAGTTCTTTCGAGTTTCAATCGTGTTTGCTCTACTGGATGCCGACGTTTCGCGAACATTGCGGCTCGCTTTTGCAGAGGTATCGGGTAGAGTACAAGTAATTGAAATTCGAGAAAACCGAGCCTCCTCGAGTATTCTAACTGCTGTATTTCTAAAATTGAATTTTTAGTAGTATTTTATGGCATCTTATAACATTTCTTGTACCATTATAATTATAGTTTAACAATTTCAAATTAACCATTCACGTAAATAAATTTCAAACACGGCCAAAACCGACTTCCATTCGAGTAACCTCCATCTCTCTACTTACTCCGTTCACTATATACCTGATACATACTTTTACATATTTTTATACACTTTTTTATTGACTTAAATTGCCGATAACGAGCAATCGCTCCTCCCACAAAAGAAGAAAAAAAAGAAAAGAAAACGAAGCAAACGTGGTCTCTAAAAGAATCGATCATCCCATTTTCTGGCTGGTTAGCTATTCAATTGAGGAGCATTGGCGTGGCAGCGTAATCCAAGCGTCGAGCGAAACGGAAAACAGACTTTGCAACGCCGTCAGATATCGCCGGCCTACTCCGTTCCGGATTACGCGTCGTTAAAGTAACAGCCAGGTTACCGGGCGTCGTAATAAGAGCGGACAATTACGCGGCATTACCCGGTTCGTGAAATCAGATTTCCTTGTCAGACGTAAGCTTAAGCTCCTAATATAAAATATCGACGCTCGTTTGATCCCTTAAACCTGCTTCGACTTTCTCCAGACCGGCTTCGATTCGTTCCAACGCGTCCCGATTCGTCCGAGTTCTTCGATTTCTCGCGATCCAACGTGTTCGAGCTCGAATCGAGTCGAGCGGGTCGTGGCGAGTCGAAGGGGATCGATACGCGATCGAACAGGCCCAGGTAGCATAAATCGAACCGGAGAAAGTCGGCTTAGGTCTTCTAATAACGATTCGTGAATAATTGCGTTACGTTTAGCTGGAACGCGGATTGTTCGCGATTGCGACTGGAATCGTGCGTTTAGTCGGAGGATGCCGAGAGAAAGGATTCGGTATTGGGTAAACTTAGATTAAACGAGATCTATTGGAACGCTAAAAGTATGGCTTCTTCGAGATCGATGATAGTTGTAAAGTTGGCCGATTGTATCGCAAGAGGAGGCAGTTTACTGGGTACGGTATTGTTTAGGTTGGAACGTATAAAGATATATTTTTTTTTACACTCGAATTAATAATTTTTGCATCCTTTTGAATGATACAAATATTTTTTTATTTGCACTGCTGAAATTAAAAAATTCAATTTTAAATCTGAATAAAAGAGGTTACGTTGGTGTAAAAAGTTGAACTAAATAATTGGAGAAAAATAGCAGTTACATTGAATTCCTGATATTTAGTCTCTGTGAACTTTATAAACGTTTTACTTCTGCTTACCATCACGAGTTATCAGTGGCTCACGATTCATTCAAGTGAATCGAACAACGCGAATAATTGTACATTTATTGTAATTTTATATTGAAAATATGATTCGACGTTAAAACACCAAGAAATATTCATTGAATTACCATTCTACGCTTGCATTTCGCCTATACTTTATACTGTAACGAAACCTTGCAACCTTTTGTCGGTTACATAACAAATGCTTCAGCCATAAATAGCAAGATAATATAGCGTCATCATTTTTACATTGGATTTCAACGGGATCGAGGATGGAGCGCATAAATTTTTGCTTCGATACGCATCATTTTACTCGTTTACCGGGAAAAGAGATGCACCTTTGCATACAGTGAAATGATTTTGTACGCCAACCCTGCGCCTAACCCCGAACCAAACCCTGCGGCTAACCCTGCGCCTAACCCTGAACCTAACCCTGCCTCATGCTTCAATTTCGCTTCAATTTCGCTTCAATTTCGCTTCAATTTCTCTCTCTTTCTCGATCTGATATGTGAAACCGGTTTATAGACGGAAAAGAACAACGGGATCGTAAAGCCGGACACGAGAGCTTCAATTTTGGAGGAGTTCCGCTTATCTCTCTCGTCGAATCTCGTCCGCGTGAGAGCGTCTAACGTGATTACCCGAATACTTTTACGGCCAATATCGCTTTACAATGTGCAATTAAATGAATTTCAATTCGGACATGATCGTTCCTTGAATAAGGCGGTAAAAGTGTAAATGGAAGATAGCGATGGGCATAAAATACCATTTTCGTTGGCCACGAAAATTCCTTTTGGCTAAATTAAAGATAACTTTCGTGTCCTGTTTTTTTGTACGATATCATGAATTTCAAACATGATAATTCCCATTGAAAATAAAAATTTAGACACCACGAAAAAGGAATTGTAGCCTTGTGTAATGAATTCATTTTGCAAACGCGTATTGTTTGCCATTCATACCTAATTATTCGAACGACTTCAAAAGTCGGTGGGCGGAATTTCAATAATTTGGATTTGAAATAGATACAATTACAACTAATGTGCAATAAAACACTGTTATTTATAAAAAAATTTCAAATACTTAGCGCGAGATAGTTTATCTCTGATAATAAATTCATAACGAAATATAAATTATAAAATCCGTCGTTCCAAAAATTATAATCCGTAGTACATGTAATCGCAACGATATCTATGTTTGGATCTCGAGATACGGACAGTTAATCGATAGCGTAGAAATAAGACGAGATACCTTGAATATATCGGTGGTACAGTACCAAACCGCGGAAGGTTTCCACGGAGAACGGAATATTTCATGACGCGTCACCGTGACAGAGTTCGATGATGTTCCGGGCCGTGGTTGGCGCGCACCAGCGACGAAATATTAATCCTCTCGTACAAATTACGGTTATTAATAATATAATAATGTAACAGAGTGTCGCGGCCGTGTATCTCGGCCGGGATAATTTATACGAACGCTGTACGCGCGTTCTAATTTATTCGCTGATCCAGGCGACGGCGTTTTATCGCGTCGTCGGCATCGATCGTAGCCGAATCATTAAATTATTGCGAGCAAATAGATGTAAACAGTTTTGAAAGTGGAAAACGTATCGGTCGACGATAACGCGTGATGAGCGGACGAGATTTAAAGAGATTGGAAGTGGTCGATCGTAATTCATTCCGGCCGATAATCGTCCCGGTAAACTGGTTTGATAAATCTTTTGTGGCCATCCTTCCGGTCGGGCCACCGACTAGACAGGCAATATCGTACGTGAGCCGCGAAACGCGCAGACCCTTAATTGGTCGGTGAAATAAAAATGAATAAAAGTAAAGATCGAAACGAAACGGGCCTAATTGCTGCACATGGTAGCTGCAAAAAGTTTCTGCTCCGATTGTAGCAGGTTTACATCGTAGCTACCGTGAAATCGGTTGGCGATGGACTCGATGAGTACATCGAACGTCAATTTCCGGGTCTATCTTAACCTCGTTGGTCGTTAAACTTTACCGTTCTATTTGTTTACGATAGGCGAACAGAAGAGAGGAGTAGTTGGAAAGAGTGGAGTTGGGTTGACCAAGTTTATTGAATCGCTACGAGAATCCTTGCGGATGTTTAAACATGTCGTGATTTTAATTGAACAGTCCGTGTAACGTGTGTGATATCGGTCGGCGAGGGTTAGGAAACATTATCGTTACTTTTATAGTAAAATATTAGAAGGCGTAAAATTGATTCATTTAGTCTCACTTTCCATAAATTGCAGCGTGCAAACCTTTTTAGTAACATAGATAAGGAAGCGAATATAATTAATAACGGAGTAATCGCAAAAGTGGCAAATCAAGAGTTGGTGTAACAATTTTGTAAAAGCTAATACAATCGCGAAGAAGCTGTTAAATGAACGTCGAGAAGGAAATTTTGTTCTCGAAAGAACGAGTTCGGCTCATTGTTTCGTAACAATATTTCTCAGGCACAATCGATGCACCCTTCAATACGCGCCGCGACAAAGAAACGTTTTCTCTGGTTATAATGAAATCCGAACAGCATTGTAGCCGGGCCGTCCGACATTTCCTTATATTGTGAGCGAAACCAGAGCGCCGCAATTTCCCGATTCACGAGTCAGAACTATCTAAACTTCTCTCAATATAATTATGTCAGATAGGAAGTTCGGAAACTGTGTCGGACGTTTATGAAACAAAAATTTCACACGTAACCGTGCGTGTCTCCGACCCGGCGAGCTTCGTTCGACTTCCATTCATCTGTCGTTGCTCTTTATCGCGCGTCGACAGGGATAAGATTGAACGCTACAGTATTCGATCTTTTCCGTAGAAATTGGCTCGTGTACGATGCAGGTCTTTTAACTCAATTGGCTTCTAGATTTGCTAGTGACAATTTGAAAAGTGGTTCGGGTCGAGTCTTACGGTATCGGACGTATGGAGTATCGTCTTATGGTCCCATAGAGATCTAGAACAACAAAATGTCCTTCGGTCTTTGAACAAATTAGTTCAGATTAGTTCAGATTAGTTCGAATCTTAAGATATTAAGATCGCAGAATGTAGAATCTCAAATCAGTGTGATTCATATTTTCCGGTATACGAGAAAAGAAACTGAGAAAAAATGAACTCAGGTGGAAATCGAGTTTGCGATCTCTGACACCGCAAACTGACATTCTACACCCTTCGCAAAGATGCCATCATCAATTTTTCGCTGTTACATTTCTATCGATGGATATAGAGGCTCCGATCACAAAACATAAATTTGTAGTAAATTGTTTTCTTTTTAATTATAACTTCTCCAACAGCCATGAATTACAGTATTCAGGCCTGTTCTGAACATTAAATGTCACAGTTTTCCCCCGTAACTATTGAGGACCCTCGCTAACCTCGTCCCCTGATAATTTCTTGGTCGTTGCTCGTCGATTCACGTCGCGCAACAGCGAGTTCGAAGCAGACGATTTATCACGAACCATGCGCGACGCTCCACAGTTTTCGACATCGCGCATAAATTTTAGGGAACCAGACAGCACCCTTCTCGATCGTCGGTTCGTTTAATATTTTGCCGAGTTAAGCCGAAAAAAGAACGTATTCACGGATATCAGGTGCCTCGAGATACCTGCTTCTTGCGAACAGACATCGCAGCGGCACGATCGACAGGAATCACAGGTCGAAAGGAACAACGAGTAAGTCAGCCTGTTTACTGTGGCTCCGTGGCCTTTTCACTTGGGATCCGCGTACTCTTCACCCGTATAATTTCATATTTATTTTCACTTCTACATTATGTCACTTTATTCCCCGCTTTACGGCCACCTGTAAAGGCCTCTGGTCCCGTTCGCAGAGGAATTATTTTCAAATTATTCCGCAGCGGCGTAATTGATCCAGATAATAAATTTCGTACGGAAACATCAATTAGCGAATTTATTTCCGACGATCGCCGCTGGATTTCGATCCGTGCATTATAAGGGAATTCGGAAGAGGGAATTATCTTTCTCGCCATCGTGTTCTGGTTATCGTAGCAATATAAATTTGGAAATTTCGAAATTACCTCGGGCGCACCTTGAGTCGGGATCGGTTGGAAAAAGTTGACGAGCATGTACGTGACTCGGACGAAAGCGTGTTTATATTGTTTTGCACGGTTGAATGGAACGATGACCGTACCGTGGCCCGTTTCCTTTTTAATTACCACGGAAACGAAACGGCGAACGACGTTAACTTGTTGCTGCGCCTGGAATATCCTGCAAGAAAGCATTCGTGCGCACACGTGTTTCCGTTTCGAACGAGAGAACGAATCGTAAATACCGCTACCGTGAGATCGTAGAAATTGCATTAAAAAGAAAAAAAACGAAAAAAAAAGAAAAAGCAAAGAAAAAAGAATCGATTTCAATCCTTTTCGTTTAATCACCTTGGTCTAACTAGATTTTTTATCTCGTTTTCAATTTTTTATATGCAAAACTTGTATCGATTGATTTATCGTGTCGGTAGGAGATAAATGTAATTACGATCTGGTTATAACGAAATTTAAAATTGCTTGAAATTACACGGAATCGTAACGGATTTAAGATTAATAATAACCACGCTCTATCTTTTTCAGTTACTTTCTTCTTTTGAATCCTTAAACTATTCAGCTCGCGGTATAGTTACACAACCACTCCATTCTTCGTATCTCCGTTCCAGATAACCGTTGGTATAATTTTCCTTACCTTTTTACTGAATTCGCTCGGTCCTTTAAAACAGACCAGTACTCCATAGAGTTACATCTAACTGTAACATTATACTTTGCTACGTTATAAAGCGGCCATACTTCGTCCTATCTTGCAATTCCTGCAAACTTTGTACGCTTTAAAGCATATTGCGAAATTTCATGCTTCTTCCCCGACCACGTATTGCGTCAAACGATATTCTTTATCTTTGCACTTTCGCGTCGATGCGCGATGTCCTCGCGGTTGTTCTCTTTTTCGCAACAGCGCAGAGAGTAACATTATTTTCGTAAGAATCTCGGAATCACGAAGAACCGCGAGTATACTCTCGCATCAGATAACCAAAGTCAGTCCCAACGTTGGGCACAGAAGCACCACAGTAATTAAATCTTGCGATTAGACTCGGCTGTACTTTTCCTCGTTCCTTTAGCTAGCCCAAGGAACCTCGTTTCGCTATCAGAGCCAACATTTACGTAACGATCCAAGGTTCGCCCGATTGTTTCGTACCCCGAAGGGACGAGCCGACGATCTTTTATTACTCCATATAATGAAGCAGCCTCTCCTTCGGCATCTGGCCGCTCTATCGATAAGTGTCGAAGGAATCGAGGCGAGGAATCGCTTCGTTGCAG